>CM031596.1:39435165-39465165 GCA_018398815.1 Conus ventricosus | reverse complement strand
GTTGGGCGGAAACTTGAACTTGCAGGGGTGCCTGATGTTCAGCAATGTCCTGAAAAATAAAACCCCAAACTATTATTCACTGGAGTCCAACAAGCTGTTATTTGTGGACATGGACACTTTCTTGTTAATAAGAATCATGCCTTCAGTTTTGTTGGAAACAGCAACAGCAGGGGGAAAAAATTAATCACAAACAGCAACAGTTTCAGTGACAGCAGGCAGTGAGCATGTGACTGACTGCCACTATGACAGTAACAATGTATGTTTCAGTTTGATGCCAACACTCAACAAGAACCAACAACTATCTTTACACCAACCATACACTGAGAATGAAATGAAACACAAAACGATCAACCACCCATTCCACAAACCTTACCTTCTTTACGTCTCTGAGTTTGGCTGTCTTGCTCCTGACAAAATCGGTGTCACGGTTGCGTTTGAGGCTTGCACTTGCAGCTATCGAATGAACAGAGAGTGCTTTAATACATTTTTCTGTTATGATAGTTGGCACAGCATCCTCTTTCAGATGTCTTCGGACCCTAATTCCAGCTTCCACCTTTACCTTCCAGGTGTGCTGGTCTTGGAAACTGTGCTCTTCGAAGTGACGACCGCAAATGCCACGATAACTGTCCCGAAGAACAAAATCTTTCCTCGTTGTGGTGACAAAATTTATCCTCAATCGCCTAAACTGGCTGGAGGCACCTGAAAAAGCATGAACGCTTACTCTTTGCTTATTTCCTGACGAAATTCCGCAACCAGACACAGCACACATTCGCCCCATCTCACTTCAGCAGAACACGAAGAGCGACTTGGCTTTTCTACGTCATCAATCGGGAAACCCCCCTTTTATCGAAATCGAGGCTCTCGTTCCTGTTTCAGCCTTTCGCTTTCCCGGTCCGCAGGAAATGCTGCTCTCACTGCAAGATGAGAACACAGGCGGCTGATTCGGGGCTGGGTTTCGCAATACGACCACATACCAAAACCGTGTATTTGGTCAAAATAGATTTGTAGAAATGGGTGAGAACCCCTAGAGAACAGGAAAACCTTCATTCTGGCTCACTTTCGCCCTCAACCAGTTTCGGGCGAAAGTGACCCAGAATAAAGGTTGTTCCTGGTTCAATACTGACAAGTAAGATCAATTAAATCTTCCTCCAAACAGATGGTTCTCCCAAGAAAGCATGGTGGATTTCCCCTTTCACAACCCGCCTCCCTCCACCCCACCCAGCCCAATCCTCTCCATCCCTCTCTGCTTGCCGCATTCCTCGAAATTCTTCGGGCATTGGGCATGATGGGGGTTCACCCCTTAGCCGCCTACTGTGAGTGAAGGTTCTCCATACCATCTTTTCGCCCTTGTTCCACGGTCCTCCTATTCCGTCATTGCTGCTCTCAAAGAGTTTGTGAGGGCTTGAGTAAGGAGAGAGAGAGGAGAGAGGAGAGAGAGGAGAGAAGAGGAGAGGGAGGAGGGGAGAAGGAGAGGGGAGGGAAAGAGAGGAGAGCGAGAGAGAGGAGAGGAGAGAGAGACGGAGCGAGAGAGGGAGAGGATGCGAGGAGGAAGAGAGGAGAGTAAGAAAGAGAGACGAGAGTGAGTGAGGAGAGAGAGAGGTGGAATACGTGTGGGTTGTTTATGTGTTGTGTGTGCTGTGTGTGTGTGTGTGTGTGTGTGTTGTGTGGTGTGATTTTATGTGTGTGTAGCGATGCACACGTGTGTGTGTGTGTGTTTGTGTGTGTGTTGTGTGTGTTGTGTGTGTGTTGTGTGTGTGTGTGTGGTGTGTGTGTGTGTGTGAGTGTTAGAGTGTGAGATGTATGTTGTGTGTGATGTGTGAGTGTGTGTGTGTGGTGAGAGAGAGAGAGAGAGAAGAGTGACGAGAGAAGAGGAGAGAGGTGAGAGATGAGATGGAGAGAGTGTTTGAGAGAGTGAGATTGAGTTTGATCGGTATAGGCCTCGGCTCTTGTATTCGGTGTTAATATAACAATAACAATTTATACAGTCAAGGTAACATAGAATATTATGACATATGAAACTGGAAGGTAGTATCATCTGTGACATCATAAATATGACAACGTTAAAGGGGTCCTCACCCCCCCCTAAATAGCATGTTTGGGTTGTTCAAAGATATGATCGAGCGTGTTTCGATGTACATGCTTTATTTTCTTATGGGCTCACTTATCCGTGTTTCGGGTACGTGCAAGTTAGCCAAATCGTGACTCGGCCCCCGGGAGCTTGCGAGAAGACGGCAACGACGAGAGTCGGGATTCGCAAGTGACGTATAAATGCCAAAGACTACCGTGAATGAAAAGACATGTCTAAAAGCTTTGCTATGAGGCCGTAAAACTCAATATTTTCCCTCGTTAATGGCAGATGCTCCCAGATACGAAGACAAGTTCAACGAAGAGGAATCGAACGTGAAATTTTCTTTTCAAGTGTATGGAGTTACAGCCGTACCAGTTTGACCTACAGCTCCTTGTACAGTCCACCTCCTCGCCATTCAGCCGTTGTGTGTCTTTCAGGCAGTTCGACATTATTTTTACAGGTTGACATAATTATGTAACTGTAACACATACGCACCGAAAGATGTCACAGCGATTTTACACATACAATACATACATCAGTTCACCACACACCCACACACGAACACACACACTACCGTAGTATGTAAAAACACTTTAAATGATGATGTGATAAACAATTTCCTCTTTGTTAGATCTATCAAATAATGCCGCTATCCTTTGAACAAGAGTTTGTCAGATACGCTCAACAATAATTCTCTTCTCTGCGTGAAATCTTTTCATTGCTGTCATTTTCAGACCCCCCCCCCCCCCCCAACACACCCTTTTTTTACATTCCTTTTTTCAATCTCCTCTCTCACTTACATTATGAAGTTCACAATGACAATTAGCATTGCGGGGTCTTTTACAACTATATTGCGTCAATGATTTGGTGTAATGTTAAAAAACTGAGTGCGTGGCGATGCCGTACATCAGATCTAAGTGCCAGATCTTAGCTCATTATTTCTTATCCAGGGCAGTTTATAGCATACAGAACATCCCAATGATATATCTTAAAATGCCCACTAAGCACATCTGCGTCCAAATAACTGATAAATAATCACTTACTAAAGCCTATGGTTGTGGGCGGAAACTTGAACTTGAGGGGTGCCTATGTTCAGCCATGTCCTGAAAAAATAAAACCCAAACTATTATTACTGGAGTCCAACAAGCTGTTATTTGTGGACATGGAACCTTTCTTGTTAATAAGAATCATGCTTAGTTTAGTTGGAAACAGCAAACAGCAGGGGAAAAAATTAATCACAACATGCAACTGTTTCGTGACAGCAGGCAGTGAGCATGTGATGACTGCCACTTTGACAGTACACAATGTCTGTTTTGTTTGATGCCAAACACTAAACTAGAAAACAAACTATCTTTACACCAACATACATGGAGATGAAATGAACCACAAAACGATCACCACACATTCACAAACTCTTACCTTTTCTTTACGTCTCTGAGTTTGGTGTCTTGCTCCTGACAAAAATCGGTGTCACGGTGCGTTTGAGGTTGCACTTGCAGCTATCGCATTGGAACAGAGCGTGCTTTAATAACATTTTTCTGTGATGTCGGTTGGCAAGGCATCCTCTTTAGAGGTCTTCGGACCTCATTCAGCTTCACCTTTACTTCCAGGTGTGTGGCTTGGAAACTGTGCTCTTTCGAAGTGAGAGCAAATGCCTCGGATAAACTGTCCCGAGAACAAAATCTTTCCTCGTTGTGGTGACAAAATTTATCCTCATGCCTAACTGGCTGGAGGCACCTTGAAAAAGCATGAGCGTTACTCCTTTGCTACTTCCTGACCGGAAATTCCGCAACCAGACACAGCACCCAGTGCCATCCTCACTTCAGCAGAACACGAAGAGCGACTGGCTTTTATACGTCATCAATCGGGGAAACCCCCCTTTTATCGAAGTCGAGGTCTGTTCCTGTATCTCGCCTTTCGCTTTCCCGGTCCGCGGAACTGCTGTCTCACTGCAAGATGAGAACACAAGGCGGCTGAGTCGGGCTTGGGTTTCGCCATACGACCCATACCAAACCGGTGTATTTGGTCAAATAGTTTGTAGAAATGGGTGAGACCCCCTAGAGAACGGAAAACCTTCATTTCGGGCTCCACTATCGCCCTCAACCAGTTCGGGGAAAGTGACCAGATTTAACGGTTTTCATGTTCTTGGAACAGTAAGACTTCAATAGCTAAAAAATAACGATTATCTACAACCAAACATCACTGTGTAGGGTTATCTGTTTCTAATACTAATTTACTAAACTTTTCAGACTTTTATTTTTGTTTTATCTGTGTTCATTCTCTGGTAATTTTCAATAATATCATTTTTGCGCAAACCTTCATCAAATGTGTTTTGTTTTATGTGAAATAGAACTACTGTCATTAACTGTTTTCTAAAGTCTTTTAAAATGAGTTTTATTTTTGAATTAAAATACACACACTTATCCAGATGTCTTCCGCTGGAAAAGCTAGTTTGACAAAGTGTTTCTCTTTTTAATATGTCTCTTTCTGCTGAAAAGTCATCTTAATAAATAGTGTCTGCGTTCCTTCCAACAGGTCTATAAAACTGTACTAAAACACTCACTCGTTTATGCTGGGGTCAACTAAATTTATGTCATCATCTGTCCATATAAAACCTTTATCGTAATTGTATGCTTTGTCCCATTTAAGTGTTGGACAGAAAACACAATAGATTAAAATATATAACGACTAAACTGTTTGTAACAGGTCGATGGATTACAATTATTGTTTTTCCACAACAGTCTGCCAATCAATGAGCAATGAGGAGTTTTTGTCATAAAGTTAAACTGCTCCTAGTTTTATAACAGAGTTTCATCTCATATACAGTTAGTATTATTATCATACTCTCGTCAAAACTTGTTCCAGTATAATAAACCCTACGAGGCCTAACTGTGTTAGATTATCCAATTCAGTTCTGTAAGATTGTTTCTATTTAAGTCAACAGTGATATTGTTGCTTGTTGTTATGATCTTACTTTCACCATGTGAAGAACGAACGACAACACGTTTAAGGCGTTTTCGTCTAGTTTCTCGCCAGCTAATATTAATTCTTGTGATAAGGTCATCACTACGCCCAAACCACCCTCTCCAATCTTTAAAGACAGATATTTCAAATATCATTGTGAACGAGTCGCCTAATTTTCTGTTGGAAAGAAATGTAATTTTGTGAGCTTTTTTTACAACTGTTTCTTTTCTTTGAGGGATGTACTGCTTTTTTCATACGGGTTATTTAATTTCTTTCGACTATTGTGTCCGGCATCAGTTTTTACTCTGATAAGGGCAACGTTGAATGCTTTCTGAAACTTTTTTGAGGCTAAAAAATATGTAAATGGCTTATGACTTCAAATTTTATTTCCATTCTAAATATGGTTCTAGTGCCATTTGAGGTCGTTTGACTATTTTATATTATACGGCCACATTATTTGCTCTCGATTGCGCAGCTGTTCTAGTTTAGGAAAACTTTTTATGTCGTAACTCTTGGTTTATAATCACCATTTTTAGTGTACTAAACCATACAAAGTGCTATTCACCGTTGTTCAAAGTCCGCAAGTCTGCATGGTCTTTTATTCTAAGGTTATACACCTCACAGGCGCTAATGTAACTCATAGGTTCTTTGGCACGCGACATTAATTTTTAGTAGCGTATTATTTTATACTAACCCACCAATGTGCGTTTATCAATTTTACGACTTTCCCCGTTTTGGTCTTTTTTTTCATTGCTTTTTATATTACTGAACCGACCACCCACAACCTTCATCTTTTCCCTGTAACAATAGGTATTGTTAATTTCATAATCGCAATATGCAGCTTGCCCTGACGGCCGAGTTCTTAAAAACAGTTGCGGCTTCCATTTATAAGTTTTAAACAGTGCTTAGCTATCCAAATGACATAGATGTAATGAATGTTATGCAAAGATTGTGCGGACTTTCCCTCAAAGTAGATTATCTGGGCGAAACACTAAACATGGAGTGGGTAGATTGTAGTTGTAAAGCTAGCATTTTAGCTAGCTCTTTATTCAAAATGTATTTTGCTTTTCAAGTTTGTATGTTAATATTGTTTTAGATTTGCATGTTACGTTTAAGATTAATGTCTAAGTTTACTATTCGCTTTTTTAGTGAGCAAACACGTTATAACCATAGGTATTGTTAATGGTTTAACGACGTTTGTTCTCTTTCATATTTTTTAATCTTATTATTATGGCTTCAGTTATCTTAACATCGATTTGTAAAATATTTCATGGAGGCGGACCGTTTGGACCGCAATTGTTATCTCAATTAGATGTTCTAAAAACGAGGAAGGTCTTGTGTTGTTATTGTTACAAACTTTTTTTTTAAACAAATTTAAAATGAGGCTTTCAAATTCTGATGAAAATATTCTGTGGGCCGCATACAATCCTTAAAAATATAGCAATGATACTCTTGACATTTAGTGACCAGATGCTCTTCTTCATAAAAGGGGCGTATCCATTGAAGAGTATCTTAACCCCCTATGAAAAAGAGACATCCAGAACGGTGGTTTAGTATCCGTTGCAGTTTTATCAGAAACCACGTTCAACTAATCAGTTATATATGTGCATAACTGGGTGTGGAGTGTCAGTATGTAATCTTTAATCATCTGATCCTATTTGGTGAGGTCGTGTACAGATTTATTTGTTTATTACACCTTCAGAGTATTTGACGTGAACTGAGCGCATTACCGACAGAAAATGTTTAATCCATTCCAGCACCAGCAAAGACATGAAGGCTTTTGAATGGATCTGTAACGCAATTCAATATTAACATCAAGACAGACTCTTAGACAAAAGTTGGATCTTGATCATGGCATAGGCACCCTTGCTTATCGGGGACGAAGAAAGTATAAAATATGATCTTGAAAACTCTTCAGAATTGTTAGCCCTGGTATATAGCAAGAGCATAAAAGCATGGACAACATTTATCTTAGACACTTCTAAGGGCCTAACTAGAGGGGACTAGAAACGACTAAACGATCAATTCGTACTTCGATTGGTGTATTGCTAGGTTAGCAAGCACAAGGCAAGATCGAGCATAAATGACACTTCTCTACTGGCTTTGATGCACAAAAAAAATATTAGCAATTTAGCGGCGCCACATTACTTCTCCAGATGATTTACCTTCAAGTATTCAAAGTTACCACCAAGTTTTACAATACGCCAAGATCGGAAAGTAGTTTTGCTGTTGGCCAGGTTTATTACATGTGCCTTTGACCTCAGACTAGCTTCGTGTACAATAATAAAAACTATAATAATGAAATCTATATAGCAGGCACTGACAGAAGGTTGGGAAAAACGACAAATAAATTCTGAGCTGTAATAATTACAAAAATAAACAGAACGACACAGATTACTTCATTAATTCGAAGCCCAAGAACCCAAAGTCATTGAAGATCATCAAAGCTCGCGGACTCTGTTCGCGCTGACCAATGAATTTGAAAAGACAGGCTTGTCTTGGATAATGGCATCGGATTTCTCGGTCTTTATCTTACTAACTAGTCCACACTTCACAGAGCAACTATGCACATAATGTGCTTGGCCTTAAAGCCAAGTACTTTGCTTGCCGTCGACAAAAGCCAGCTAAACAACACCCCTACTATACGGTAACGCGTCGGCTTATGGCTAATTTTTTTTAATAAATTCGGCACGATGATCAAGCTGTTTTTTCTACCCATGTTTTTAGGTGGAGGCGATGGTGGCAGGAGGCACTGGATCATCTGACCTCTCCGCGCTGTAATAAGCCAACACCAGTGTACTTATTGGCTAAATCCTTAAGGCTGTTATACCGCTTTCTATGTGACATCCTTGCTCTATAAACAGTTTTCTGATTCGTCTGCTAGCGTTGTGTTTTCATTAAAATATTGCGGATAGTTTCTCATTATTCTATTCACTTGAGTTCGTAATTGGTCTCGGTTCGTAGTGCCATTCTATTTGCTGATCTTTCTTGTCACGATGCTTTTAGTCTATCGGGTTCTTCTTTCTTTTATTCCTGCCTAAGTTGGCTTCATCAGCTCAAACGTGTTATTCTTTTTCTCTTCTTATATGCCATCTCTGTTACCTAGTTTTGCTAAATTGTTTGTTAATTCGCTATGATGGTCTTAAAGCATGATCAAGGGCCTCTATTTTCGCATGGTTAGCGTGAGTCGTGTTAGTCTTTAACGCTGTTTCTTCTGAAATGGATTCTGCTTCTATTAATTTTTAATTTACTGACTGATGATTTAATTATTAAGTTCCTGTTTTGATTGGTTATCTGTTGCGGAGTTCTAGCAGTGTATTTTTGAGTTTAGAAAAACTGCCTCCGACCTTAATTTTGGCCTCTAACAAGGCAAGGGATTTTGTACGCTCCGGGGAGTCTATTTCTAATTGAACCACGGCTAAAAACTTTGATGGGTTTTTTAAGTTGTAAGCTGAACAAGTTATCCTTGGGTCGCTCCTCACAAACAAGATGGTTATCTTTTCTTCAAAATCACTTAGGTTTTTTTTTTTTTTTTTTTTTTGGGGCTATAAATTCGGGGAGATTCTTGGCCTAAACTTTGGTATAATGATCTGACTTATTTCTGTTAATTTTATACCCGATTGTTCGGATATGTACTCACGATTTCTGCTAATTCATATGCAATGAGAGCCCAGAGCGATGCCGCCTCCAAGGGGAATCATCATGTCGTCTTCCAGGCATCAAAAACAGCTTAATCTTCATCTTCATGTGCCATGTTTCTTTAATAATTAACAATTATTTTTTTATTTTGTTTTATAAACAAATGTTACATGGCATCTGCTTGTTCTTGACCGATAGAAGCCCTGATAAGAACCTTTGCGTGAGGGACAATAACCGGAAATTTACTGTCCCAATACATCCATTACTTATGATGCAGATCAAATTTTACGGTCAACATTTCGGTCCTAGGAGCCGATGAAGTGATTGTGCAGCTTGCGAGTCTTACTTTTCAAAATGTACTTGATTCAACAACAGTCACAAAAAGGGACAGTTGTCCAGAAATTTGGGGCGGCCAATTGTTAAGAAAATTTCTATAGAAATTGAGGGGCAAGAATATTTTTATCACAATGCAGACATTATTTTTAAAATTATTCTGATCTATGGCTAACGGGACTGACAGGGCTGATTTGCGTTTCAAGGAATAGAAAATGAAGAAGCACTCCAAAAATATGAATAGTGCGCAGATCACTACAGACCGGCACAAAGTATGTGGCTGTAAATTGCGATTGGAATCGCTTTATCATCCCTTCGGTTTTGCGTTTTGTTAAACAAGCGATGCGCCATACTTTCAGGCGCCCTATTAAAAGAAGGACTGTAATATGAATAAATTTTAACGAATACAAACGTGTTATCAGATCACACAGACACGACGCATGTACAGATTTTGACTCACGTTAGAGTTTGACTTTGTTAGACCTAATTTCGCAAGGGCAGATTGAGCACCAATCTCCGTCAAAATTAGCAATCTTATACACAGAGGATTCATATACAAATATCCTAGCAGCGGGAGACACTATTATGGAATTTAGTTTTAGCGTCTCAGCAAGATCGCTTAAAGGTATTTTTATTGCTGTGTGAAGTTGAAGAATCCATTCAAAAGGGAAGTGAAGTTTTTTTAATCCAAAAATAACGAAGTACCATGTTCGATTGAGGGCAGTCCTAACCAAATCTATGCTAGCGGGCTTAACGACATTATCAGCATTTTGAGGAATAAGAAATTATAAAAAAAAACAAAAAAATACTGGGTTTGGAGAGTGGAGTGTAGAAATCAACAGTTGACTTGTGGTAAGATCTACACCTTCACAGTGTAAAGATTGAATGATTATTTAACAACAAAATAGGTTTATGGATTGAACCTAAGGTCAACAGAGGATAATCTGTTGCATGGGAGCTGGAGAGCTGTGAGAGACCGTAATGAATCATTCAAATTGTAAAGATGAAGCGGAATCCAAGCTTAATGTACATTTGTTTTTAATATATGATGCGCAGCTGAAATTGAGATACAGATTAAAAGATATACAATACTAATTATTTTTATTTGATTAAAAGCATGTCTGTTCAAGTTTATCCAATGTGCTACAGCGCCGCAAGAAGAGATAGTAGAAAAACCCTATACATAAACCACTTTAGTTAACTAAACAAACAAAAAACATTACACAAATGCAGCAAGTACTAGAGCGAAGGACCTTTCAAAATACAGCAAACCAAACGAAGGTATTTTCTTTACTGCCTTTAATGCTGTTATATGTTAATTCTGGAGCATCTAACTATAAGTGCTCTATCAGCAGGACGAGTGTTGGTCTCTTAGCACGTGCCTCGGGCCCCCGCAGCTATACCTCTAGGAGTTTGTCTTTAGCTCTCGGCCTGTGATCATTAGCTGGTAAGTGCTGCTAGACAAATTATAAACTAAACTCCAATAAGCAATACAGGCTATGGTTCAAACTAACTAACAGCTAAACTTAGTTCGTTCAACACTGCCACTACATAAGCACTAGCAGATCAAACATACGATGAAGAATTTATCGTTAAGGAGATTTTGATGATTAAAAAGACAAAAGTTTGCTCTTCAAAGAAGGCGAGGACAAGTTTTTCTCAAAGACGACGGAGCAGCTAAAAAGGAATGTTCAAAAAAAGTAAACGAGACATTAAACTCGTTCTAAACAGTCACATTACACACCAAAAGGTGTTTATATCTTTAGTTTTTGAGTCCAAGCGCAATGACCGTCGATAATTGCTTCTGATTAAGAATTTTTTTTTTAATTTATAAATCAATTTGGAGTTAGAAAATGACACTCAACATGGAAAAGATATATGAAGGACAAGACGAATTGTTTGAGCGATGCTGAGACTGAGAGCGCCTTTACTCACGACGCATCGAATTAGATATGCACTTAGTAGTAGTCCTGATACACTCAGACTCTCCGTAGATACGTAGCGTGTGCAAGCTGTTGACGCGCTTCGCCTGTGTGGTCTGAACCTTGTCAGCAATCGGTCACTAACAAAATAGCGCCACGTTAAAGTAATGTTAGCTCGCTTTTAGTGATTGAGACTAATAGTATCATTGCAAATGTTCCTATACCCACAATCCTAGCAATCTGAACTCCCGCTCTCAGCTCACTAAACAACAGCCATATCTTCTCCATTCAATGACAGCGGAAACCAGCGCTACGAGTAGACTTCATGACAGAAACCTACGTGTTTAGTGCGCGCAGCCTGTCAAGTCAGCCACCATATATGTGACGGCATATGGATTCGCTCTAAGAGGCGCCACGAAGTCTTTCGAGCCTTCTACCCCATTATGACTCACAGGCTAAAACATACGCTATCGCGCTCCGATTGCTATCGGCAGCTCTTAAATTCCACTCCGCTTAGGTTGCTAAAGAGCAGTTCTCCCCCCCCCCCCCCCCCCCCCCCCCCCCCCCCCCCAATCATAAAGAATACAGACAACA
Source organism: Conus ventricosus (assembly GCA_018398815.1). Taxonomy (NCBI): domain Eukaryota; kingdom Metazoa; phylum Mollusca; class Gastropoda; order Neogastropoda; family Conidae; genus Conus; species Conus ventricosus. The sequence goes on along the minus strand of CM031596.1, from coordinate 39,453,645 downwards.
ACTGTTTTATGTGGTGTGTTTTGCAAGGTGGCATCACTCCGCAAAAAACGCAGAGAGCGTATCGTCTAAACTATCAGCCTTAATCAATGACTTAATTTAGGGGTGTCCTTTTCCTGTTAGTGTAGACCAAATTGATCCGTTTGAAGAACAAACAAACCAATAATGTAATGTATCCACATGGAGGCATGAGGAAACAAAATTGGCGCCAATTAAAGTGTCACGACAGACCCAACGTGGCGAGCAGACAAAAATCATGTTGGACTTACTATGATGTTTCATCATCGGGCTGGCCCATTACACATTGATCGAACAAATGAGTAGACTAATGAGATACTTAAAAGATCATGGAAACAGAATTCATGTAGAAAAAGTTTAACAAGCATGCATTGTTCAGCGGAGCGAACTTAAGAATCATTGTAAATGTTCTGAGATGTAATACAGAACTAATTACGCCGCCCACGATTAAAAGGTTTGTTTAGAACTGGAAACGGCTGCAACTTTCTCCATATGTTGTTTACGCAGACTTTGAATCACTCATTGTTCCCTTAGAAGGGCCAGGCCAGACAAATCTTCGAAAAACAGTCTTAGATGGGCTACTCATCAGATGTCTTGTTCATTTCCTTCATTAATTGGTAGGTCGGATGGGTCCATCAGAACAAAATTATATAGAGGGTTAATTGCAGACATACTTCTTAGCACGCATGCAGCAGGCGCAATGATGTTCTTAATAATCAAAACTTATCTCTGAAATCATAATGACGCTGAAGACAACTAACTGTATGAACTCAGACAACATTCGTGGATTTGTGTTTAGAACTCAGTGAAGAAGCATGACAAATCATAAGTATGAGAACATGATCACATTAGTGGAAAGTTCAGAGGTGTGCGCACAGTAAATGACAATTTCAACTAAAGTTTGATCTAAGAATGGAAGTGCCTGTATTCTTTCATACACTTGCGAGGTTAGACTCCCACTTATATTGAAAGAGTGGACGATGCTTCGGTAGCATGCATTGCTCAGTCTCAGAAAGTACATGTGTTTCACTTTAAATCTAGGTCTTTTTATGACTTAGGCAGCACTGATGGGTCATTAGAGTCACTGGCCATGTCTTAAAGTCCTGCCTATAACGGAAGAATATTTGATCAACTTTGATAGAAAGGGCGTTTACCCTTATGAGTACATGAACAGTTCTGGGAAAGGTTTGAGAAGATACACTTCCACCTAAAGGGCGTTCTTTTATAGTCTTAGAGAAAGGAATCAGGACAGCTTACCAGCATGCTCAAGATGCTTGGCATAAGTTAGGATTGTAAAACGATGGGCGCCTATCATGGACTCCTATTTATGGCAGATGTATGGTTGTTGGCGGAGTCCTTTTGAAAAATTATAGAAGACTGCATGAAAAACATTCTCAGTTGGATCTGGATTATATTTCTGCGCGGGATGAGCTGGGAGTTTCCTTTAAAGTTTCTGGAGTACGATTGATTTCTTGTCAGATTTACCAATGAATCAGATGAGATTCGAAACGATTGCGTGGAGGAATGTTATGCGTAGAATCATTACTGTAAGCAAAAAACAATTACTTGGGACGCTATGATCGAGTAAAAGGTCTAACTATCTCCTGTATTTAGATGAAACAATTCTGTTTGGTTGGGCTATGGCGCATTCACTTCCATACGTAACTTCAAGGCTGTACAAGGTCGAATAATATTCAACCGGCATTAAAGTGGTTGAAAGTTTAGCTGATCAGCAGCGTGGATTTCATTCTAGAAGTTGACTTAGAATATCCTAATGAACACATGACGCATAATGACTCTCCTTAGAGCAGAAAGTCTAAGATGGATCCAAGAGCCCACCTAGAAATTGTGACTAATCTTCGAGGCAAAAAAAAAATTAATCTGTCATTACAGCCTTACCAATTTTATTTAAGACCTGGTTTGACGTTGACAGCTGTTCATCGTCATTATTGCTTTTGATCAAGAACAGTTCATGAAAACATCCTCATGAAGAACATGCATCTCAGAATCAATCACAGATGCTCAGAAAAAGACTTTTTCAGCTAATGAAACACGCGTTTGGAAAGATATGGAGAATCCGCACCTGCGTAAAGATGTAGATTAGTCACCAGAGAGAACGAAGCCAATTTAAGCTGACTTCACACCCCCTATTATCAGGACTTTAGAAGATTTCTTGATCAGCTTTTTGGCATATGATGAAAACCAAGACGTCAAATTAGACTAATGTATTTTGGGTTTACTGTTTTAGAATTATCAAAGCTTTTGATGTTAGAGTTTCTTTATGACTACTTAAGCCCTTCGTATCCTGAGTCAGTGTATTTATGCACAGTTACAGACAGTTTTGTTATAGTATATTCCTACTGAACGACATCTATAAAGACATGGGAAATGGAGTAGCTCTAAAGGACATCGGGATGGTATGATACATCTGATTACCCTAAAGATTCGGCCTTTGCATTTCCTTATCACAAGAAGGTTTTTGGAAAGATGAAGGATGAATTCTTGGAAAGGTGATCACGGGCGGTTGTTGGTTTAAGGTCAAAAAATGTCAGTATTTCGAGCAGGAGAAAAGCATTAAGAAAGCAAAGGGAAATCTCTCGCAGGTAGTGCCTGTCAAACATATAATGACACCTACAAAGAAGAATTGTTTGGCAAGAAGATTTTCATCATGACATCGTAAACTGCGAACTAATTACTATGAGATCAACACAACAGTTGTAACAAAGAAGTCGTCAGATAGAACAAAACAAACGTGTATTTGTTAATCAGAGTTTTCATATGGACAATTCAGGCACTGGAGGTCGCCATAACAGGGGGTTTTCTTTTTCATCAAACTTTTGTTTAAGAATCAATCATAGCTTATCCAATTCATTTGATCTATTTCATGTTTGATGATGCGTTCGAATTTTTTTTTTTTATCAAGATATTCTTTTCCCCAAATGTGGGGGTTTGGTTGTAGGTGATTGCGATGATTTAGCATGCATTGATTCGATCTCATCCGTCATCCCTACACGTCGACATTACTCCGCCCTCTCTCAGTATGCTCCTTCCAAACTATTCGCAATGTGTCTATGCGCCATCCACAGTAATCTCCTCACCCGCTACCCTCAACTCTTATCCACAATCGCGCTCAGCCCCTCCCTTCATCACAGCCGCTTCCACTTCTCGCGTTCGACGTCTCTGCCCCACTTCCTCTCTGAGTATCCATTTTAAACTAAACTTATTTTACGTACATTAATTTAAAGCGACGTGGAACAGATATGTCTGTTGGTGGGTTTATCTGCAGTTATTTTTCGCCAAAAGATCTTTGAGGAGTGGGTGTTTTGTATGTGTCAGTTTCTCGTAATCATACACGGTCGGATTCATCTGTACCAATTTTTTTATTTTTTACGAGGTTGCAACACTCAAAATGGATCGGGTGCCCTGAATGCGAGTAGTCCCCTTCGGCTTTCCGGTTAAATAAAGGTACCTATACTTTTGAAACCAAACGGTAATAGTTTGCTGGGGTGTACTGGAGTCTTCAACAACATTTATTGTTTGTTTTTTGCTTTGCTTTTGTATGGTTTTAACCCGTTACTTCTTCATTATTCATGCGTGCAAAAACTTGAGGGCAGTCTTCGAACCCATTCTGTGTTGCGAGATTTGTCAATCAGCTTCTGTGATACTGGCTAGGAGAAAAGTTTTCGGGCTAAACTGTTTGTTAAAGTTTTAACTAATGCTGTGATCTGTGAACTCCTGGAATGCTCTTTTAATGGTTACTCTATGTCTCTCAACAATAATGATCATTGGCCCTTTAAATTCTTTCATCATCAACTTGAATCATGCGAGGGAAAAGTTAGTGGGGCCTGTTGATATATCAGTTGTATGGCAACAGAACAGCAGAAAGACTCTTTTGTGTTAATGGTTCGCAATCTTTTGTATCGTGAAGCTATGTCAATGACTGTGAGTGCGTACTTAAATCTTTTTCGTTCTAATCGTATCAGAGGGTACTATAGAAGAATCATTTGATGCGGTGTCGTTCGGTATTGTATATCAAAGACTCCCTGCGGTTCTGTATCGTATGGGCGAGGTAAATAAATTTGCCAAATCGTTGTTAGATACCATTCTTTTGGCTGTTTTGTTCACTGACTCAAGCTGCTTGGCTTAGCTTTTTAATTGCTTGTTAGTCTCCTTTCCAATATTCCTTTGGGCGAATAATAGATTTTGTCATTTTTTATTCAGCCAATATTATGATGCAACAACATACCTCGAAGGGTTCATACCAACGACAATAACGATTTCTTGGATCTTTTGTTTTTTGATGAGTTGATAAAAGTCAAGATTTGGTTGGGGGCAATGTTCGATTGGTTTGCCTGGTACTATGATAATATTGTTTATTGCTGATCAAACATTTTAAATGTGTAAGCTGCATGACCTGTCTTATCAGTGTGTCATTAATAAAAATTCTAACTTGCTCAAGTCTCGCTTTCATAGGGTCTTGTGCAGTGCTTAGTTGCTCCTCGCTTTGTTATGTCTTTTTCTCTCGGCCGTAATCCCCAGTTTACTAACTGGAAATTACTTCCAGCTAATAAGCAAAGCGCATTCACACAGCGCAGCCTATCTTTATTGCGAGTGAGGTGAAGCCATTTTTTATAATGTATTTTTTTCTAACATAATTGTAGATTGTTGGAATTATTCCTTGTTAAACTTAGAAATCTTTCGTGGGCAAACCGAAGCTGCATGATAGCAATCAAAGCTTTGCTCTGAATCCTCAAAGTCTAGTTTGCAAGATTGTGGTTAATTCTTAACAGGACTTTTACAGCCTTGAGTATATCCTACACTTAGACCTCATATAACTGCAGAATGGTATATCAAGGTTCGCAACAGTTTTTTCGGTGTCTCATTTTTATAAAATAAAATAATTATAATTATTAACAAAATTGAACAGTGGATTATACGTACATGGCAGGCCTAAAACTGCTGAATTATGATGACCAAGTTGATGATCAAGCTATTATGCCCTAAAAGGAGAGGATGTCTGTATTCTTTGGCGATGGGGAAAAACAAAACAGTTCACGGAATGAAATCAGCATTGAACAAATTCAACAGATGCGCCGCAAGACATTTTAAAGCTATCATAACAGGATATGAAGCGCAGCTGGGTGTTCCTAGATGGTGAAAAGTGTGGGGCTAAACGGTTCTTAGTTTGTACACTAAAAACTAGTCAGTATGATTTGCTCCCATTGATTGAACCAAGATTTTCAGTATGATTTACGACAGATCCAGTTTTAACAAAGGTTATTAGAGTCTCTAGTGGTGTGATCTGTATTACAGATTTGGAACATTGTTATCGCATTAATCATGGGAATAATAACTTTTAATCATATAGATTTTATTTCTTCCAAAATGACGAGCCAGAAAGAAAATCAGCAGAATCAGAAAACATGAATAGGTGGCGAAAGTAACCAAGCCAGAAAATCAGCAGAAACGCCTGTTGAACCAGGTGGGGCCATTTAAAAATTGGGGTGTTGAAGAGGAGGAAAAATTATCATGAGTGGAAACAATGACAAAAAAAATTTAATGTTACAGAATATGACTCATCATGAAAACAAAACACGCACGCTTCTCCAGAACAAGTTGATTCAATGCCCTGTATAAAAACTCCATGTGAATGTCAAGGGCCCAAAGTATTCATGGAATATTGAACTTAAAACTGTTGCCTTTTGGCGCCTTGCTTGTGTGGGGGCAGTATTATGGTTATAAAATATTAAACCTTGGCAACAAAACAAAAGATGTTTACACCTGAACCGTTAAATAAGAAAAAGACAAATGCACGCCACACGTCAACAACAAAAGCTTCATTTTGATCCATTTATAATGCAATAATATTTTAAATTTTTTTTATAAAAATAAATCATGGCGTATTATAAAATGATAAAGTTCTATAAATAAAGGACATGGTGTCTATAAAAGACATTTCATAGACCAGAATGTAAATCATTGCGGTTTGAGTTTGCGATGTTAAGACTTCTTAAGCTATATGCTGAGCCAATATACCCAAGGGCGTTAGCAAGGCATCACGCAGACGCGTTTTTTTGAGGCGTGTGTGTATATATTAGACATTATATTTACGATAAACATAGCTGTATTTTTGAGGATAATTATAGATATTGAATACGAACTTGGTTGTACATTAGGGATGACTTAATCATGAACTTATTAAGAACTGATCAAGAATTAATAAAAAACTTATCAAGAACTTATAAGAATTGATGTAACTTAATTAAAACTTAATTAAGAACCCTTGGGGCGATATTAATTAAAAACTTAATTAATAAAAATTGGGGTGACTTGGGGGGAGGGAGAGTGGTGTGGATGTACACGAAGCTTTTTTATTTGTCCTGTGTTATCAACTTGGGGCAAGGAGTGAATAGAATTATGTATGTGGAAGTGGAGCGTAGACACAAAGCGACGAAGCAGCAAAAAAAAACGTCTAATCTTCTCCCGCTGATCACTTTGACGTCTAGGTTTGGGAGCGCTGGATCTCTCAAACGGCTTGCCACTGTAATTTGAGCGCTCTAGGGTGGAGGTGGCAAACGGCTTGCTGACTGTGACCTTTGACCGCTTAGGGTGATCGCTGAAGAAAGAAACGGCTTGCACTGTGACCTTTGACCGCTTAGGGTGGAGCGTTGAAGAAACGTCTTGCCACTGGGGACTTTATCCGCTACTAGGGTGGAGCGCTAGTTCTCTCTCACTGCTGCGGATTTGAGAGGAGTGTGTTTGGCGTTGCATTGGTTCTTGTCCAGAAAGAGTCAATAATTTCTATCTCCTCACTGCTTGAAAACATTAAATACAAATCCTTCCTCATTGAGTAGACTTCTATGAAAGAAAGACCAACTGTAGAAAACTTTTACCATATGGATGCAACAACGAGCAATCTACTTTAGTTTGCGAGAATATGGAAAGGGCTGCCCGTCTCAATCAATCCAAAGCACTAACAAATTGGGCTGGTACTAAATGCTCGTCAAGTATTGATCAGCGCTCGGAAAAGCTCCTGTCTTTGTTCTGCATGATCAAAAATATTTTTATAAAACAAAACAACCTGCACAAAACCGGTAGAATCATTCTCACTACACCACACAACCTTTCATTGACAATAACAGTCTTGCTAACGTGGCGGCCACAAGTGGGAGTGTCACGTAACAGTCTAGAACTTCGCGATCGACACCTGGGCGCTGTCAACTGAAATGAATACGCCCCCCTCACCACCATCCACCACCTGGCAAAACCAGTCTCCCGCTTTATTGACTTTTGTGGTGTTGCGTGCGCTGTTGTGAACGAAGGTAGCGCGTCTCGTAGCGTAAATTAGCGGAGGTTTCGGGCCCTCGTGTGCCGATCTGTTACAATAGTTTTGTAGGTTGTAAATTGTCCGAATAAGTGTGCGGATTTTATGTTAAAACTATAAAACTTATCACATCAATAGTATAACGTCTTAAAATAGCTTAATTTGTATTATTTCCTTGAGTGAACCAACAACCTTTAAGATAGGTTATTTCCAAAGCAGTAGTTCACTTTTTTGTTTTCTAAATAAAAATTCTTCGGATTCACAAAAAATGCAGTTAAAGTAAAACTTTGGGCTCGAATAAATCTGTTCTTCAGTAACGTTTTAGCCATTATATAATAACAAGTAAAAACAAGTGGTACAACCGGAGGCAAGTCCAAGCAACAATGGCGACCCAGTCGTGTCAAGCAAAGCCTCGAATTCAGGTCGTGTCGACGTGGAATCATTTTGAATGCAATGGGTTGCAAAACCGTCCGATGTGCGCTTCGTTTACACAGATCAGGTAGGAGCTCTGGTTGCAAACTGCGCGAGCCGTAAATTAAGTGATCAGATTTCGCCCGTGTACAAGTTTGTAGGTGGCAAATTAGTCGAGAAGTGTTGAGATTTATGTTCATTTAATTGAGAAGAGGGAAAGCAGTGTTGTGTGTGTGTGTGTGTGTGTGTCTGTCTGCCCGCTCTCTGTCTGTTGTCTGTCTCTCTCTTGTCTCTTTTTTGTTCAGATGGGATGTTGCGGTGATTCTCTTTTTCGTGCACGAAAAGGCGGCTTTTAGGCCACTTTCGCCCAGAAAAATCGGTGGTAGAGCAAGTGAGTAGAAGAATGAAGGTTTTCTGTTCTTCCCCTTTAAGAGAGAGTGAGAGTATGGAGAGAGAGCGAGAGAGATGCGAACTTCAGGACCTCCACGTAGGAAATCATAAAGATGCTGCTTCAGGTGCTTCTGTTGGTGTGCAATTGTTTGGAGACGACCAATTAAGGCTGCGTAGAGAGCGGCAGGAGTTGAGGTCTGCAGTCTGTGAGTGTTAGCAGGTTACTTCCAGTGTTTAAAGCTCCACCTACGACACAAGGTGAGATTCGACAGAAGAAAGTAATAGTTAGGGGAGTAAGAGGAGGGGGGTACATGACAGACATGCTACCACCGAACGGAACACGATCGAAGGCAGCGAAAAATGCCGTTGTTGTGTTTCATGTTAGGATTTGAATTGTAATGTCGGACTGAGCCTTTAGTGTGTGTGTGTGTGTTTTTATATTTTTATGCTAAACCAACGGTACCAGCAGGTTGTCGCTATTGACTTTTTTCCGATAGAACACTACCTCCCCTTTTTTATAAAAACCCGCCCCCACATTGAAACTAGAAAGTGGTGTTATTCATTCCAAAACCTGCCTGCCGTTGCTCATACGTGTCAAAGCCGTGGAGAAAGTGTGTTGGGTTAACGTTGAAGCTTGGTATGAGCAGCCGTCTTCCAAGTGCGAGTGGTTTACTTCGGAATAGCTCAAGGGCGTAAGGGGCCCGAATCAGGAACTGTTGTCTGAAGAAAGTATTCATGATGAGTCTTGTTTTCGCTGTGACGAACTGTGGGGGTTTGTGCTTAACTCTGTGAAAGTTTTGTGTATTTTGTTTCTTTTGCGCGCTGTGGAGTCTGGCAGGACACGACTATTTCAGAATCATTTGACAAACTTAATCTATGTGTCAAAGGTGTGTTTGCTCTGTACTTTGAATACATTGCACTTGAACACATATACGTGCCACAACCAAAACACACACACACACACACACACACACACAACGGAGGAGGAGAGAGGAGAGAGTGGGAGAGGAGAGAGAGAGAGAGAGAGAGAGAGAGAGGGGAGGAGAGGAGAGGAGATGAGGATACAAACATGCGCACCACATTGCAATGAACAAAATGGCTGTGAACATGTATCAATGAAGTAAACAAAGAATGTCGGGAAAACTTTTCAATGAGATTGGAAAAGAAGATTGCTGTGTGGAGAATTTCTTACAAAGGACGTCTTCGTCAAGAAAGAGGAGATTTGCTTTGCCTCCCCGTCCTTCACGATCAGTAGGACAGAAGAACAAACACACAGAGAACCAACACACACACACAGAACAACAACACTCACACAACACACAACACCAAACCAACAACACAACAATGCACCGCGCGTGACGCAACACCATAACAACAAACAACACACACACACACAACCAAACACACCCGTTCCACTGTTCCCTGGGTTTCTCTCTTGGCAGGGCTGATGAGGGTTCTCCCTTGGCAGCCATTGAGAGTGAAGAGGAGCTCTGTATAACTTCCCCCCCCCTCTCCCCCTTGTCCACGGGCCATTGTTGTTTGTCACCGTGCCTCCCCAAAGGAGTGTGTGGGAATTCTGAGTAAGGAGAGAGAGAGAGGAGAGGAGAGAGAGAGAAGTGATAGACATAATGTAGTTCTGACTCTTTCACTTAGGAGTTGCTGAAGATTGAGCTTCAGGAAGCTACTCCAATGTGTCAGTGGATTATGATTTTGATTGATAGTGGAAAAGACTGGGCTAGAGAAAGAGCGAGGAGAGAGAGAGAGAGAAGGAGAGGAGAGGAGATTGAGAGAGTGGAAGAGGAGAGAGAGAGAGACAGAGAGAGGAGACAGGAGAGAGGAGACAGACAGGACAGGACAGACAGACAGAAGGACGAATGTGAGAGCCATTAATTGTATGCTTCCAGCTCTTTCCCTTAGTGCGGATGAAAGATTGACGCTTAGGGGAAGTACTCAAAGATGAGTCAATGGTAAGATTGTGATACGGAGGAAGGGCCAAGATGAGAGAGAGGAGAGAGTGAGAGAGGGAGAGTGAGGGGGGTGAGAGAGGGAGAGAGAGCGAGGGGGAGGGAGAGGAGAGCGGAGAGATGAGAGAGAGAAGGGAGAGATTGAGAGAGAGAGAGGAGAGAGGGAGAGAGGAGAGGAAAGAAAGAGGGAGAGAGAGAGAGAGAGAGAGATGGAGATGATGAGAGAGGAGGGAGAGAGAGGAAGAGGGAGAGAGATGATAGAGAGAGAGAGGGCGGTAGTGTGTGCAGTGTGTGTATATGCGATTTGTGTGTGTTGAGTGCGTATACGTGCGTGCGCGGAGGAGCGCGCGGCGCGCGTGTGTGTGTTGTTGAGTATTTTTTTTGAAAACTGGTTTTGATTTGTGTTGGGGAATCTCTTTATTCACAGTGTAAAGACTGTCTTTGGAAAAGAAATTTATATTTCTATACCTGTACCAGATATTTATGTTGTTCTTTATTTAAATTTTAGATGTAGTAACATAAATTGCAAATTGAAATTGGAAGGACCCAAAATGTTCAGAGAATTGTGTTTTGTGTAACGGTGAATGGGTGATGAAATTGGAAATGAATTTCATTGCATCATGGAATGTCCAAAATATAATGAACTTCGTGGACAATTCGTCCTAAAAATATCTAAAACCAAAGTCTGTTTTCAACTTTTGTAATTTATTTCAAAAAGGAAGACGCATTTGTTTGAATATTAGTAAGTTTCTAAAAAAAAAAGGAAGATTGTTTAATGAGATCATTACAGTTCACCAGAATTCAGCATTTCGCAACTATGTTCACATATTGCTCTGAGTGTTTCGTATTTCTCTTTGTTACATTTGTATCCTCCATGCCCCAACAGGGGTCAAAGAATTAAATTTGAATTGAATTGAATTTGTGAAGGAGAAAGAAAAAAAAAAAAAAGAGAGAGAGAGAGAGAGAGAGAGAGAGAGAGAGGAGAGAGAGAGAGGCCATTGTGGGTGAAGGGCTCTCAACATCACTTTCCTGTCCACTGTCCATCACATTTCCATCAACTTTGCTTCTTCAAAGTTTTTGGGAGCCCTGAGTAAGGAGAGAGAGAGAGAGGAGAGAGAGGAGAGAGAGAGAGAGAGAGAGAGAGAGGAGAGAGAGAGAGAGGAGAGAGAGAAGAGAGAGAGAGAGAGAGAGAGAGAGAGCGAGAGAGAGTGTGATGAAGAGAGGCACGGTAAACTTCAGGAACTGATGAAGAATGACGCTTGTGGATGCTACCGTAAGTGACCAATGCAAGGAGAATGACCATTCGAGGAGTTGGAGTAAAGGGCTGCAGAAACCTTGGGGTCTGCCAGCTATCACTTAACTTTGGAGCATTCAGGTTTAACGTGCACACCCACCCCAGGTGATTTGGCAGACAAAGATACTCACCTTAGTTAAGAGGGACCTACATAACACAACAGAGATAACACCAGAACAACAACACATTAGGACTTGCTGCAAAAAAGAGACAATTTTTAGGTTTAGCGACTGCTAGATCTGAACCCTCAACATCTGACGGCGAATTCATTGCTTTACCGCAGACCCTTCAAACACCCACCTGTCAGTCTGATCCCTGACTTACTTTAAGGGAACTTTTCTTTCCACACTTGAAAAGGGGTAAGCATTTCCCCACCCAAACCACTCATTAAACTGCCATCTGTAGCACCGACACAAGACAAGCCATGGAGAATATCAAGCACTTCAACCTGAAGCCTTTGTAGTTCATGTTCTAATGTGAGCGGGTTACTTCACGAGAAGACAAGGCGAAGGGGATGAAGCCAGAAAAGATGCCTCAGTGTGCTCTTCATGATGGATGAGTGTTAGCTGAGATGTATTTCTGATAGGTTTCCAGCTTCACTCTGGGAGAGTATTCTGCTGTTTGTTTCTTTCGATGTGCTGATGTCTTTTGCTCGGAAAGAATACCTCATCATCTGAATATCAAACGGTCTATTTACTCTTTATAAATTAATCTCAAATAAATTTGTTGTGACTGAGATTGTCAATCACCAAACCACGCTTCGTGTGCTTCACGCTTCAGTTGGAGTAGTTTTTCCAATTTCTGTATCATTTCCGTCATATCAATCCTGATGTTTCCTCTTACGGTGTCCTCAAGTATGCTTTGCAGTATTGCAGACTACATCTCTGAATGCGCACCAGTTGCTTCAGGGGTTAGTGCTGTCCAGGGCAAGATCCTCCGAGGCAGCTGAGAGAGATTTCAACGTCTCTTACAGGACGGGTGATCAGCAAGCAGTTGCACATTCAGTTTTTCTTCATTTTGCTCTTCTGCAGACTCCGTCTTTGTGCCAGTCTCCCTCCCTCCTTCTCCCTCCTCCCCCCCTCCTCTCTCTCTCTCTCTCTCTCTCTCTCTCTCTCTCTCTCTCTCTCTCTCTCACTCACTCCACACACACACACACACACCACACACACACACACACACACACACACACACACAAGGCGTGTGCACGTGTGAGCCACACACACAAAGAAAATAAACACAGAGAGAGAGAGAGAGAGAGAGAGAGAGAGAGAGAGAGAGAGAGAGAGAGAGAGAGAGGAGGAAACATACTGCATCAAACTCTAACCAGATAAAAATAAGGAACGTGTATGCAGTGAAGTAAATAACAGAAAGTGATGGACGTTTTGTCAATGCAGCCATGTTTATGGAGTCGAAACAATTGCTGTGTAGAGGATCCCTTCCTCTGCAGTTTCAGGCGGGTCTTTGAGAAAGAGGAGGGATTGCCACCCCTTTTCTGCCTCAATCCCCCCTTCCTTTCCCGGTGGGCCCCCTACCCTTGGTCAGGCCGTTGTGGGGTGAAGGGCTCTCCACGCCACTTTCATTCTGTCCACTGCCCTCACATTTCCACCAACGTACTTCTCCAAAGTGTTTGTTGGAGTTCTGGGGTAAGGGTACAGTGAGTGAGTGAGGGGGGGGGGGGAGAGAGGAGGGAGAGAGAGGGGGATGAGAGAGAGAGAAGGGGGAGAGAGAGGGGAGGAGTGTTGATGGCGGCGAAGAAGAAAGGAGAGAGAGAAGAGAGAGGAGAGAGAGAGAGAGAGGAGAGGAGAAGAGAAGAGAGAGAGAGAGGAGGGGGAGGCGAGGAGAAGAGAGAGAGAGAGAGAGAGAGAGAGAGAGAGAGAGAGAGAGTGAGAGAGAGAGAGAGAGAGAGAGAGAGGAAACATGCTGTGTCACAATTTAACTAGAGAGAGAGAGACTCAAGACTCAAGATAATTTATTTCGTTTTAGGCCATAGCCCCTGTGAGAGAGAGAAGAGGAAGAGAGAGAGAGAGAGAGAGTAGAGAGAGAGAGAGAGGCAGACATGCTGTGTCACAATTTAATCGAACAAAAATACAACACTGTTTGTGCAACGAAGTAAACAGTAGACAGTTTGGGAACTTTGGACAGTGCATTGAACAGATGGCTGTGTTGAAGATTGCTTCCCTCACAATGGACAGGATTTTGTCCAAGTAAACCGGAAGATTTGCCCCCCCCCCCCCCCCCACCACGCCCTCTCCCCTCCACTTCCTTGCTTCCTTTGGTTTCTCCCCTGGCAGCGGCTGATGGGGATTTTCCTCCCTTGGCACCCACGTGAGTGAAGGGTCTACCACTTTTCCAACTGGTGCAACGTCCATTCTCATTCCGTCACCGCTGCATCTCAAAGAGTTTTGGGGAACCCTGAGTGAGAGAGTGAGAGAAGAAAAGGAGAGGTAGGTGAGAATGGTGGGACGAGTAGAGAGAGAGAGAGAGAGAGAGAGAGAGAGAGAGAGAGAGAGGGAGAGAGGAGAGAGAGAGAGAGAGAGAGAGAAAGGCAGACAGACATGACGACAGGCAGGCAGGAGGCAGGAGGCGACAGACAGATAGGCAGACGGCAGCACCAAAGCTGAACGACAAAATACAAAATGTGTTGCAATGAGGACAACCAAAGCTGGGAAGTTTAGCAATGCAAATGTTGTTTATGAGTCAAATAATTGCTGTGCAAAGATTGTACTCGCGGTAGGTTTTTCCCAAGAATGTTGAAATTTGCCCCTCCCCCCTTCCTCTTGACCTCTCCCCATACTGTTCTGTGCATCCCAGGATTGTCCGCAAGCATCACGGTGCAGGATGTCTCTCCCTAGGGCACATTGTGAATGAAGGCCTCCACACCACTTTCCGTATCCCGGTCCCATTCCTATTTGCCATCTCCCGCTTCTTCTTAGCGTTAATGGGATTTCTGAGTAAGGACTGAGAGGAGAGAGAGTCGATTTGAGGAGAGGAGATGTGAGATGAGAGAGAGAGACGAGACAGAGCCACATGATGTAAGAGAGACAGAGGAGTGAGTAGAGAGAGAGAGAGAGAGAGAGAGAGAGAGAGAGAAAGAGAGAGGAGCTAGTGTTAGTGAATGATACAAATGGATTTGGGTGGACGAGAGAAGAGAGAGAGAGAGAGAGAGAGAGAGAGAGAGAGAGAGAGAGAGAGGGAGATTGACAGCAAAAGGGAGATAGACAATGTATATGTGTGTGTGTGTGTGTGTGTGTGTGTGTGTGTGTGTGTGTGTGTGTGTGTGTGTGTGTGTGTGAGTGAGAGAGAGAGAGAGAGGAGAGGAGAGGAGAGAGAGAGAGAGACGAGGAGAGAGAGAGAGAGAGAGAGAGTGAGAAACCCCAACTCTTCCACATCAGAGCTGATCAAGACTGACGGTTCAGGAAGCTGCTGTAATGTATGGAGGCTGACCATTCAGGGAGAAAGAGCAAAGGGCCGGCAAATGTCTGTGGTCTACAGTCTGTCAGTTAGCCAGTAACATTCAGGTGTAACGTCCAGATCCACCTTAGGTGACATACCTGATAGAAAATTACACCCTAGGAAAGTAGAAGGAGGAAGCTGAATGACAAGACTACGATGCCACCAGAATTGCGCGATGTTTCAAAAAAAATGGTATTGTTCTGTGTCAGACACCAACAGGATTTGAACCCTCAACATCTGACGGTGACTTCAGTGCTTTATCAATGAAGCCAGCCAGGTACTGATCAGCCAGTCCACCACATTGACTCTGGGGGAGAAGGGGGGGGAGGGGGGCAATAACCCCCTCCTCATTTAAAACGAGAAAGTGATGTCTACATTCCAACACTCTGCCATCAATAGCCTCCACACAGAGAGACGTGAATGAATTCAAGGCTTTTTATAAACCTTTGAAGCAGTATTTCTCGCACTCAGAACAGCCTAGGACCATAGGGGTTGAATCCAGAACAGTCGTCTGAGTGGAAGTGCTCACAATCTGGAGTGATATGCGATGTATTTCAAGCAGCTTTTATAGCGTTTACTGTGCAAACAGACTGTTTTCGTTTCATTCAAAGTGTTGACAGCTTTCATTCCTCGAACAAATTTGGTCATGACTTAACATGAATATGACGATTGTTTACACTTACAATATCCCCAACTAACTTTCGTCCATGATTCTTGAATCACACACTTACACACCACACATCGGACGCGCGCACACACACACACACCACCACACACACACACACCACACACACACGCACCACGCACCACGCACAGCACCGACCACACACACAAAACACACACCACACGCACGCACGCCGCACCCAAGCATACACGCCGCACGTACGCACGCACGCAGCACCCATACTACCGTATACACTTCACCATTATTTACACATGCACATTATGATGCACGTTCAAATGAAGCTCCATCACACACATCACCCATTTTTTGCTCAATACACCGAAAGTGGATTAGATATGTCCATGTAATACACACACACACCAACACAACACCACACACACAACGAGACAGACACACACACGACACACACACAGACAACACAATGCATTATAGAAGAATTACGAATGACACAGAGAGAGAGATAGAATTAAATCAGAATTAACGTACAAGGACGAAGAGAACAGAATGAGAAGAAAATAGAGCAGAACAGAAATAATAGAGATTAACAGCAGAAGGATGAGAAGTAAAGAACAAATGAGATACAAGAATATAGACATACAGAGAGAGAGAGAGAGAGGGGGAGAGAGAGAAGAGAAGAGAGAGAGAGAGAGAGAGAGAGGAGGAGTGAGAGAGAGAGAGAGAGAGACGCCCTGTAAGCGTCCAAGCCAGCACATATAGGAACTGAAGAACGAGGCTTTGGGAAGGCGTTGAAGATGGTCAGAGGCTGAATGTTCAAGGAGCTGGGATAAACAGCTGGCGAAAAGTTGGTAGTCATTAGTCAGTCAGTCATCAGCCAGTTACATTCAGTTTTGAAGTCCACACCAATCTTGGTGACATGGCGGATGAGGATAACAACCTACCAGGGCAGAGGTGACCCACGTTACACCACACTGATACCTCTAGAACGACAACATAACATGACTGGCTGCGAAAATGACCATGATTCTGTTGGGTGCCAGCTAGAATAAACTCGCAAAGTCTCAGTGCTCCACCATTGAACGACTTGGCACAGAGCAGTCCGTCACCTCGTCACCTTCTTTCAAAGGATGTTTTCCTCCTTCGCTTGAAGGGATACAATGGGTTCTTTAATTCAATTCATCCTGCCATCAGTAGTCTCGACAAGTGTCAAGCTGTGGAGAGAGTCAAAAACTTACAAGTTGAAGCCTTTGTAGAGGCATCCATCAACCCCATTCTCAGGCGAGTACGTTACTTGAGAGCATTACCAGTGGGTTTTCAGTCAAACTACTCTGCCATTATAACTTCGACACGTGTCAAGAGCTGAAGAGGCAAAGGGTTTTGAATTGAATCTTTCGTAGCAGCATTCCCTGTCCACGTCCAAGCGCGAGTGGTTTACGCTGAAGTGCTCAAGGCAATAAGGGCTGAATCCAGACACAGTCGTCTGTGTGAAAGTATTCATGATGGTTTGGTGTTATTTGTGAAATACTGTCGGCAGGTTTTTGTTGCTTAACTCTGTGAAAGTGTTCGATTATTTGTTTCTTACAAGATGATGACGTCTCTCGACTGCAGTACCACTTTACATAGTCAGTCTATACATTGACTGCGGTACCACTTTACATAGCCAGTCTATACATTGACTGCAGTACCACTTTACATAGATAGTCTATACATTGACCGCAATACCACTTTACATAGCCAGTCTGAACATTGACTGCAGTACCACTTTACATAGCCAGTCTATACATTGACTGCAGTACCACTATACATAGTCAGTCTATGCATTGACTGCACTACCACTTTACATAGTCAGTCTATACATTGACTGCAGTACAACTTTACATAGTCAGTCTATACATTATAAACATTTAAAAGAAACGGGGTTATTTACAGCCACAGATGCAGACGAACAGATAACAGGACAACTGTACATGTGATCTGTTTCTCTGTCTGTGGCGGTAACTAACCCCGTTTCTCTTTAAATTTTGCTTCATTTTCTGCCCTCAGTCACCTCGTTTTGAAACTACACATTATATATATATTTTGCTCTGTTCAAATACACCTGAACTAAATCTGAGCAATGATTCTTGTATGATAAAGCGTTTTGTACGCACGCACACACAGACACACACAGACACAGACACAGTCAATCAAACAGACAGACAGATGGACAAATATTCAGACGAAAAGACAGCCACACACACAACACTTTCACACGCACACACACACACACACACACACACCACACACGCACACACACATTCATACTCACAAACGCCGACAAACACACACACACACACACACACACACACACAACACACACACACACACACACACACACACACACATCACAGATTTATCTGTTTATTAATGAATGTGGAGAGAGAGAGAGAGGAGAGAGAGAGAGAGAGAGAGAGAGAGAGAGAGAGAGAGAGAGAGAGAGAGAGAGGGGAGAGAGAGAGAAAAGCATCGACTTAGAGACACAAATGCGCAGACATGCAGATGTACACACACACGCGCACACACACTCGCGTGCACGCGCTCTTATATGCACACAAATACACACACATATGTACGTGTAAATACACGAGACACATGCTTATGCATATGCTATACACGCGCACACAAGCTCGCGCACGCGCACGCACGCATGTACGTATGCATTCACTCCCAGACAGGAAGAGAAAGACAACAAGAGAGTGGAGAGAGAGAGAGAGAGAGGAGAGAGAGAGAGAGAGAGAGAGAGGAGAGAGAGAGAGAGAGAGAGAGAGAGAGAGAGAGAGAGAGACAGACAGACAGACAGACAGACAGACAGACAGACAGAGACAGAGAACTCAAAATCCAGAAAATGAATATGTTCAATCCAGATTGGAGATTTTCAGCATGGCCGCTTCTTCCAATATGTCATTGTTGGGGTGAAACCATACAACTAAAATACGAGAGGAGAAAA
>CM031596.1:39417665-39430165 GCA_018398815.1 Conus ventricosus | reverse complement strand
GGTGTGGAGAGGATTGGCAATAGAGCGAGGGGATTGGGGGGGGGGGGGGGGGGGGGATAGGGGATGGCGGATAAGAGTCAAAAGCTATGATCCGTTATGTCTTAGGAGAGGGAACGTTTGGTGGAAGGCGGTGGAGAGGGACTGATGTGTGTTGTTGTTAGTTTGGGGGAGTCAGGGGGAGGAGAAATCCGTAGGTAGTTGAGTACTGAGAACCCCAGTATTATGCAGTGTTGATGGATGATGCATCTTGGGGGTGGTAAGAGTCCCTCACCCCCCTTGCTGGTTTTGTGTGTGTGTGTGTGTCAAGTATGTCAATTCAAGTCAAGTCAAAATTTTATTTCCAGACGGAACAAGGATTACAGCAGAGAAACTGCTTTTTTTTTTTTTACATCAAGCCATCATAACAAAACAAGGAACTTGAATAATATAAAATAATGAAACGAAGATATACAAAGAGTTTGAAAACCAGCGGAAAAGGGCCGAGGGAGGGTGGTGGGGTGAAATCTGAGGGGGATGAGGAGGGGTGGGAAATAGGAGGAGGGAGGGGGTTTGGATGAGGGTGGGAGTGGAGGGGAGAAGGAGTACAAAAAGAATTAAGCCTGTTATAATTATCATATCAAGGAAAATAACAAGAAGAGAGAGAGAGAGAGAGAGAGAGACGAGAAGAGAGAAAGTGAGGAGGGGAGAGAGAGAGAGAGAGTTAAGTGATGTACAATATCAATACATTTGTCTAAAAGCATACACACGCAATAAACAGACAGGTACATAGGTTAATATCATTTACTCAAGGATACCATCATGTAAAATCACTGAACTGTTATTTCAAAGAATTTGCAGAGAAAATATTGATTGTAACCATCATGAGATGCTTTTCAGATTGGTCTAATAGGGTTTTTTGTTCTTTATGGTTTTTAAAGTGATTGGTAGGTGTTCCATCCATTTCCACCGGGAGTACAAAAGACTAGATTTATAAAGATGATTTCGTTGGTCTAGGAAAGGATAATAAATGACTATGTCTATAAGTGTTAGTTGTAAATGGAATCTATTATCTTTTTTGGAGAATATCTCGTTTGTAACATTATGCATGCATACTGCCTTGTTGAACAAAAGTCTGTTGCAGAAGGTCACATATTAAGTTGTTTTTAGTCTTTGTTTGTTAGGGTGCTTCGTGTTTAGTAATACTAATTTTAATGCACTTTTATACATTGATGAATAATTTTCAAGTTGGGTTCACTGCAGTTATCCATTGGTTGATGCATAATCATGATTGATTAGAATATGAGACAGAAAAGGCTTTCGAGATGGGTTGTCCAGGAAGTCTTTAATCTTGGCTAATTGAAGTAATTTTTTGAGAGACGTTTCCCCATTGATTTTATGTGGTCGGTCCATGTTAAATCTTTATCTATTTTTACTACTCAGTATTTTATGTGAGTCGACTTTTCTATTGTTTGGTCTGATATAACAAGGTGGAAATTTTGTCCTTTCTTTTGTTCTTTTTGTCGGACACATACAAAATGCACTGGTTTTTACGTGATTTAAGGTGATATGGTTCAAACTGAGTCCATTCTAAATATGTTTTTTAGCATCATTTTGGAGGGTTTTAGCTCAATCTATATGGAGCTGAATCACTGATGAGGAGATGTATCATCAGCAATCATTTGCAATTACTTTCTAAGAAAATAGGTAATACATTGACGGTAGACAGTAAACAGTGAGGGCCCAGTACAGAGCTGGTAGGTATTCACATATTTGATAGACATTAAATTGACGTTTTATTGTTGACTGTACTGCTTGTTTCTATCTAACTAGGGAATGAGGAATTGAGATTTAGAATTCTGGAGTTACTTTGAGAGTTCGCCAGTGTACGCCACACAAGGAGAGATTGATATAATTACATCAAAAGCTATTTTTCAAAGTCTATTAAAAGAATACAGTTAAATTTATTTTCATTAAGACTGCATAGAGGCTATCAATAAGGCTGTACAAGGTTGTAAGGCAGGTAATATTTGTACGGAAACCAGATTGATCGTCGTGGTAGTAAATTGTGATTTAGTAAGGTAGAATATAGTAAAATTTTGCAAGTGTTTTTCAATAGGTTTAGATAATAAGCAGGAGAAATAGAAATTGGTCTATAGTTTGATTGGAATTGACTTATCACCAGTTTTTTAAAGTGGAAATTAACTTTCAGCTTCTTAAATTTCTAAGGAAAGTTTGTTTCTCTATGATAAATTGTACAAATAGTAGTGTATCATAATTATTGGACACGAAATCAGCTTAGTATTTTTGCATCCTTAAACCTTCTAAATCGCGTTGTACCCGATTGTTTTAAAGATGAAATACTTTTACTAACGGTCCATTAACAGGTCATGATTGGTTGGAGGGGGACAGGAAGAAAATGCTAATATTTTTAAATCAGGTTAGTGTTTTAAATGCGCAGGTCATTTTCATTGGGACCTCATCATGTGATATAATTTTTCCTTTGATTACTAGCAATAATGGTTGTTTAATGATCTGCAGTTAATCTGTGATAATTTCTGATTCTTGAGACTTGTTTATTATTCAACAGTTAATGGCTCATTCAAATCTGACGAATCTTTTTGTAGAAATTTAACATCTTTTGAAAGTAATTAGCTTAGATTTACGTTTATGAGTTACTCCTTTTTCTTTGTGTGTGTGGTGTGATGTGTGTTGTGTGTGTGTGTGTGTGTGTGTGTGTGTGTGTTGCGTCTGATATCCAAAACAGTCTTTATGTATTACTGCCAAAATGTGTTGTCCGTTTCTCTCTCATACCTTCTCTCTCTCTCTATCTCTCTTCTCTCTCTCTCTCTCTCCTCTCTCTCTCCTCTCTCTCTCTCTCGGTCTCTTTTCTCTCTCTCTTCTCTCTCTCTATCTCTTCTCTCTCTCTCTCTCTCTCAAAGCATTTATTAAACATGTTGCCTGCTTTGAGTTTGAAATTTTAAAATGGAGTGTGTTATGGTAGACCTTGTAGGTCACTACACATACTTTCTGGTCAACAGGTAGTATGTGTGACTGATTTATTTGATTTTGTCGAATGTCTGTTCTCTGTCGTGTGTGATTCCTGTTGAACTTTGTGTTGCTGACGTATTGACTCTGACCACATGCACTGTTGTATTTTTGTTGATTTTCCTAACGTAAATAGGTTGAAGATCACACTGTTAACAATCAGTTCATTGAAAAGTTTGTGTGAAACAGTGTAATAGCCAATTATTTTCTAGATTAATTTGGGGTCAGAAATGCTAGTTAGATTTATTATTAGCTCGATGACTTTGATTGATGTTGACATAAACAGAGCGCTGGTATGAGTTTGATGAATGTATATTGGAGGGGACGGAAGTGCGGATGTATGAAAAAAACATATTTATGGTTAATAAAAGGTAATAAAAAGGTGACTGGTTCGACCAGGAATGTGAAGCAAGTAAAAGAAATGTCGAAAATTGCCTTCGTCAGTGTAAAGACGTAGCAGACACTACAGCTGTCCTGAATATACAATAGCAAGACGCGTGAATATAAAAACTTGTTGAAAGAAAAGAAAAAGTTTTAATAAGGTGCAGTTGGACGACTGGAGGTTCCATAACGTATTCGCTATTTAATAAGGTGCTGTTGGACAGATTTGAGAGTTCCATACGTAATCTGCTCTTTATAAGGTGCTGATGGACAGATTGAGGAGTTCCATAACGTAATCAAAGGAAGAGTCTCGGGATAATGTAATAAACTGTCGTTTTATAAAGAAAAAAGCAAGAATAGCATTAATGTGAGACCTGGTTTAATCATTTTAAAATCATTATCTCACGAAAAGCAACATGGGATTGTAATACGAACGAAAGTTAGGTGAGCATGATGATGTTGATGGTTTCATGAATCGTCAATTTGGTGGAAGAAGTGTTATACGCTTTCGAAAGTTGAAAAGTCGCAAAGCAGCTGGAACCAGATTGTAGTAGTATTGGAATTATACAAGAATTCTTGTGATTACGTGCTCCAGTCTCTCTTAAAATTATTTAACACACTGTTGATAAGGGTATCTTCCTCGAGATTTGGAGAGAATCTATAGTTTTTCCGTTGTTTTAAGAAAGGTGATTGTGTATAATCCCCAACAATTACAGAGGTATATCCCTTCTTAGTGATTTTTTGTTGTAAATTATATCGTACAATTTATTAATGTTAGAGTGCAGGAATGGGCAAATGAACATAATATTCCCAGGTGAGTCATCAAGATGGTTTTAAAAAGGCATATTAATATAGATCACATGTTTACAGTGTTAGCCTTTAGTCAAAAGCAATTTTCATTTAATCGTAAGCTGTATGTAGCTTTTATAGATTAGAGAAGGCATTTGATTCTATAATTAGAAATTTGCTTTGGCAATCCTTGATAAAAAATGATGTAAGAGGTGAATTGTACTTAGTGTATTAGGAGATGTATGATAACGTTAAATGTAGGGTTAGGTGTGGCATCTCAACTGACTGAATATATTAACTGTACTGTGGTGTGAAGATGGTGGATGTGTGCAGGCCCATAGTATTCTCATTATTTATAAATGGAAAATGGTAGGAAGTATTGAATAAATGGTAGGGCATTGGCTGCCATGTTTTTTATATGCATTTGAGTTGTTTATTTTTTAGGGCTGATGATATTGTTCTATGTCTGACATCATCATTGGCTTCGACCCAGCTTTATAATAAGAATTCAGCCTGGCCCTTCAGTGAAGTTATATGGAAAAAAGTAACTCAATTGTGTTTCGGAGAAGGTGGTTTTTTTGGGTGCAGAGAGAATGAAGGTCTTTAATGGTTGTTTTTTTTAAAAAAAAAAAAAAAAAAAAAAAATTTATTAAAAAAAACACACACCCAAAAAATGCGATGTAAACGTGTATATATATTTGGGATTTTGTTTTCCATCGTTTAAAGCTTTCTGCTGCTTGCAAGGATCTTGCTAGTAGAGCAAAAGGGTCTGCTGGCTTCATGGAAAAATTATCTCAAATTCAATAACAATTCGATGACGTTTTTGTTAAAATATCTTGATTGTATGTGCAATGCTGTACAGTTTGGCCGGAATCTGTGGGGACTCAAACAGAGCTGTTTATTTTCTGAAATCTGTGCACTTATTTGCCTTTAAGAAATTTTTGGGTGTAAGCATTGTACACCAATGATTTTAGTTTATGGTGAACCAATAGTTTACCCCTTAATTTAAATTCTGTGTTCAGTGTTTCGTTATTGGTTTTAATTTGCTCAGATGGATGAGTGTCGCTATACCTCGTAAATGCATATAATTTGTTGTTTGCATTAGATAAAAATGGGAAAGGAAAAAGTTGTGGTATCGGATGTACGGCACATGTTTATACGAATATGGTTTTGGAGATAGTGTGTTGAATCAGGGCGTTGGCAATGTTAAGGGATTATATATGTGTTTTGCGTCAACGTCGTATGATTGCAGATGGCAAAAATGGCATGATCATGTTCAACACAGTGATGAATTAATATGTTAGGATGTTTTGTACTAGACATGAAATAAAAAAACTACACCTTTTGTTGACTATGGATAGTCATTTGAATATATAACAAGAGATTTAGGCTGGGATTTTCAGAGATAGCGGTGCATCATTATAGATAAGAGAAAACACACTGCTAGACAATTGATATGTTGTTTATTGCAAGAATTCTGAAGAAGATGAAGTTCTTTTGTTTTTATGCTGCCAGCTTTAGTAAAATTAGAGAAAAATTTATTCCCAGCAAATATTATCAATGACCTTGTGTCTTTCTTTAAAACTCTGCTTGTTGGATGCAATCCTTAAACACAGTGATGTTAGAATTATCGACTTCTTTGTATTAAAGCTTTTAAGGTCAGAGAATATGACCTCGTAATCGGTATTTCAAATGTCTATTTCATGAACAAGTTCATTGTTGATGTCTTGTGTTTACTCACCCCTTCATAGGGGCTATGGCCTAATGAATAAACCATTCGCATTCGCATTCGCATTCTCTCTCTCTTCTCTCTCTCTCTCTTCTCTCTCTCTATATTCTCTCTATCTCTCTTCTCCTCTACTCTCTCTCTCTCTCTCTTCTCTCTCTCTCTCACAGCAGAATCTAAAAATATCTGTGATGTGTTAATCATGAATAAAAACTTGCATTCGGGTGTGAAAAAAATGATGATGATAATATCGAAGCGCATTTGAGGCAGGAAAATATTTGTCATGCTAGATGGTAGTGAACATATTTTGGTTACAGAAAATTGATTCCTTCTCTTGTTTTTCTTGTTCGTGTTCTTCTTCTTGTTTATTTTCTTGTGATCTCCTTCTCCTCTCCTTCTCTTTTTTTTTTTTTTTTTTCTCTCCTGTCCTCCTCAGCCTCTTTTCTCTCCCACATCCCTTCCTTCCCTTCTCCTCTTCCCCTTCTTTAGCCACTTCTTTGTTTCTTCTTATTTTTATTGTTCGTGTTCTTGTCTTGATCTTCTTCTTCTTCTTCTTCTTCTTTGCTTCTCTCTCTCCTTTCCTCCCTCCACCTACTCTTCCTCTTCCTCCTCCTCTCCTCCTCCTTCTTCTCTTCTTCTTCTTCTTCTTCTTCTAGGCTATAACTACCGATGATTAAGATTTTCGAGATTGCAGACGTAATGTGAGCGTTTTTAGTCTCACCAGACAAGTTCGTCACATTCTGGTTTTCGGTATGATGTCGAACCTAGGAGCACAGGGGCATGAAATGGGTTTGTGGTGGTTGTGGGGTGGTGGTGGTGGTGGTGTAGTGTGTGTGTGTGTTTGTGTGTGTGTGCTGTGTGTGTGTGTGTGTGTGTTTGTGTGTGTGTGAGAGAGAGAGAGAGAGAGAGAGAGAAGGGAGGGGGGGAGAGAGAGTTGAGAGAGAGAGAGAGAGAAAGAGAGAGAGGAGAGAGGGGGGATGAGAGAGAGATGGAGAGTGAGGAGGTACGTGCGCAAGCGGGGGCACGTTCATTTTTTTTTTGTTTAATCTATAGGTATTGGCCTACGCTGCCTCTGTGTGTGTGTGTGTGTGTGTGTGTGTGTGTGTGTTGTTGGTTTGTCTGTGTGTGTGTGTGTGTGTGTGTGTGTGTGTCGATTGTGTGTGCGTGCGGCGATGCGTCGGGCGGGGGGCGGGGCGCGTACGTGCGCGCGCGCGTGCTGTTTGTGTGTGTGTGGGTGTGTGTGTGTGGTGGGTGTGTGTTAGTGGTGTGTGTTTGTGTGTGTGTATGGTGTGTGTGGGTGTGTGTGTTTTTTCGTGTGTGAGTGTCGTGATGTGAGTGAGTATGTTTGTGTGTGTGTGTGGGTGTGTGTGTGTGTGCGAGCGTGCGTGCGTGCGGTGCGTGGCTGTGTGTTGTGTCGTCGTGTGTGTGTGTGGGTATAGTGTGTGTGTGTGTGTGTGTGTGTGTGTGGTGTGTGTGTGGCCATGCTGCCTCGAGTGTTGTGTGTATGTGGTGTGTGTGTGTGTGTGTTGTGTGTGTGTGTGTGTGTGTGTTGTGGTGTGCGTGTGTTGTGTGTGTATACGTGTGTGTGTGTGTTGTGTGTGTTGGGAGTGTGTGTGTGTGTGTGTGTGTGTGTGTGTGTGGTGTGTGTAGGCGTGGCATAAGGTTCTTGAAGATTTGGACAGATTTTAAGTACGTGTGTGCATTCGTGGTGCGTTGAGTGGTGCGTGAGTGCGTGGGTTGTGCTGTGTGTGTGTGTTGTGTGTGTCGTGTGTGTGGGTTGTGTGTGTGTGTGTGTGTCTTGTGATGTGTGTGCGCGCGCGCTCGCGACGTGTGTGTGTGTGACACAACACAGAGAGAGAGGAGTGAGAGAGAGAGGAGGAGGAGGAGAGGTGAGAGAGAGGAGGAAGGGGAGGAGAGAGAGATGCGTAGAGGTTTGATGGAGAGAGAGAGAGAGGAGAGAAGGGTCCATTTATTCTCCATTTGAAATGATCGGTTTCGTAGACTTCTTTAGGGAAGAAGAAAACGTAAAAAGTTGGTAATGCACAGTGTTGAAGGAGCTATCCTGTAAAGGCGTGAGGGTGGTTGCTGTGTACAGCTGTCGGTGAGAACTTATGGGGCGATTTTATTCGTTTTCGTTCACGATTACAACCACGGCTATGCCGTTACAGTCACGGCAAAAAAATCATTGCTGTAAACCAGACGGCGGTAGAGACGAAGACTTGCGAGCATTTTGGCACAGACACTTGTGAATTATCCCCCAATATTATTTCTCTGTTTTGGCGATAATGCGGCAATATACTTGATGTGAATAGTATGGACATTGCTTAGTCCTCGTGCTTGGTCAATTAAGCCATGTTGTCTTTGACCAGTTGCTATGAGCTGCCCTAACTAGGCTGTTGAGAGGCTATTCGCCTTGGTATGGTTCTACCTTGTTCTCGGCATGACTTCGGGTGTAATACTGGCACCAAGATTCAAATGAATTACTGAGACAATAGACCTGCTCATCCGTTTTTCAACCAGATTAAATATATTTATCCGTAACCAGTATCCGTTGCCGTATCGTAGACCGACTTAAGGAATATGACCTCTCATTTACTGCATGTGCGGTTTGTTGTTGTTTGTTTTTTGTTTTACCGTGGTCTGATCGTAAACGGACAAAAATAGAATTGGGCCTTTGAAAAAAAAGCCTGAGAGAAACTTTTAGAGCTGTAGTCAATGCGTCTATAGTGTCACCATTTGCTCGTAAGACGTTGCATGCTTATTCGTCTTGCCTTTGGGCTTACAGGGGAAAATCCACCGGTGCCAAATTTCTGTGAAGGTTTGCAGCAGGGCACACACACACACACACACAACACACACACACACACACAACACAAACCCACGACGTAACACACGCCAATTGTACGCACACTGGTGAGAGAGAGGGAGAAGAGAGAGAGAGAGATGAGGAGAAGAGAGGGAGGATAGATGCGAGAGAGAGAGAGCGAGAGAGAAAGAACAGACTTGTCTCATCCCTTCCGGTTTGTTCCCTTTTCATCTTGGGCCAGTGTTTGTGCGGTAACGAGCTCTCACTCTCCCCCCCCCCCCCCCCCCCCCCCCACCCCCCCCCCCCCCCCCCCCCCCCCCCCCCCCCCCCCCCCCCCCCCCCCCCACCCCCCCCCCCCCCCCCCCCCCCCCCCCCCCCCCCCCCCCCCCCCCCCCCCCCCCCCCCCCCCCCCCCCTCCCCACCTACACCCCCCCCCCCCCCCCCCCCCCCCCCCCTCCCCCCCCCCCCCCCCCCCTCCCCCCCCCCCCCCACCCCCCCACCCCCCCCCCCCCTCCCCCCCCCCCCCCCCACCCCCCCCCCCCCCACCCCACGCCCCCCCCAACCCCCCCCCCCCCCCCCCCACTACCCCCCACCCCCCCCCCCCCCCCCCCTCCCCCCACCCCCCCCCCCCCCCCTCCCCCCCCCCCCCCCCCCCCCCCCCCCCCCCCCCCCCCCCCCCCCCCCCCACCACCCCCCCCCCCCCCCCCCCCCCCCCCCCCCCCCCCCCCCCCCACCACCCCCCCCACCCCCCCCCCACCCCCCCCCTACCTACCCTTCGTTTTTCATTCATTCTTATTTCTGGCACATTTTTCTATCATAAAACTGCTCAAGTTGATGGCGGGTGGAAAAAGACCTGTGTGGTTGTGTGTTTGTTTGTGTGTTGAAATGTGTGTTGCGTACATGTGTGTGTGTGCACACATGTGTGTGTGCACACGTGTGTGTGTGTGTGTGTGTGTGTGGTGTGTGTGTGTGTGTGTGTGTGTGAGTGTGTGTGTGTGTGGTGTGGGTGTGTTGCGGGTACGCCATGTGTGTGTGTTTGTGTGTGTGTGTGTGTGTGCTGTGTGTGTGTGTGGTGTTGCGTGCGTGCGTGCGTGGCGCTGGTGCATGTGTGTGTGCGTAATGGCGTGGTGTGTTGTGTGTGTGTGTGTGTGTGTTGTGTGTGTGTGTGTGTGTGTGTGTGTACGTGTAGTTGTGTTGTGAGTGTGAGTGTGTGTGTGTGTTGCACGTGTGTGTGTGTGTGTGTGTGTGGTGGGTGTGTGTCGTGTGCGCGCGCGCGCACATGTGTGTGTGTGTCGTGAGTGGGGATGGTGTGACATGGAGTTTGGGTGTGTCGTGTGCACATTGTGTGTGAGAACATGTATGTGTGTGTATATGGGTGTGTTCGCATGTGTGTGGTGTCGTGTGCGCATGTGTGTGCGAGTGTTTTTTTTTTTAGTGTGTGTTTCGTGTGTGTGTGTTGTGTGTGTGTGTGTTGGTGTGTGTGTGAGTGTGTCATGGGTTAGGGGTATTGGAGGTGGGGTAGAAGTCAAGGAGGTGTACAGTTACTCCGTAATGAAAGAAACCCCTTTTGTTCTCTGCCGTTGAACACAAGTAATTTCTCAAGTAACCAGTAATAGGTTAGTCTTGTGACAATAATTAACCTTCTGTCTAGAGAAAAATGTATCTATGATGCTGTCGTTGCTAATCTCCCATGATTGGCCTGCATCAGAAAGTATTTCTCGATATAAAAGGGGATAATCGTGATTGAGGGAAAAAACCGGTTGCTTAGATTACTACTCTCACATCTCACACACACACGCGCGCGCACACACACACACATCAACACACACTCGCACGCACGCAGCACGCACGCCCGCGCAGCACGCACGCTCGCACGCCGCACGCGCTCACACACACACACAACACACACACTATACCACAACCACACCACGACACAACACCGCGGCACCACACAAACACACACACACACACACACACACTCAACACACACACACCACACAACACACACACTGTGCTGGATATTTAGGTCGTTTACTCTCGTTTGACTACAACTAATAAATAGCTACGTCTCGAGGAGTGTATACAACCACTTAAAAATGAAAAGTATGGTATTTGTTCATGTTACCTAGCCTTTGACTTTCCGTGACATACCATCGTTACATCCAACAGAAACGGTATTTTCAAAAATCATGTTGAGGATAGATGCCGTTTTCATCGTGTATATATGAAATCATCTCCGTTTGAAGGAAACAATTCCCTTTGGAAAGCGAGTGTGCAGTGAGTGAGTGAGAAGGACTTGCCTGGGTAGGCTTCATGGACGATCAAGGTTCTTCCCGGTGTTGGATTTCTAGATACCCCCCCCCCTCTCTGCCCGTGCGCGTGATTCTGTTTCACCACCACCTTCCTTCCACCCTCTATTCTTGCGCTGTGTGTGTGTGTGTTGTGTGTGTGTTATGTGTGTGTGTGTGTGTGTGTGTGGGTGTGTGTGTTGTGTGTGTGTGTGTGTGACGACGTAATCGGCTTGCAGCTGGCAAAAATGGTATGAATGGTCGCAATTCAAATAGTCAACGGTTTGTACGTTTGTAGACAAACGTTTGTGAAATCCCGCTCTAAGTCTTATTTATGCTTGATACGCATAAACTTTCGGAGTTCGAATCGACGACATTTAGATTTGGTATTTCGGAATGAGCGGTTCATCTTTACGGATAAAGATCATTCAACGACACCAACTATTCAACATCATGTTAAAAATCGCGAGATAAGAGTCACTTTGTTCTTTGCTGGTCTAACTCGTCAAGACTATCCGCGAAAGATTTTATTTAATACATAAATAATAAGACAGAATTCTATATTCAAATTGTCCTGGCTGATGTGTTATCTTCCACAAAAGCTGTTCGAATTTTCTCCTTTTTTCTGTTATAAAGCGTTTCAACTTAGACAGAAAAACAAGTTTTGCAATAGAAGAAACATCATGCGAATTAGACAAAAGTCTGTAATTTAATCTGTAGTTTATAGTTTTGTTTTCTGTTGTTGTTATGTGCACTTATTCTAAGGACCTAGGCTATATATAAATAAAATATTGTATTGGAATTGAAAATCTCTCTCTCTTCTTCTCTCCTCTCTCTCTCTCTCTTCTCTCTCTTCATCTTATGTATGGTAGCCAAGTTCATAAGCAGATGGAGTTTTGGCGAGCGGGCTTTGCGATGGTGGATGGTCGTTACTGTGTCCTCCGCTGAGTGTTGCACTCGCCGTCTGCTCGTTCCGTCTTCCTTGGGCTTTCTGAAGCGTACATAATGCTCAGTAGAAGGTGTGTGTGTTTGTGTGTGTCGTGTGTGTGTGTGTGTGTGTGTGTGTGTGTGTTGTGTGTGCGCGCGCGCGCTCGCGCGCGTGTGTGTGTGACACAGAGAGAGAGAGAGAGAGAGAGAGAGAAGAAGAGAGAGAGAGAGAGAGAAGGGTCCATTCTATTCTCCATTTGAAATGATCGGTTTCGTCAGACTTCTTTAACGGGAAGAAACGTAATCGTCTGGTAAAGCACAGTGTTGCAAGGAGCACATCCTGTAAAAGGCGTGAGGCGTGGGTTGCTGTACAGCTGACGGTGAACTCTGGGCGATTCTATTCGTTCGTTCACGATTACACCCACGGCATCCGTTACAGTCACCGGCAAAAACATTGCCTGTACACCAGACCGGCGGTGATACCGTACATGACTTGCGAGCATTTTGGCACAGACACTGTGAATTATCCCCATTTTACTTTCCTCTGTTTTGGCAGATA
>CM031596.1:39395165-39415165 GCA_018398815.1 Conus ventricosus | reverse complement strand
ATCGATTGCAGCTGGCAAAAATGGTCTGGTCGCATTCAAAATAGTCAACGGTTTACGTTTTGTAGAAACGTTTTGCTGAAATCCCGATCTCAAGTCTTATTTAAAGCTTGATATCGATAAACATTCGGAGTTCGAATCGACGACATTTAGATTTGGTATATCGGAATGAGCGGTTCATCATTACGGATAAAGATCATTCAACGACACCAAACTTAATTCAACCATCATGTTAAAAATCGCGAGATAAGATTCACTTTGTTCTTTGCTGTCTAACTCGCAAGACTATCCGCGAAAGATTTATTAATACTAAATAATAAGACAGCATTCTATATTCAAATTGTGCTTGCTGATGTGTTCATCTTCCACAAAGCTGTTCGAATTTTCTCCTTTTTTCTGTATAAAGCGTTTAAACTTAGACAGAAACAGTTTTGCCATAGAAGAAACATCACTGCGAATTCAGACAAAAGTCTGTAATTTTAATCTGTAGTTTATAGTTTTGTTTTCTGTTGTTGTTATCGTGCACTTCTTCATAAGGACCTAAGGCCTATATATAAATAAAATACTTGTATCTGAATCTGAAAATCTCTCTCTCTCTCTCTCTCCTCTCTCTCTCTCTCTCTCTCTCTCTCTCTCTCTCTAAGTCTGGTAGCCAGTCATAAGCAGATTAGAACTTTGGCGAGCTGGGCTTTGCGATGGTGGATGGTCGTTACTGTGTCCTCCGCTGAGTGTTGCACTCGCCGTCTGCTGTTCCGTCTTCCTTGGGATTTCCTGAAGAGTACTATGCTCAGTGATGTGTGTGTGTGTGTGTGTGGTGTGTGTGTGTGTGTGTGTGTGTGTGTGTGTGTGTGTGTGTTCGTTCTTCTCTTCAACGTCTTTTCACAATGCTGTGATATTAGACGAAAAATAAAAATAAAATAAAAATAAAAATAAATTTTAAAAACCAAAAAAACCCAACAACTCCTGTCTTTCTACTCTGAACCTCCTACCATTTCCCTTCAAAAATGAAATCAACAACATAACAAAAACGCAACCGCCTTGGAAAACCCTTTTTCCCCCACCCTCCCAATAAAAAACCCAAAACCACCAAAGCAAAACTAGTAACCAACAATAAAAAAAAACCAACTAACGGACCAATTATACAACCGACCAAGCAACAACTATCCAGTGGACCCTGCAACCGACCATTTTTTTAACGACCAACCAGCTACCCAAACCAAAAAACCAACTCCCAACCAGCCAGCAAACCAACCTATCAACCAACTAACAACCACACAAGGGGCCAGTCGACCATACCAGCAACCAACCTACCAACCAATCAACTGACCTAGTATTCAATCAACCGCCAAACCAGCCACCCCAACCAACTAACCTAAAACCGACCAACCAAGAAACTATCAAACCGACATCGAACCCAAACCCAAACCCATAACCGACCAATCAACCAACCATCTATACATTCATCTAACCACCCAAGCGACCAACCAACTAACCAATCAATCAACCAACCAACCAAACAACCACCAAACCATCCAAACCAACCATCCAACAACCCAAACCCAAACCAACAACCTCTAACCCTTTCTATCAAACCCATCCAAACCCCCAAGCAGCCAATCACCGGGCAACCAATCAACCCAGGGCGGATCAGTTACTTAGAGGGGGGGGGGGTTCCAAATGGGGCAGGGGTCCGGGGCCGCCCGCCCCGGTGGGGTCCAGGGGCAAAGACCCGGTGGGGGGGGTCTGGGGGCTTTGCCCCCCAGAAGCTAAAGATATTTTCACTTTCTGAGGTGTTTTGGGAGGCCTCTCCTGGTGTCTATTTACTATGAATCTGTACACAAATATGTCTGGACATTTTTTTGCAGAAAGGCACTGTGATCAACAAAAAATACATAAACTTACTTACATGGGTTGACTGAGGGATAGGAGGGGCATCCATAGTTGCTCCCTGTTTACAGGAAATTCTTTGGCAGCAACTGAAATATAGACCTATACTTTGTTGCATAGGAGTCCACGCTGCTTCAATATCATTGGGTTATGTCACGATGGACCCTCATGAGCGCAAGACCATTCAGACGGCCTGCTCCCATTGATGTGCGCGTGTAGGTTTAAAACGACCTCAGCCCAGAAATGGTCCTCTCACATTCAGGCGTGTGGAAATTTGGGCAAAGTGCAAATCGGGTTTCAGCACAGTGGATGTTGGGGTACATGTCCCTATCACAGGCCTTTAAGCTGGCTCTCAATGGTGGAGGGAATGTCTTGTGGCTGGTTAAAATTTCTCCACTTGGTGCTCCATGGGTGAAGCTCACCCAGCCAGACCCTGAGTCAGGAAGGCTGTGTCCCAAAAGTAACGCCAAGTGCTTTACACCGTCTGGAACACCGGAAAGGGGGCCCAGGTAAGCGAACCAATTTTTCCCGGGAATCAGCGGGAAAGTGCGTCCTGGGCCCAGCTCTGCATTCTTGAAGCGATCGTTCATCTGATGACCAATAGTCCAAAAGAATGGAACAGCAACTGATGTTCCGGAAATAATCCATGGCTGTATCAGCGGGATGGTTTTCCCTCAGGAGCTGCTAGCATTTAGCCGGGGGATTTGGGATGGTGGTGTCAAAGTTCTGGGCCATCTGAGGGGCTTTCAAGGAACCAAGAAGCGCTGAAAACATCATCGACATTTTTCTCAGTTCCTGAGGGCTGGCAGTGATATTGGTTTTTGCCCGAATAGGCATCCGCAATGTCTCGTGCACGTTTTTTGGATGTTTCACACTCAGAGGCTGGAGGTACTGGAGGCACCGTCGGGTCACAACAAATGCAATCAGGAATCCACTTCGGAGATTGCATGAAGCAGACCCCGCGCTTTGCAGGCAGTGTCACCGTCCCAGTTGTCTTCCTGTTTTATCTGACCCAAGCAATCAAACACAACTTGAACTTTGGCAGCGAATGTCTCGAAAGCATGATGCCTTTCTACCCATCGGTTCAAACACAAGTCCACCCAGCTTCTGTCTCTTGTTTTCGGTCGAAAGCTGCCCAATCACTTCTTCGAGTTTTCTTTGTCTCTTGGGTGACAGTGAAAAAAACAAAGACAGCTCTTTGAGAACTGCGAGCATATTTTTCACAGCTGCACAGAACAGGCTTTGACAATGCAGAGGTTAAAACAGGGGTGCAGCACAATGAAAATATAAAGCTTTCTCATTGATTTCCGGGATGCGTGCCTGCACACCTTGAATTGCCTGCCATGTTTGCAGCGCCTTTCATAGCCTTGGCCCCTGATTTTGGCAGCACCCAATCCCAGTTCCGCAGAGACTGCGAATGAGGCCAGCAAGGGTTTCCCGGTGATGTCATCCACTCTACAAAAAGAGGGAAAGCTTCTTGAATAACATTCGATGAATCACAAAACGAATGACAATAGAAATTTGTTCCAGGGTTTGAAGCATCCGTGACTCATCTGCAAGGACTGCAAAGTATGTCGCACTGCGGATCTCTGCCAAAAGTCTCCCTCTAATCGGTCGCCAAGAATGTCTATCATCCTATTATGGGTTTCCTTCGAAACGTACGTAGCATTGCTGTCACACGTTTGAAGGTGATTCTGAAGAAAATAAACCCCAGAGTCAATGCGAAAACTTCAGAGGCATTGAAGTTACTCCTGTTGCCTTCTTCCAGCACCCCATCATCTCTGTGACCTCTGAGAGCAAGACCTTGTTGGCCACACAAGAAAAAATTTGTCTTGAAGATACTTGCAAGTACTTCGATTTATAGCGATCTGCGCTTCAGCTTCTGCATTTAGTGTGACATAAATCCCCTCAACAGGATTTCGCATATTTTCCAAGAAATTTTCACCTTCAGCATAGCACTGCGTGATACTTTTTTGTGGCATGATTTTTCAAGTCATCAGAACACTTTTCCCAGTTTCGATAAGCTGATTTGACAAAATAGCCAAGTTTTTTATCTTGGCAAACATTACACAGTGTTTGCACAAGACGCCATCTAACGATGGGAATATACAAGCCAGGATGTTTTTCTAACCAGTCTGCCTGAAATTTTCTGTTTTTGTATTCATCGACTGACAGGAAACTGGAATTTCTTTGGGGGGGTACCCAGTGTTCCGTAAGAAGGTGAAACTTTTCTGCTTCCTCTGAAGGTTTTTTGCTGAGGCAACGCCCAAAATCCATGGCTGTCTCAAGTCTTCTTGACAGACCTGTTGACAGAAATAAAAGGAACATACTTGTTTAAACAAAGGAAACAGAGCAAGAAACCCAAATTTTCTAATTATAGTCTAAGTGACAATTATTACCGGTTGTAATGTTGGACTGAAAAAAAAAACTTTTAAAAAGGTCATGTGAAGGAACAACACAAGGTCAGTGAAGGAACAAACCTTTCCAAGCAACCCGGAAGAAATCGTCATTAGCCTGCACGCACAACACCCCTATCAACAACACCACCTCCACCACCATCACAACAACTAGTCATGGGCATACCTGATGGATTAGATGAACACGCAAAGTCTGCTGTTTCTTGATCTAATGTTGATTTTGAAGACATCGCATTGTGAGTCTCTCGAGCACTGGAGCTGGGAACCTTGGCTTTCATCTGGATGGGAAAAAGTCATTAGTTTAACACTAGTTTACAACTTGATATTGAAACCAAAGTTTATGAATACTGGGTATAAAATGTAATTGATCTTTACATTTACCCAATTTGATGAATGACTTGTATACAAATGAGAGTGTTGGGCTACCACTAATATTCCATAAAATATTTGATGAAGAGGATGATTTTTATCAATTTTATTTCCCATTATTGGGATTTATTATCGTTATCAATTACATGTAAATTATATTCTTATTGTATTGTATTATAATTTGAATTCTTGTTGTACAATGTTCTTCTTCAGATAGAACAGTAAATATATTATTATTTGAGGCCAATCATAAAAGAACTCTTAACTTGCTTGTTTAATTAGTAGAAATAAGAACTCTGTATTCAGTGTATCGAACAATTAATTGACAAGAAAATATTATTCATTCAATTCGCAAGAAGACCACAAGATTCTATCAGCACTCAAGACCTATCTCCATTAGCTCCATTGTGTTAATTATTTGATTCAGCAACTATTAAAAATTTGGTATAAAACAAAACAAAAAAACACACAGACACACACATACACACTATAGTCCATAAACCAGCTTACAAGAGCAAACCAAACAATAAGTTACACTTACCTCTGAATTTGAAAATCCTTCAGCATGTGATTGTGAATCTGAACAATCTTCTGTCTGTAACGGGAACAGTAAAATGCCTGCCTGGTCTTCCTGTTGTGGGAGGTGTTTATCTTCACTGACACTTTCAAAAAACCTTGGCTTGTGCTACCACCACCTGAAAGTAATAACAAAGGCCCCGGTTTAAAAATTTTTTTGCAAAAAACCGGTGACTGAAATGATGGACTAATAAGTAATAGTACTAAATATGATTGTCGCTATACAAATAGAAATATATGGAGGTTAATTGGAAGCAAAAAAAACCGGGGGGGGGGGGGGGGGGGGGGGGGGGGGAGGGGAGTTATCAGAGTCTACTGGGAAATCAGGGCGGGGTACGAAAAATAGGCTAGGTTTTTTTTTTTAATTAAAATAAACAAAAAAGAGAGAGGGGAGAGAGAGAGGAGGGGAGGAGAGAGAGAGAGAGAGAGAGGGGAAAGCATGACAGGTTGACAGGTAGACACTGTGACATCACAATGACACGTGCACCCCCCCCCCATCCCACCCCCCGCCCCCGATACACACGTATAGTCATGCACAAGCGCGCGCAAAGCACACACACACACACATGCACACCATCACTCTGCAAATTTGATTTTGCTTAATATCTAACACTCATGTTAGCCACAACAACTATTTGATCGTGCGCCTTTGGAAAGAAAAAAACAAACACAAACACTGTACACGAGTTACTCACCGCCATTGTCTGCGGAGAAAAGAATGCCTTTTGTTTTCTTCATTCCAGCTGCTCCGCAGATTTAAGTGGAGGTCGCTTCGGCATTTTGCAGCTAAAAAAACTGAAAAATACGCTGGCCGCGATTACACTGTGTTGAAAAACTCTTCAAAATCCGCAAGCTTCTCCACGATTCTTTTTCTTTGCGATTCGCCTCGTAAACAAAGAGAGGCAAGGGAAGATAAGTCTGCCGGTAGTTGAAAGATAAGTCTTTCCACCACCCTACTTTACAAAAGAATCAGCATCCCGCACGATGCAGGGGCAGAAAATAAGATGTGTTAAAAGTGTTAACAGTTAAAATTTATTTCTTTTCTTTTCTGAAGGGTGAATTTGGTATTTTTCTTTTTTCAAAAAGAAATTTAAAGCTTAGAGTTGCTTTTTTCCCCCCCCTCTTTTTTTTTTTTTTTTTTTTTTGAGGGGGGGGTTCCGGCCCCCTAAAACCCCCCCCTCAGATCCCCCCCCTTGCAACAACCAACAAAAAACCAACCAACCAACCAAAACCCACAACCAATAAACCCAACAACCCAACCTCTAAACCCCTTTTAAACCACCCAAAGCGACCAATAAACATAAGCGCCAAACAACCAAAAACCCCAACCCAAACCCAAACCGCCCGACGACCGAAAACTAGGTTTCCCCCTCTACTCCAAACCAACGCCCAAACCCAAACCAACCCAAACCAACCCAACCCAACCACCCAAACCCAAACCAAACCAAAACCCCCCAACAAAAAAACCCACCCAACCACTAAATAACAACCAACCCCAACCAAACCCCCCAACCAACCCCCCACAAAAACTCAGCCTTTGGGTTTCCAGCATTTCCCCGGGTTTTCCCCCAAAAGAGTGATGTAACTTTTTTCATTGTTTTTTTTTTTCCCCTGCGAAGAAGAGGAAAGTGTGTGATCATGATGAATGCGGGCAGGGATGCAATTTTGGATCAGGATACCCGAAAACCAAAAATCTTTTTCTGCAGATAGGGAACAGGTGAGCCTAACCCGTCCCCCGTGTTTCAAATTTTTTCCCCCTTTCCCCCCCCCCCCCCCCTGCTTCTATGACACTCCCTTTTTTTTTTTTTCGTCATATTCATAACTTTCTTCTCTTTTCCCAAAAAGATGCATCAAGTATGGGTTTCATGTGCCCTGCAACCTTTAACACCGTAAGGCAACACTTTCCACACAATGCTTTCTCTCTCTCTCTCTCTCTTTCTCTCTCCCCTCCTCTTTTCCCCCCCTTTCTCTTCTCTCTCTCCCCTCTCCACACAAACCCCCACACAAAAAACCCCCACACAAACACCCCCAAAAACATACATGCACAAGAGAGGGGAGAGAGAGAGAGAGAGAAGAGAGAAGAGAGAGAGAAGAGCGGAAGAGACTCAGATACAGAGACAGAGAAGAGAAGATAAACAACAAAAGCAAGACAAAAAAGAGACAGAGAGAGAGAGAGAGAGAGAGAGAGAAAAGAGAGAAGAGAGAGAGAGAGAGAGAGAGAGAGAAACACAGAATAATTTACAAAGCATAATGTCCAAACCTAACAAGAAAGCCCTAACAGCTTTCCTCTAAACCTCTGTTTTTGTTTTTTCTTTTCCTCCTCTTCTACATCATCCAGACGGCTGCCTTCCGCAAATGACGTGGGCGTAAGTCGTTGGCAGGCCCAGCACAGCTTGCCAGCAGCTGCAGGACACGTTCTGATCGCCAACATGCCAGCGGAGGCGCACGCCATCTTCCAGGGCCAGCTACCCGCGCTCCCCAGCAAGAACCTCTTCATGGAGCCTGTGTTAAAAGGACTGAACTCGAAGGACTTATTTAATATTCTTTCAGTATTACGTCATCATCATCAACATCATCATCAACGTTGGGCTTGTTGGAGATCACTGTTCGATTTAGTCAGTCAGGAAGTTTCGTAAACGATCGCCGGAATGAACAAAAGCATAACTGCTATCGATACTGACAAAAACGCGCAGAAGAGCCCACAAAACAAAGTGTGAAGTAACGACGATTAATGCACGACACAAAATAAACAGGACAAGAAATTTTCGGCAAAATGCCTTCCTCAGCGACAAAAAATACAGACATAAACATGCACAATACTCCCCTTGTGTGGCTTCACAAGGGAGTATAGTGCATGTTTATGTCTGTATTTTTTTAGTCGCTGAGGAATCATTTGTGCCGAACATTTCTTTGTCCTGTTTTGTTTCGTGTCATTAAATCGTCCCGTTACTTCACACTTAGTTTTTGTTGTGCCTCTTACTGCGATTTTGTCGTGTTTCAGTAACGCCGCAGTTTGTTCATGTTGCCTATCGATACATTGATTGTTCTTGTGGGGAGTGGGGGGTGGGGGGGGGGGGGGGGAGGGGAGGGGGGGAGGGGAGGGAGCTTTAATTATCGAATGGTGAAAGCGTTAAATTCCGATGCTCAAACGTTCACGATGTTTAACGGTTGTTTTTTATAAAAGGGAAAAAAATCTTTAAAGTCGCGACGGTATTAAATTTTGAATTGATATTCACATCATGTATGTATGTATGTATGTATGTATGTATGTATGTATGTATGTATGTATGTATGTATGTATATAAGTACGTATGTGTGTATGTATGTATGTATGTATGTATGTATGTATGTACGTACGTATTTATTATGTATGTATGCATGGATGCATGGATGCATGTTTGTATGCATGTTTGTATGCATGTTTGTATGTCTGTATGTATGTATGTATGTATGTATGTATGTATGTATGTATGTATGTATGTATGCATGTATGTGTATGCAAGTGAGTATGTATGTATGTATGTATGTATGTTTGTATGTATGTATGTATGTATGTATGTATGTATGTATGTATGTATGTATGTATGTATGCATGTATGCATGCATGCATGCATGACTTTATGTATGTAATACGTAATATAAATATATGTCTCTCTCTCTCTCTCTCTCACTCTCTCTCTCTCTCTCTCTCTCCTCCTCTCTCTCTCTCTCTCTCTGTGTGTGTGTGTGTGTGTGTGTGTGTGTGTGTGTGTGTGTGTGTGTGTGTGTGTACATGCGTTAATCTGCAGTGTGTCCGGATGTGCCCAGTACCTCTGGGCTTAGTGTTTTAAGAGAGAGAGAGAGAGAGAGAGAGAGAGAGAGAGAGAGAGAGAGAGAGAGAGAGAAGAAAAAATCAGCTGTTAGGAAGTTTAGGCTCAATTTCGTTTATTAGTTTTTTTGTTATTAAAATCTTCTCATTACCTGACTAATTTCGTATGTTCTTCCCACGGTAGTCTGCTTTTTTCAGCGAACGAGATCTCAGGCATTTTGGCCGTATAGGGATTCCAGCACACCCTGTCCTCTTTCGTTCCCATGCCGCCTCTCTGTAGTGAGAGGTCGAGTTTGTCTCCACAAACCAGCCGCCATGGCGAAGTGGTTAGCGTCGCGGGGTCCCGGCTGGGAGGTCGTGGGTTCGATTCCCATGTCATGTGGGATTTTTCTGCCCCGACCGGCTCCTACCCAGAGTTGAGTTTGCTACGGGCTCAGTTGGGGAAGACTGGGACCACACAGTCAAGTTTCATCCACTTAATGGATGCGTCTCTGAGAGTGTTGCTCAAATTTCCTGACCAACACTGCGGGCCTGGTTGACGTCGGGATATATTATGAAAGGAAGCGTGGAGTACAACCCTGTCATGCAGTCTCAGACTGGAATGGAAATCCGTTGCCTCATCCTCATCACCATCATTCTCATCGATCAGCATTAAAAAAGAAAGTATAAAATTCTGTGGTCCTTTATGCCCTGCTCTCATGGTGACCTCAGTTTCGATGTCCTATCAACGTCTATGGCCTTGGTTTGGTTCCGTCTGGGTCACCGGTATCGGCGAGTCCATGGGGTCTGTCGCTGGACGGACGTGGTTGTGCCTTCCGGAGGGAGAGCCCACTCACGCCGGCTCCGCGACCAGGCAATTATTGCCGTCAGTAGGGGGCTTAGTAGGTGGTGTCCTGCGTACGTTGGATCAGAACAGGCGCTACTGAACACCACCGCACCGGCGGCAGTGCAGTGTCTCCTCCGGTGGGTTGCCTCTTGACGACTTGACATTGGCTGCTCCATGTGGATTGCCAGTGCCGGGCTACGGCGAGACTGACCGGGCTGTGGCTGTGGACGGGGTGTCGGAATGAGCGGCGTGGGTGCACTGTCACTAAGGTGGCACACAAGATTGGCAGCAAAAAAAAAAAAAAAAAAAAAAAGTCTCCACAGAGTTAAGGGCTTCTCCGCCTGTTAGGCGTCCTTTCTCCTCCGCCTTTCCCACTGGGAGCAGCCTTTTCAGATCAACTGGTCCTCTTGGTAGGAAAGAGGGCCAGATCACTTGTTTTCTTTCCTTTTTTTTTATCGGCGTAGACGTGAATTCCTAAAGCGAAGAGAACGCTAAGATGATCCGAGACAATGTTTCCTCCCTTGTTCCCAAAGGCCGGTTTAGAATGTCCTGTTCCATATCCGTCTGGATTTGTTTCCATACTGTTTTTGTTTTCAGCAAAATAAAACGACTCCCCGTCCCCGCACACACACACACACACACACACACACACACACACACACACACACACACACACACACACACGCACGCACACACGCACACACGCACGCGCGCACGCACGCACGCACGCACGCACGCACTAAGACGCGCATAAACACAAGATCTAAATCCAGTGAGGGAATTCTAGTGATAAACCTCAGTGAACTGAAGTTGTCATCACAGCACCAAGTTCAGCATGGAGGTCAGGACAAATGGTTTCACTAAGTCTGTTCTATCAGGGAAATGGGCTGTCGGTGTCAGCCTCACTTCTACTATGCACCAATTCAAGACCTTTATCATCTGGAGAGGGAAGGAGAGGGGAGTCCTATCTGGACTAATCTAGTCCGGGCATTTTTTCCTCTCACCTGGAGGATCTCTCTCTAGCCTTCCGTCTAGCATGCTTTTAGTCTCATGCTGGCCTCTGCTAATTCGATGCCATGCCATTCGCCCATCTGCTGAATTGCCAGGTCTTCGGTCATATTTGGTTGTGCTTAGTCTTTCAGGCCGTTTTTATTCTTTCTTTCGGATAAAGACCCCGTCTCCGCCATCAGTTTTAGGAAACTGGAACATTTTCGATTTTCTTTCAAATCTCATGAGCACATCGATGTTGTGGAGATAGGGATTGATCCCAGTGTGATCTCTCAGCAGACATCTGTCATCAAGGCTCAATATGTATCAACAGGTTCAGACTTCTTTGAAGTCGTGGTATGCCTTTGGAACCGTGGAGGTACTCCCTTGTTTCTCTTGACTAGATGATGTTTTCTGTCTGGAACTTAAGAAGGACCACACTATTACTGTTCTGTCTGACACATTTCGGAAGTGTCAGTGCCTTTGGGGATTCTCCCTGAAAGAAGAATGAACTTTATGTGACTTGTAGTCCTTCCGAGTTTTAACCTTTTTTTTTAAAGCTCCAGTTGAGTAAGCTTTTTGTGGAGCTTTTATTATGAGATGGGTCATTCGGTTGCTACCTCTGCATGATTTGCTCTCTTTTTTTTTCCCCCACCACTTTCCCCCGCCTTTTGTTTTTTTGTTTGTTTTTTTTTTGTTCTGAGCCTTTTTCTTCTCTTCTTTTTTGTTTACTTTTTTGTTTGTTTTTGTTTTGCGGTCTCTTTTCTTTTTCTCTTTTTTGTTACAACACCTAAACGCCTATAATCTATCATGCTTACACACAAACGCCTGCTTACGCGCGCGTTCCACACTTTCATTCATGCCCAGTTTTATAGTGTTGTTGATTTTTCTATCGTTGGACAATGCTTCTTTCTCATTTAATGTACACTATGGTACAGTGATGTCTGGGTTTTTCAGTGCACTAGTGTATGTTGCAATGAGTTTGCTTGCTTGGTTCTTTCATTCTCACTTAATTCACCCCGGGTATGCGATTTATACCTGACGAAGTTGTAGTAGAAAGAGTAAAGTAGCAGAAGGAGCAAAAGCGATCAGAATGGACAGAGGGAATCAAGAAGCAACGAGAGAGAGAGAGAGAGAGAAGAGAGAGAGAGAGAGAGAGAGAGAGAGAGAGAGAGAGAAGAGAGTGAGTGAGAAAAGAAACAGTTCACAGTCTTAGTCTTTTTCAGTCTCCGTATTCCCCTAAAGCGTTGCGCCCTTTCACAAACGAAAT
Organism: Conus ventricosus; assembly: GCA_018398815.1. Taxonomy (NCBI): domain Eukaryota; kingdom Metazoa; phylum Mollusca; class Gastropoda; order Neogastropoda; family Conidae; genus Conus; species Conus ventricosus. Next base: position 39,403,028 of record CM031596.1, on the reverse strand, counting down.
CGAAAGAGTGAAAGGATGCACAAGGAATGGAGAGCGAAAAAATGTGTTAATCTCGTTACTCCCTTCTTTAAAAAGAAGGGTAAACTAAAGTAGTGAAGGTAATACCATAAAAAGGACTACGCTGCAGTGCATCACAATTACCAAACAGCATTTCGTGATAATACTCGAAAGGAAACCAGCCAATTGAGAAAACATGAACGATATCGCGAAAAGGATCGCGCGCGTCTATTCCTGCGTAAATAAATCTAGAAGACGAGAAGGTAAATATTTACCGAGAAACTGTGATCATTGAAAATATAGTTATCTCAACAGATATTTGTTACGGAGTAGCATATGGGCTTCAAATATTGTATAAATAGATGTCGTTGCCTGCGTTTAAAAAAAATACTTATACACATTTTCCCTATTTAGATTATGTGATTAATTTGATTCAGCGTAGCTTTTCTTATGGTCTTGTCGGTGACACCAAACATTACTTTTAAGATATCGATCTTCATATGAACGTCAAGATTAGTTAGAATATAATTCTCAATCTTTCTCCAAATTAACAAGACGGAAGGACATTCGTTGAAAAAAATGTTCTATCACGTCGACTATATCTTTACAGTATGAACATTTGTTATCTTCTCTAACTTTCATCTTGAACAACATGATGTTAGTTGGATATATGTTGTGCACAATTTTCCAGTGTAAAAGACGGAGTCTAGTTTCTTTTGTTGCTTGTATGGCAATAGTCCATATCTGTTGAGTGACATCAATGTTAAATAATCTTTTCCAGAAGCCAACCGCACATGCTGAGTGTACTTATTTTCAATTATTTGTTTTCGAAATCCTCTTATGCTTAACAGGCTTTTACCACAGAATGTGGGAAAGTTGAGGGAATCTCGGTCATGAGCGGGTCGTTGATCAAGGTGAACACGCACAAACCTGCCCACCGCACTGCACACAACATTATACTCCAGCAGGCGACTTGCTGAATTCCCCAATATACCAACTATTCATCAAAAGACTTTAGTTCGTTGTTGATGGTTAGCATATCTTCCACGCATAATATATTTTTCTTAATCCATTGTTTAAAAAAGAGAACATTGCCTTGATATTTTATGGTACTGTTATTCCAAATTACCCTAGACGCTGGTACTTGTAAATGATTATTGTTATCTAACCAAGTGCATAGCACCGAGTTCCAAAAATGTGATTTGATTAAGTTCCAGTCCTTTAAATTGCTTACTTTTTATGGTTGCATAGAAGCAAATACACTTTTCACCAAATTCTAAGAAATTGTTTCTTGCTATAAAAAAAGGCCGCGCAGGCACCAATTACCATACGCATTTGTGATAATTATGCCATTATCTGTGTCATCTTTTGAGCTTACCTTGACTCCCCATTGTAAAAAACATGCATTTTGAAATTATTTTAAATCTATCATCTTAATCCCCCCCATATCCGTTTCGTGACACAACACTGTTCTTTTTACTTTTTCAAACGCTTTCTTGTTGCAGTCCTTTTTTCTCCATACAAATCTGTATAATAATCTATTGATCTCATTAATTACATACTCTGGTACAACTGTCGCTTGCATTATGTAAACCCACTGCGAGATTAAAAATGTTTTTACGATACTTACTTTGCCCATAATAGTCAAATTTCTTTTCTCCCATATGGAGATCAACCGTCTGCAATTCTCAATTCTACCCACCCAGTTCTCTTCCAGTTTAGATGCACCTGTGCTGTTACTAAAGTATATACCTAATATCTTTATTTTACTTTTTAATGTGAAATCCATAACACTTTGTCTACAATTTATTTTGCTACCTAACCACATTGCTTTCGATTTATTTGTTTATTGTCAAACCTGATATGAACGAAAAGCTTTCAAATAATTCAAGCGCTATTCGCATATCGTTTTCGTCTGCTAAAAACAGTGTTATATCATCAGCGTAAAGAACAAGTAACAAAGGACATGTCTCCTGAGTACTGTCATTACATTTAATTTCAATGCCCTTAATTTCCGAACTGTTCCGTAATCTAATTGCCAACAGTTCAAGGGCTAAAACAAAGGCTAACGGAGAAAAGGGACAGCCCTGCCTGATTCCTGATTCCACTGCAAACGGTTCGGAAATCCATCCGCAATAGTTTATACAGCTTATCGAATCGGACATCAATATTTCTACCCAGTTAACAAAACCCTCCCAAAACCGAATAATTTAAACGCGTTTAACATGAATTGTTTTGGAAATAGAGTCGAAAGCATGGACATAATCAATAGTTATTAATAGTCCTGGTTTGTTTTCGTGACACAGTTGTTCGGTGACATCATCAATTAGACGTAATAATGTGGACACACGTCTTCCTTTTATGTATCCTACATGGTCATCACATATAAAGAATCAATGACACTACCCAGTCGCGCCGCTAGACTTTTAGCTGGGAGTTTATAATCAACATTTGTTAAAGATATTGGTCGCCAATTGTTGAGATCATTTCTTGCTAAACCTTTTCCCTTATGTATAAGAGTTATTACGGCCTTTCGTTGAGTTGAAGACATGCTCCCCGAAGTAAATGCGGTCTTAAAAGATTCCATTACGTATTTACCTATCCGACTCCAAAATACTTTATAGAATTCAACGGTTAATCCATCAATGCCAGGACTAGAGCCATTTTTCATTCCTTTCAGTGCACTCCTAATTTCTTGCTCTGAAAGATTACCATCGCAGTAAGCTTTATCATTAGCAGATAGAGAAGGTAAATTAACACCACGCAGGAAGGCCTGTGTTCTTTGTAGCATATTATCACTATTTATCTTTTTCTTGTATAAATTCTTAAAATAGTCTCTTTGTGCGGTTAAAATGTTTTTGTCCCTTGATCTCAACCCCGTTTGCTTTTTTAATATTTTCTATGATCTTAGAGTTTGCTCTTGCTTTTTCTAAACTAAGAAAGAACTTAGAGTTTTTTTCCCCTGTTCAATCCACTGAACTCGAGCCCTTACCTGAGCTGCACGGGCTTTGCTAGTTTCTTCTAATTCTAATTTTAGTTTTACGAGCTCTCTTTTACGCAGAGTTTCCTGGGAGTCTGGATAGGTGCTGAGGGCACTATCGAGTGTATTCAAATCTGCATTCAGTCGTGCTAATTTATTTCTGTTTAACAATGCTTTTTCTTTTGAAAATTTAATTGTACATTCTTTGATTTTGATTTTTAATAGCTCCCAAGTTATCTGATTATCATCTTCAGGGTCTTTTTCAAAAGTGTCTAAAATATGATTTATGTAATTAACATAGTTTACATCCAAAGAAGGGATCCATTAAATTTTCAATACCCTTTACCATGTACAACATCAACGAACTTCACCAAAACACAACAACCTCTGTGATCTGAGAAAGACACACTCTGCATAGTACTCTGCACTACATTTTCAAAAATAGGTGAACTGGTCAGCATATAATCCAGTCTTCTTGCAATAAAAGGATTAGTTCTAGACCAGCTAAATTTTTTCTCTTCGTTGTGAAACATTCGCCATGTGTCATACAGGTCACAATCACTCACCAATCTGTTAAATCTCTGTACAGTATGCTGGTCGTGATAATCACCACTTATCACATCATACTCGTTACTCAAGACAGTGTTGAAATCTCCACACACAATAAGGTTATTGATATTTAATTTTTTTATAACATCTTCTAATTTATCAAAGAAATTATGCTTTTCCTGTAAACTATTAGCGGCATAGATATTTACCACAATCATCTGTTTCTCACCTGTAGTGATTTTCAAGATTACAATTCTTTCAGATGCATACACTATTTCCGTTTCAGCTGACGACACATTTTTCTTAATTAATATTACTAATCCACCGCTATGTGTACTTTTCTCAGTGAACATGAGCTTACCTCCACATTCTTTTTGCCACTGTTCACTTACAGCCTAAAGACGCGTTTTCTTTTATTATTGGATCTTATCCCTCTGACATTTACAGAAAAAACATTTAAAGAAGATAAAGCCATGTTGCAGGGTTCAACGAACAAATGACCATGAGACGCGAAGAAAATCGTACAACCGTGTCATCAGTCGTGTCCGGCCCTGTCACTGTTTTTCAGTCGCTGTATGTCACGACCGACCCCTGGAGGTCTGCCCTGACAGGATCAGTTTAGATGGGAGTGAAGGGAGTGACTGACCTCACACGCCCCGCAAGAGACCACACAATAAGGATTACGATACAACACCCCATTTATTCACACCAACACACATAATCACAAATAAGTATTTCAACACACGCACCATGCACAATCACAATCAAGCATTCCAACACAAACATGCACAAACACAATCAAGCATTTCAACACACGACATACACGCAATTAAGCATTCCAACACATACCACAGGCACAATCACAATCAAACATTTCAACACATACGACATATACACAATTATAAATAAATAATTCCAGCACCCATCCCTTTCCCTGTCATGTAGTGCCCTCACACCCCTGCCTCTCCAAAGTCACTGGGAGCACCCTGTCGCACTAGGTGCCCCAAAACCCGGGTCGGTTCTTGAAGAGAGTCGTTCAAGGCCGACACCCTTGACACACATAAACAGACGGTGGAGAGCGCGCCCCGTGGGACGGAGCGTTGTTGCTGGAGGTCCTGGACAGGGGTTAAGACCGTCCAGCCAAGTCCACGGGCCTTTCCACCAGTACGTGCCTCAACCAGTGCGTGGTCCCAACCAGTGCGTGCCCCAACCATGCGCGTTACCAACCAGTGCGTTTTACCAACCAGCGCGCGGTCCCAACCAGTGTGCGTTACCAACCATGCGCGGTCCCAACCAGTGCGTGGCCCCAACCAGTGCGTGCTCCGGTGAAGCCCCCGGAGGAGGGAAAAGGTAACAGCTAGGAAAGAAGAAAGGCGGGTACGGAACCCCGCAGTCAGTACAGTCTGACCCATGCTGTTAAACCCAACAGCCACTCGCATGATGGGCAGGGGAGGTCTACTAAACACACCAACAACACCAGCTCAACACAGACCCGAGCATAACACAGCAAACCAACCAAATCAGGAATGTTCGTTAAAGTCTTCTCATACAAAGCAGGTAAGAGACTGCATTAAATTAACAGGCTATAAAACAAATATGAATTATCTTCATCCTTCCTCTCACTCACGTTTAACATTTCCTTCTTAGGAACCGAACTAATAGAGTAACCATGGCTTTACATCTGCCACCACATTTGCAAATAATAATAATTCAATGGCACAATTATCCCCACATTTTTATAGCAACATTTCAAAATAACACAAATCTCCAACCACGCATCCAAACGACTAATCATGCGTACGCACGCTCGCGAACATAAAACTCGTTCTCCTTGCACACACAAACAGACGGTGGCCGAAGAATAAGAGTCCGGCGAATGTGACAGGGGCGGACGAGCGAGACCACAGTCAAGTAGGTTCTTTCCCATCCCCACCGACTACCGCATCACCAGATGCATAAAAAGGAGAAAGAATTTCGGATATAATTTAGAACGGCCAGGCCAAAGATCGAGCCAACCAGAAAAGTGGTCTCAAACAATATTTCCCTCACAATTTTGCAAACAAAAGAGAACTGCGCAAAAGAGAAGAACCAGCCAGCTAACAACAAAAAAAACAAAACAAACAAACCACGAAACTGATGCTCACCAGCTACCCGTGGGTGACCCAAGTGGCGGGTCAAGCGACTCTCTCTGCCCTCTGTCCAGTCGAGAGGACAGCAGCGCAGATGCGGAAAAGAGATGAGTGATGTCTCTCTCCTACAGGCCGACTGTAGGAAATGAAGGTACCGACTGTACCTTCGACGATAAGGTGAAGAACCAAGACCGGAGCAGGCGCTCCCAGAGACATCTTCCGCTCGAGTGAAGAGAAAACCTGCCTAAGCGATGGCGGCCAACATGCCACGCTACGTCACAGTGAGGATACCTCAAGCCTAAGAGGAATCTTGCACGTGCGGCAGGTGAAAAGACAGGTGAGAGGCCGATAGACAGCAGGTTCGAGAGAAAGGTACCAGCCACCCGTGAACCTGCAGGATGAATTGCACGGGCAGTGGAATTAGAGGAGAGAGAGAGAGAGAAGAAAGAAAACCTAACCTGAGCTGAACTACACCAAAGGTGCAACCACGTCATAAGCCACATTAAAGGACGGATATACGACAACAACGACGACAATAAATAAATGAATAATTCTACTACCCTAGGTGGGCCAATCGTCATAGGCCTCGTAACAAACCCGTGACACTGTATGAGGGGCGGAAATCTTGGCAGCTTTTCTGTCACGTGGGTCGGTCAAAGTGGGGGAATCCCCTTCTGTTGACCACGGCCGTTTTGGAGTCTCAGAACGCGATCGAGCTTTAAAATCCAGTTTCGACTGACGTGTCAAAAGCCCTTCCTTTGCTTTCGACAGATCATTTTCCTTCTTTTTCATTTCTTCTCTCTTTTTGGGTCTGCTGCTTCTTTTGTTTTTCCCTTTTCAACGCATTGGGCAGAGCACAAGTTAGAATGACAGTCCCTTTCATTATCACTCCACCTTTTTTTTTCTCCCTTTTCCTGACTAAGTTCTCTCTCAGTGTCACTCACGTTGGGTTCTTTCTCAGTGTCAGTGGCGTCAGAGTCCGTGTCACTGTCGTCATCAGTTAGGAGTGTGGCAGGGTTTACAGATTGTTTCTGCGTTGAAACAACTGGAAGAGGATCCCACACTGACCCAACTTCATCATTGTGAGTCGGAATTTGGCAAACAGGATCCCCTTGCCGATGACCGGGTCGGAGACACGCTCTGCACGTGATAACAGACTCCGGACACTGCCTGGCCCAATGCCCCACTTTTAAGCAACGATTGCACTTCGTTACCCTGGCCTCTTTTTTCGGTTGTTCCTTGTGATAAAGGGTGGCAGTAAAATCCCCTACCTTTACAAACCTTTCCAATGGTTTTTCTGGGACGTTGATGAAAATGAAACGTCTACCAGAGTAAAATCGGGTCAGCTTTCCATCGCTGTTCCTTACTTTTTCCATTATCATTATCATTATCTCAGCAGACATCTGTCATCAAGGCTCAATATGTATCAACAGGTTCAGACTTCTCTGAAGTCGTGGCATGCCTTTGGAACCGTGGAGGTACTCCCTTGTTTCTCTTGACTAGATGATGTTTTCTGTCTGGAACTTAAGAAGGACCACACTATTACTGTTCTGTCTGACACATTTCGGAAGTGTCAGTGCCTCAGGGGATTCTCCCTGAAAGAAGAATCAAATTTATGTGACTTGTAGTCCTTCCGAGTTTTAACCTTTTTTTTTTAAGCTCCAGTTGAGTAAGCTTTTTGTGGAGCTTTTGTTATGAGATGGGTCATTAGGTTGCTACCTCTGTATGATTTGCTCTCATTTCTCATGCTCATACAATTGTCACATGTCAGTTACCCGGGAGGGAATGTTTGCTTATGCCTCTCCTCCTTCAGATTTGATCCCCTCAAAGCCGAACAATATTTGTAAGGATTTTTGCCAATCTCGCCTCGTAGGATGATTCGAACAGTGCATCTACATGCTTCTGTAACACTGAAAGCAGTTCCTGCCACTTTTCGCGAAAGGCTTTTGTTCAGTTCGTAAACACGGTGGACTTTTTTTTTCCATGTAAACAGTGTCTCGAGTTAGTATTCAATAGCCTCAGAATAGCCGTCGAGTGTCTTTAATTCGAAAGTACCAAGCTCAGACTATTACTGTAGCACAGCAGCAAGAATTATTTGCAAATCGAAAATCGTCATTTCACCATCAGGGTTGGGACTGGTCTGCAATCAAACCGTTTTAGCTGACTAGACTTACTATTTACATAACAGTAAGTGTACAGTTTACTGGT
>CM031596.1:39382665-39385165 GCA_018398815.1 Conus ventricosus | reverse complement strand
CCATTGGGTATGGCTTTTAATACAGATGGTGGGTGGTTGTTTTTGATGTTTACATAGATAGGTGTGTCATTGGGCTTCTTGTATGGTTTATATATGTAGTTGATGAGATCAAGTGTTATGTCTAGGTAGTTTACTACCTTTTTGTTTGCTTCAATGGTGATTTTTAAGTTGTGGTTTTGGAAGATTTTACATATTCTTTTTTCTTATTTTCAATGGTTCTTGGGTTGTTGGTTAGTGCAGCAAGGCCGTCGTCTCTGTATAATCCAACTTGTTTTCCGAGTTGTTTCTTGATGTTGGATAGCATAAATAGTCCGACCAGTTCGCATGTTTCTGCACCGTCATATGATCCCATGGTTACATCAAATGTTGAGTTTCTGTTTGTTTTCTTGATCCAGGTTTCATTTTTGCTGTACAGTAGCGCTTTCTTGGTGTGGAATATGATTTCCATTTCTGACCCTGTTATGTCTGTATGGTTACTAGCAAATTTCAGTGCTTTGCTGAGCAGTTCCTCATCTATGGATGGTAAAAATCTACTATGTCGAATGTGATGAATACCGTGTTGCTTTGTTTATCAAGTGTTTTGAACCATTGAATAACTTCATTTGTGTTCTTCAAGAGGTTGTAGACATAACACTTGATCTCATCAACTACATATAAAACCATACAAGAAGCCCAATGACACACCTATCTATGTAACCATCAAAAGCAACCACCCACCATCTGTATTAAAAGCCATACCCAATTCAATGGCATAAATCAGAGACTATCAAACCTGTCATGCAATGAAAGAGTATTCAACACTGCAGCAGTAGAATATCAAGAAGCACTGCAAAAAAGTGGTACAACTACAAACTACAATACAATCCAGACAATAACACAAATAGAAATAAGAAAAACAGAAAAGAAAAATCACATGGTACAACCCACCATACGACGGAAAACTCAAAACAAACATAGGAAAAGAATTCTTTAAAATTTTAACAACCTCGTTCCCAAAAGAACACAAACTATATAAAATATTCAACAAAAACACCGTCAAACTATCGTATTCATGCATGCCCAACCTCAAAAATTTAACTGACGCATCTAATAAAATGAAAACCAACACAGCAAAGAAGGGTGAAGAAAGGAAATCTTGCAATTGCATCAAAAAAGAGCAGTGCCCCTGAGCAATAAATGCCTTCACAACAACATTGTATACCAAGCCACTGTGACATCAGAAAATGAAAAGGAAACATACATAGGGATCACTGAAAACCACTTCAAAACCAGATATGCAAACCACAAACAGTCATTTAATAAAGAAAAATAAAAAAACCAAACAGAACTGAGCAAATATATCTGGAAACTTAAAGACGCAAAAACAAGCTACAATATATCCTGGAAAATCATAAAAAGAGCATCACCATACAGCAATGTTTCAAAAGGTGCAACCTATGTTTAACTGAAAAATGGTTAATACTATGCAAACCACACTTAGCAACTTTAAACACCAAAACAGAAATAGTAAACAACTGCAGGCATAAATGGAAATCGTTGTTAGTGAATACACCCAAAACAAAAACCTGAAAGCCCCCCAAAAAACACGTGCAGCCAACCCGCACGTGCAAAACAACCGCAAACGGGAGCCCACACGCTATATAACATCGGCGGTGGGCAAACCAAAAACCCATCCTGATGACAGCGCAACGCGCTCGAAACAAATTTGTAGATTCTATTTTAAAAACCTATTTTAACAAATGTTGCTCCCCAAGGGGTCGAGCACTATCAAAATCATTTGGGTATTTTAACCACACTAATCTATATATATATTTTAAGATTTGCTTTTAAGATTTGCTTTTAATCATTATTTTAAGATTTGCTTTTAATCATTATTTATTTATATATATATATATATATATATATTTGTTAAAAGGTAAGGTTTAAAACTATCTACAGCGCTGTTTCATGCAATGCAATTTACTACCATTGTATTTACTACCATTGTCTATATATATATATATATATATATATATATATATATATATATTATATATATATATATATATTATATATATATACTAATACAAATATAATATAACTTCCATTTCAGTCTTCTCGTCTGGCACTTTTACCACACATGCTACAAATTCGAACCTCAGCTGACTCTAAAAGACCAAACATGGCATTTTTTTCGCGATCATAAGTCATAATCGAGGTTGGAATACGAGGGGTGGGGGGGGAGGGGGGGGGGGGGGGGTTGCAGGCTCATCAGCCTGCGATCTCAAGAAATAGTTCTTGATGTAATCATGTACTCTGAATTAACTTGGAACCAGTCAATAACGGGAAACTACAAGAGTACTCTTTCAGATGGAACGATAACCTGAGGTCCCGTGAGCAGCATTTTAAAGGACCTGCTGTAATACAAGCGTGGGTTCTTGGCAAAATTCTGTTGGAAAATCCATTTGATCGGTCAACTAAAATACATAACAGACAGAAATTTCTCTCTCTCTCTCTCTCT
>CM031596.1:39377037-39380065 GCA_018398815.1 Conus ventricosus | reverse complement strand
TCAGCTCTAGTGTTATCATTATCTTTGCTTTCACGTTTGCCTTCGACCACCGCTTCATTTCTGATGATCCTAACTCTTACCAGTTGGTATGCGTGTGTCCTGTTGATTTCCCCCGATCTTTGGATTTTCATTCGCTACATCTACTGCCTCCCCAGCTTTCCATATTCAGCCAGATTTTAGCTTAAGCAGCATTGACTCTAAAGCTTTCTCGAACATTCTTGGCCATGCTGTTTTGTGAAGTGTTCTAGGCTTTCACTGTTTTTTTTTTTTTTTTTCCGACCTTCCATTTCTTCAGCTAGTTAAAGCAGCCCTGAAATTACTCCAGCGTTGAATCAGATGTGTTGACCATAGTTGTTTGTACTTATCATTTCTTTTTCACATTAAATGTGAAAATGCAATTTCTAACATCCTGTAAACTGCTTCAGGGCCCAGTGATGGACAAGAATGATTCGATGAAGGAGAAGGTTGTTATAAGGAAACTAAGAAAATAATGCGTTCAATTTGTTTTGGTTTAGCCTGTTCAAACAGCGTCTATCTCTTTCCCTCTCTCCTGTACCCTCTCCCCTCTCTCTCCAATTGTGTCATTTTCTCTGTTTGTCTGTCAGTCTATCTCTCTCTCTTTCTCTCTCTATTTCTGTCTCTGTCTCTCACTGTCTGTCTGTTTCTCTGAAACACACACACACCGCGCGCGCGCGCGCGCTCGCGCTCGCGCGCGCGTGATACACACACATACATGCACATGGAGAGAGACACACAGAGACACAGACACAGACACACAGACACACCCATACACACAGACAGACAGACAGAGACACAGACACATCATAGACACATAGACACAGAGACACACAGATATACAGACACAGATCCAGACACAGACAGACAGACAGACAGACAGACAGACGCGCGCGCGCGCACGCACGCACGCACGCACGCACGCACGCACGCACGCACGCACGCACGCACGCATGCACGCACGCACGCACGCACGCACCACACACACACACACACACACACACACACACACACACACACACACACACACACACACACACACACACACAGATTCGCGCGCGCGCTTCTACAGACAAATTCTGATAAAACTGTCCTCGAACAGTAGTTAGACACGCTTGGGAGAACTTGACAGCAGAAGGTCTTCGGGAAGGAGGCCCCCCCCCCCTCCCCCTCCTCCTTCTCCTCAGGCAAACGTTTCGGCCTTGAACTCATACTCTGATGAGGCAGGACAGCACCCAAATCATGACTCGTAGATACCCTTCTGGTGCCAGACACGTTATGAAGGCTGCCAGAATTCAAATCGTTACCTTCTGCATGGTTTGGAGCTTCAAGGTGTTTCCAAAAGGCTTGCTTGCTTTGCCACTGATGCCTGTTCCTGTTAGCGTCTTAAGCATTGCCAAACGACTCATCTACATTGCCACCTCATACCTATTCCTTTTGGCGTCTCAAGGCATTCCCAAAACTATCAACTACATTGCCACCTCATACCTATTCCTTTTGGCGCCTCAAGGCATTCCCAAAAGTATCAACTACATTGCTACCTCATACCTATTCCTTTTGGCGTCTCAAGGCATTCCCAAAACTATCAACTACATTGCCACCTCATACCTATTCCTTTTGGCGCCTCGAGGCATTCCCAAAAGTATCAACTACATTGCCACCTCATACCTATTCCTTTTGGCGCCTCAAGGCATTCCCAAATCTATCAACTACATTGCCACCTCATACCTATTCCTTTTGGCGCCTCAAGGCATTCCCAAAACTATCAACTACATTGCCACCTCATACCTATTCCTTTTGGCGTCTCAAGGCATTCCCAAAACTATCAACTACATTGCCACCTCATACCTATTCCTTTTGGCGTCTCAAGGCATTCCCAAAACTATCAACTACATTGCCACCTCATACCTATTCCTTTTGGCGCCTCAAGGCAGTCCCAAAAGTATCAACTACATTGCTACCTGAAGCCTGTTCCTTTTGGCGTCTCAGGGCGCTGCCATAAGTCTTTTCTACATTGCCATCTCATACTGTTCCTGTTTGAAAAATCTGAGTATGATGTTAGCGTGAACTCAAGCCATGGTCCATTGTTTATTTCCGCCGACGGAAGGGGACTCACAGGCTTATCTGACCTCCATTTTAGCAGGTTCGAATTCGAGGGCAAGGAGTCATATGTACAGATCTGTGAATTGAAATTGATCGTTTCTTTTTCTTCGTTCACTCAGACAGGAACCCCAGAGGCACTGGCGAAGGTTGCAGTACGGCGGAGGCCCTACAGTGATCCATCAAGCTTTTCTCAGCCAAGTCTCTGCCCTTAGCTTTTCATGTGTGGGACAGTCCTGCAGGAAGTGTTCCACTGTCATTGGGGCTGTACCGCATGGGCAACTTGAAGACTCGCCAATGTGAAATTTTGTGAACATGTGATGTCTCAGTCTGGAGTGCCCTGATCCTTTGAGATGCCATAAGCCATTTTGTATTCCAGGTGAGACTTCTTTGGGGTGCGTGTTCTCCACGTTGTCCATTGCCCCTGTCGGCCGTGATGGACTTCCTTTTGGATTCTCTGGGCATCCTGTTCTTTCTTCAGCCCCAGCATCACCATGTCCCTCTTTGCTTTCTCTTTTGCCTTTCCCCATCGCTTCATTTCTAGTTATGCTAGTTCCTGCCTATTGGTGTCTTGCTCTCTAATATTCAGGTTTTCCTTTGTCCTCATGAACTTTCCATATTCCGCCAGTCTTTATTGATCTAAAAAGCTTTATCGAACATCCTTGGCCACGCTGTTTTGAGCAGTAATTTTTTTTTGTTCCTGGTATTTTTTGCCCGACCTCTATTCATTTTAGCACAGTAAATCATTTCCGAAATTACCCCAACGTTAAATCAAGTGTCTTTACTATAGTTGTTTGTGTTTTTCATGTTTTTGTTTTCACGTTTAATGCTGAAATGTAATTTCTAACATTCTGCAAACTGCTTCAGGGCCCAGTGATGGACAGGGATGATTCGATGAAGGACAAGGCTGTCA
>CM031596.1:39372037-39374537 GCA_018398815.1 Conus ventricosus | reverse complement strand
ATAATATAATAATGATGATAGATGATGATGATGATGATGATGATGATGATGATGATGATGATACACCCGAAGATGCGAGCGGGACCCAGAGAAAGTAGGCTGCTGTCCTCAAGTACCGACAAACCAGCTGGGAGCAATCCTGCGTCATCCTTGGAGGCCTACGCTGTGTTCACATACGGTGCAGGCACACACAGGCATTCCATTAAGACGTCAAGGGACATAGTTTCTCCCTGACAAATGCTATTTTAAAATAATAACAATAATAATAATAATATAATAATAATAATAATAATAATAATAATGAATAATAATTATACTGATAATGATAATGAAAATAACAACAACAATAATAATGACAATAACAACAATAACAGTAATAACCAGCAGGACCCGTGCTCCACACTGAAAATGGGAAACAACCCTTGTTTCCATGGTACAAATTACATTAGAAAATGAAGATCTTTATACAAGAGAACTAAAAAGATGGAAAAGAGGTGAGAAAAGAAGAGTTAAAAGAAAGAAAAAAAAAAAGAAAGAAGAAAGAAAAGAATGAAAAGAAAGGAAGAAAGAAAGAAAAGACAAGCAGAGAGAAACGAAAATGAAGAAAAGAAAAAGGAAACAAAGAAAGCAAAGAGAAAAAAAAAGGACGGGAAGAAGGGAAAAAAAAAGAAGAAAAAGAAAATGAAAGAAAACAAAATGAAAGAAAGAAAGAAAAGAAAAGAAAGAAAATTTAACAAGAAAAGTAGAGGGAATCAAACCCTCTCTCCCATGGAAGATCACAAGAGCACTATCCATTGCGGCACACAGTCCGCTCTGCCGTGTTTACAGACATAGTGGGTTGACGAAAAACAAAACAAACAAACAAACAAAAACCCATTTCCCAGGTGTTTGACAGGTTGGTAAACCCACTTTGCTGGTTGGGAAAGTGCATTATGATACACTACAGTACACATACAGTACAGTACACTACACGAGAGAGAGAGAGAGAGAGAGAGAGAGAAAAGAGAGAAGAGAGAGAGAGAGAGAGAGATCTCCTTTCCAACCCCACCTACTCTTAAACTAAACGAGGTTTTTTTGTACATAGAAAGGATACCAGTATTGTTTTATTTTATATCTCTAAACCTAGGAAAATCTAGAGTGTACTGTGTTGAAATATCTCAACGTTGAATCAACGCCCACAATTCATGCGTACCATAATAATTAATTAATTAATAATTAATTAATTAATTAATTAATTATTAATTAATTAATTCATTCATTCATTCATTCATCTTCGTTCGTTCGTTCGTTCGTTCGTTCGTTCATTCATTCATTCATTCATTCCTTCCTTCCTTCCTTCCTTCCTTCCTTCCTTCATCCATTCATATGTTTGCCCGTTTGTTCGTTCATTTATTCATTCATCGGTTCGTTTGTTCATTCGTTCATTCATGCATTCATTTATTCATTCATTCACTCAATCACTCATTCGTTCGTTTGATCATTCCTTCCTTCCTTTTTCCTTCCTTCCTTCCTTCCTCCCTCCATTCATTTGTTTGCCCATTGTTCGTTCATTTATTCATTCATTGGTTCGTTTGTTCATTCGTTCATTCATTCATTCATTTATCATTCATTCACTCATCACTCATTCGTTCGTTTGCCCATTTGTTCGTTCATTTATTCATTCATTGGTTCGTTTGTTCATTTTTTCATTCATTCATTCATTTATTCATTCATTCACTCACTCACTCATTCGTTCGTTGATCATTCGTTCGTTCGTTCGTTCATTCATTCATTCATTCGTTCGTTCGTTCGTTCATTCATTCATTCATTCGTTCGTTCGTTCATTCATTCATTCATTCCTATGAAACGAAACAGTTCATCTTCGAATACGCTTTCAGCTACGGATTTTCCCAGCTCTCTAGAGTTTCTGCTGATGATATATTACACTATCAAACGACCAACACAAGCAATAAAACTAGTTTTAAAACAGTTTCAACTAATGCTTTTTTTCCCTTGTGTACTTTGCACGGGTTCCCCCATCGTTTGGTCGGGTCACTTTTGGTAATTAGCTTACTAATCTTACTTAGCGTCACATATCTGCCTTGACATTTTTAACCTTCGGTTCAACGGCCGGCTTCTACCATGATTAATGTCAGTAAACTTTCTCCTCTACTCCATCTCTTATTATTTCCCCATCCCCGCCCCTTCTCCCTCGTTGACCTGTTGACCTTTTCATCCTCCCCAGCTTCCCTGTCCCCGCCCCTCTTCCGCCTCTACCCGATGCTTCCTCCCTCCCCCACCTCACTTTCCCCATTCTCATCCCTTCCCCCCCTTCCCTCCCCCTCCCCCCCCCCCCCCCCTTCCCTTGGGGGATTCCTGCCAACTTCGTTTGACTGGAAGCAAAAGTTTTTACCTGCTCACAGCTTATGTTTTTTATTTTTTAATTTTTTTTTACACAATTATTTTTCTTTTTTCCCTCTTTTCTTTTTTCTTTTTTTTTCTGCTCTTTGTTTTTGAGGAG
>CM031596.1:39354537-39367037 GCA_018398815.1 Conus ventricosus | reverse complement strand
ACACGATATAGAAAAGTTTAATTGGGTGTCTCGTGTAAAGAAAACACTAACAGAAAATGGTTTTGGTATCGTTTGGCTTTGTCAGGGAGTTGGCAATACTGCACTGTTTTTGTTCTGAATTTATGGATCGTTTGATTTGTTCTTACAGACAAAACTGGCATTCCAGCATGGATGAAAAGGACAAATATGAATGGTTTCTCTCGTTTAAAAGTAATTTGAAAACGGAAAAATATTTCATGATTGTTACAAATAAATGGCATAAATAATACTTAATAAATTTCGAACTAGAACACATGGGTCTCAATGCAAACCAAAAATGGTTCGAAGCATCGGACAATAAAGCATGCCCCATGTGTGTAGAGTGAATCAACAGTGAAGACGAAGTATATTTTGTTTTTGATTGTCCTGCTTACGCAGATATTCGAAGTAGATGCAAAATTTTCAGGGAGCCAGCTGCACAGAGAAAAGATCTCACAGCAATTCTATCCAGCAAGAATGAACAAAATATCATTTGCAAGATTTGTAGCCGAAGCTAGTGATTTTCGAAGAAAGAATATTACCAACAAATTGTTGAGCTAAAATGTGCGACGATGCATGAATTCACTGTTAGCGCTTACTATGTATTTTTCATGGCTTGATGGTAAATAACAATGGATTACTCAGGTGTGCGGGGTGAGTGAGTGTGTTTGTGTGGGTATGTGTGTGTGTGCGTGTGTGTGTGTGTGTGTGTGTGTGTGTGTGTGTGCGTGCGTGCGTGCGTGCGTGCGTGCGTGCGTGCGTGCGTGCGTGTGTGTGTGTGTGTGTGTGTGTGTGTGTGTTGTGTGTGTGTGTGCGTGTGTGTGTGTGTGTGTGTGCGCGCGCGCGTGTGTATGGATGCGTGTGCGTGCGTGCGCGTGCGTGGGTACGTGCGTTGTGTGTGTGACTGTATTTGTATCCGTGTGGGTGTGTGTTGCCGTGTATAGATTTGAGTTTCTAGTACAATTGTTCGAATTCAATGTCTTTCAATTGCAGATACTTGCCACAATCTGTTAATGCAGTAACCGTAACGCCTTGCCAACAGGGCTTGTTTGCTTTTGGCAACAAAAACTGTGTCAGTGTCAGTGTCAGTCTTAGTGTCAGTGTAAGTGTCAGTCTCTCTCTCTCTCTCTCTCTCTCTCTCTCTCTCTCTCTCTCTCTCTCTCTCTCTCTCTCTCTCTCTCTCTCCTGGACAATCGGATTGATTTGCCCCCTCCCCCCTATGTACAGCACACACACACACACACACACACACACACACACACACACACACACACAAACACACGCACGCACGCACGCACGCACGCACGCACGCGCACGCACGCACGCGCGCGCACGCACGCACGCACGCACGCACGCACGCACGCACGCACGCACGCACGCACGCACGCACGCACGCACGCACACACACACACACACACACACACACACACACACACACACACACACACAAAACAAGGTGTACAGCAATGCAAAAATGTTCTATATAATACAAAACAGAAAAATAGAAATCTGCGTTATTTGACATTTTTTGGTGTTTACCTATATTTTGTCATTTTCTGATTAAAAACAACGACAATAATAATAATAATAACAACAACAACAACAACAACAACAACAACAACAACAACAACAATAACAACAAACACAAACAAACGAAAGAAAATACAGTGGAAATTAACACGTAATGTATTTACAGCACGAAGCAAAATAATAGAACCTACGTTACATTTCATTGTGTGTGTTGTACTCACAGTGTGCATAGAAATCGCATTTAGAATATATTGTGTCGGTAAACCTAGTTTATAAACCAGTTCATGCGGCAGAACTGGTGAATCAAAAGAATAAATCCAGCCACTCTTACATGTTGGTGAAGCCAGCGTATTAAAATTGATGTGTGTTCTTCGTCACGTCCGTATACGAAGCAATAAATGTGTCATTCAGTCATGTGTGGGACCACATGAGATATCAGTTAATTAAGCCAGCACGGAAGCCAATGGAAGTGTAGTATGGATGTTCTAAATACAGAATAAACTGATATGCTAGTGTATGTAGCAACCTACACCATACTGATACAGCCAGGAAGTAACAGCCACGATTAATACAGATTCGCCACAATACTACATCGAGCCAGCATATAAGCCAACCTGGTATGTCACATCAAGTCAGTGGATAAGGCAAATGATGTAAGTTTTTCGCTCTGAACGTACAAGTATGAAGCAGCTGACAGAGAGAGAGAGAGAGAGAGAGAGAGAGAGAGAGAGAGAGAGAGAGAGAGAGAAGAGAGAGAGAGAAGGAGAGAGGTGCGCAATTCTGCTCAAATCAGGCAGAACACTGAACACACATTCGCAGAACTAGGAAGAGGACATGTGGTCCGGAAGTTACAGCAGAGGGGGTGGAGGGGGGTGGGGGTGGGGTGTGGGTAGTTGGTTTGGGGAAACAGGATAGGATGGAGACAGCGGGAAGGGAGGGAAGCAAGGAAGGACGGAAGGGGAATGATGGAGAGCGTGGGTGGATGGCAAACGTGGAGAGAGATGTAGTGTTTCCGTTGGCACCACTGTGGCACGTGGTTCATGTAGGAAGTGACATTATCTCCTCCGAGTCAGTCTGACTCGTGACTGATGGTGAACAGACGCTTCTGGTTTCTAGTGGTAGCTAATGAATACTGTAAGCACTCAAAAGAAAAAAAAAAGAAAATAAAAAAAGAAAGAAAAAAAGAAAGAAAAGAAAAAAAAGCAACAACAAAAAAAAGAAGAAAAAAACAGGCAACAGGATGGATAGGGACGCTTTGATAGTGATAGGAGAAAATCGGTTAGAACTTCATTTAGACGTCGCTCGACTTTCATACTATATTGACGTTGAAAGCGCTCGTGACACCTCACCTAACCTTTACGATTTAAAAAAAAAATTGCGATACTGGTGCATTGCCTTTCCGTAATGCTGATTCTATCCCTGTCATCAGTTTATACTTACCGTTAAAATATTATGACTGAACCAACAGCTTTTGTTTTTATTTGATGCTGTATCATCTTCTTCATCCCCTTCCCTTACCGGCCATGTCGACCACCTATACATAGCTACACCCAGGTTCTTCCTATTGCAGACCCAGCACTGACAGTCCGCAGGGAGAAATTAAAATCAGGTCGTATCTTGTCGAGCATTGTTGCACAAGAACAGAACGGTATGCATGTCTCAACTGAACAGAAACCATAGGACACTCTTTCGCGTCATTGTACTGGCTAACAGTACAGTTTACATTGTAAAAGCTCATATGTTATCTGTTATCTTTTTTTCGAGTTTAAAATCAGTTTGGATAATTCTACTGACGGCATTTTTTTTAAAGATTACTATCAACAAAATAACTGGCTCTGGCATTAACTTGATCTGATGTTACCTCTCTCCACTCTGTCATGAAACGTCTGATGTGTCCGGCTGTAAAGCGGTCAGAAGTCAAGTCCATTCTCACCTCATGGTGATTTTTCACTTTTCATAGACTGTTGGATTGATTCAGTCTGTGCATTTGTATCCCTCTTCTTGTCCTCATGAGATTTCAGCCTCTCACTGGTTTCCCCAGATCCAAATCTGGGCGAAGTCTTATCTTTGGATTGATGCACGATTAACTGTATCGAAAGACGCTCTCGGGTCACAGCGAAACAGAAAGCTAGTGACTGAAACCTCATTTCATGTTAGTTTTGTGTGTGTGTGTGTGTGTGTGTGTGTGTGTGTGTGTGTGTGTGTGTGTGTGTGTGTGTGTGTGTGTGTGCATTTTACTCTTTCTGGGACACTGACGGTTTCCACAGTTCTACCTCTTCTGGTTTAGTTCCCTGTATCAGAGCCATCACATCTGTGACTGGCAAAGGCTGGAAGAAACTCTGGGGAGAGGTTGACAACAGAAGGTCTTCAGAAAAGAAATCCCGCCTCAGACAAGTGTTTCCTTTTTTCACCTGACACAATCTGTTCAGCCATGCTCTCGACCAACGATTGTAAAATGTGTTATCTTGTTCTTTGAGAGAGAACGAAAATAAAGCATCTGAAGGTAGCAAAATTATCTTGTAATGATAATGGTTTAACTACAAGTAAGATTTTCATTTAGTGTAGGGGCTGATAAATGATGTCAAACGTAAGTTTTGAAGTTTAGAAAGACGAGGAGCATGGTGAATGAAACGGTAAGAACATCAGCGTTGTTAAGATAATCAAGCCAATCATTGTGGACTCCAGCCTCGTTAAACTACGTCAAAATAGGTAGGATTAGCCTTCTGTTGTTTAATTTTGTAAACGTCAATTCGTTTCTCGCTTGTACAAAATAACGTGCACAAGTTGACAGGACCACAAAATCTCTTTCTCTCTCTCTCTCTATCTCTTTCTCTCTCTCTCTCTCTCTACTCTGTGATAATATACAAAGTTTTAACTAATTTACCTGAGAGTAGAGAGAGAGAGAGACGAGGGATGAGAAGAGGAGAGTGAGAGAGATGAGAGAGATGAGAGAGAGAGAGTGAGAGGTCTCAAGATATTTTATTCAAGATTAGGCCATTGCCCCTCATGAAGGGGTTTGGGCTTTTGCACAAAAAAGTACAATCACTCAAAAAGCACCGTAAGGATACATCCAGACATATCCAATATGTGTACATAACCTATTCTAAGTATCATACAAGACCGCCAGTTTTGAACGCTTTAAAAAGATAAATCGACAAATTTCTGGACTGTTTGTTCACAAGTACACGCAAAAGAAGTGCTAACTGTGAAGTGATATTTGGGACTTTATAATACTTCAAAGGTTCTTATAATGAGCTATTAGATTTTTGCAGACTGGACAAATAACACAAAAATGAACTTCATTTTCTTTTCCTCTTTGCAGAGTTGGGCATAATAATCTGCATTGCAAGGGGTCACGTGTGACGATAATAGTGCAACTGCAATTTCAGAAGAAACACCGAGTCTGAATATTGAATTTTCGTTATTTGAAATGCCTGTCCAGATTCAAACAATAAATAGGTTTAACATGAGGCGCAGTGCAAAATAGATCTATACACGTTTAATCTTTCGCTATTACCTAACATGATAATTCCATTTATTGCATCTGCATGCAATCAGTCTATCTCTAAAAATCCGAAAGAAAGCATCAATTGAATCTACACCTTGGTTCCGCCAGACTAAACCAACCCATACATATATAATTTACATCGTAACATTGAGGCCCAAGTCCCTGTTTTTTTGTCACGTTCTTCCAAATCATACAACATACGATATGCCCTGTATTGGTTTTCTAGATGCTCATCCATTCTAGTTAGTATTTAACCAAAACTTAATATCATTTTAAAGCTGAATTTTTGATATAGGATTTCTGTTCGTTTCTCCAGTATCAGATCGTTTTGGTTGTTCGTATGTCGACGCATAAGAAATACGTTTGATCACAAACATATGTACTTTTTCACATGTAATGCTGCTCTGATCTTAGTACCCATATTCCGCCACCGTACTGACCACTGGATGAATCTGAGAGTCAAATAATTTTGAAATTGTGTTTCAGGAGAGTTATTTTTAACTTTTATCAATTTTTGCAATATACATAACTAAAGCATTTTATGGGCTAGACTAGAAAGATTATTGCATCGCTGCTACTAAAATAATTCTCGTAGAGAAATAAATTCCCTTATTTTTGTACGCCATTTACAACAGGCTTGATTATTCCATTCTATAAGTCCATTACTACACTAGCTGATATATAACCACCCTTTCCTAACACAACAACATTACTTTTGTTCATTTTCACTTCAATGTGTATCGCTGCCGTTGCACGTCACAGACTATTAATCTGTGTCTGCAGGCAACCAATAACTGTTTCAGCCACTAATGCCATCATCAATCCAGCCAGTAATAAAATTAAACAGCTCTAAGTAATCGTGTGTAAGGTTGCACCATGCTGCCTACTCTTATCACTTTAGTGCTAAATTCATTGATAAGTAAAGAAAACAGTTTAGGGCTGCAAACATCACCTTGTTTTACCCCACGAGTACATTTGATGTATTCACGTTCAGTTTAGCGCACAATCTGACTAGCTTTTACATTCATGTACTTAATACGAATAGGTTTTATATAGTTTGCCTTAATTCCATTTTTTCAATAGTATCGGCAAACAAGTTCCTTTCTATAGAATCAAGCGCCTTTTCAAAATCAGGAGGCTAGTATAGTTTGCGGTTTAAAACATAAACTGTTTTTGCATCATTGCCAAAAAGTAAACTTTGTCGTCAACTGTAGAATACCTCTTTTAAAACCAGCTTGGTGTTCACCCGTCAAATTATATTCTTCTATCCATTCTTGAAAGTTCTGTTTATTTATAACGGCACTATACATTTTTACTGACTAAGGTCACACAAAAGATTTGGACCTCTACAATTGTTAGGGTTTTTCTCATCACCCTTTTATATTAAGGGAAGTACAATAAGAGTCTGTCAGTTGTCTGGGAAAACACCCTTGTCAAACAATGCATAAAATAATTTTACAAAAAAAATCAACTGATCGAGTCCCTGCCAAAGTTAGCATTTCCACTATAATCCCATCTGGTCTGCTAGCATTTACCATTTTTCATATTTTCGATATTGCAAGCATTACTTCTTCTCTTGATAGGGCCGATTCATAGCTCTGCTTTCTTCTTTCGTTTTCATACACAAGTTCTACAGTCGATGATTATCTTATAACAGATATGTCTGTGGATTCTTCTCTTTCAAGTAGTCACTTTTTAAAATGACTTATACCAATCATCCACACTAAATTACTATGAAAACCTTTTTTTTGGTTTACGTTTAAAGGATATAATTTTTATACTGTTTTCCCAAAATAACTCTCTTTGGTTTGTTTACGGTTGATGAAACAAGTTTTTCCAATAACATTCTTTTACTGTTTTTCTTTTCCTTTTCATACTACTCTTATTTTCCCTTCGTGGCAATACAGTACGCATCCACTATCTCGTTCTTCCCTTGTCTCCTGAATATTCGTGAGCAACCTTTTGGCTCTTCTTGCTTAATATGCATTACCTTTCTCATTCAGTTCATTTTTATCACCCTTGACAACCAGATATTCTTTTTCTTTCATCTTGGCTTGTTTTTTGATTCATTCTTTTAAAACATGTTCAAAGCATCGTTGCATATCATGTTCAACCAAATCATTTGCACGATCGAGGGACGATTGTGCAAATTCATCTGAATGCATAGCACTAATATAAGCATTCGCAAAACCGTGTCCACACAAATTTTTCAATACACGTTGTTCCATCCCAATGGAGTGGAAACACTTACCTTGTTATTAATCCCAGGCAAATTTCAAATAAAACTCAACGGTCGTTTTTGGGTCTGGATTCTAATCTTTCTGATACAAACAGATTCACAACAAGAAGCAAACAAAATAGTATCAGTTAAATCTTCTGGAGACATAGATGAAAATCATTAACACTGTTTCCTGTGTGTGAATTATGTATAGTTGCCTATCAGTCATCACCTTTACAAATGCCCCTTGAGTGTACATAAACCAAGCGCTGTACACATGTTTAACAACATTTTCCATAACAATTAGTGTGCTATCAGCAGATTTACTACATGGCAATTATAAACAGAACGGCTGTTGAAATGATTTCCAAATAACCATCGTCACAGAAACATCAGAAGAACAGTTGGAGGTTCTACTCGTTTTAAATCTTCCTGATAAAATCACATACACCGTCATATATACCGTATCTAACAATCAAAAAAGACATTCTTCAAGTGCATTTATACATTAACGATATCAAAATGAGTATATAAGGTGAACCCTCATGGTGTGGACATATGCTACATTGCATATATAACATCCGTTGTTAAATCAAATAGACTCTTGTCAATCAAAAACAAAGGAAATTTGGAGTATGTGTCTTAATTTCTTGAATATAAGACATCTATTTATTTCGGATTAAGAATAGTATGCCACCTGGAATTCTTCCTTTCTTAGTAAATTTTATGGCTGGCTTGGAAAAAAATAGTGAATCCTGGATATGACAGTGCTGGATAGATCATATACAAAGTTTCTTACTAGGCATATGAAATCATATTTGAACAGGTGTAAGACATGAAAATCCATGTTGTTTACCTTAGACAGCAGGTCCATTTATAATTCCTATGTAGAAATGAAAAAGAAATCCAAATTGTTTAGAACCATTATAACGTTGGCGTAAAAACGACTAACAACGTGCGGTTTTCCTTTCTGAGAATTAGGGTTTGGTGGTTTCCATGTTTGAACGACGAAATTTTGTCATAATTTTTACGTCTTTCGGTACATAACCATTTTCTTCTGATGGATGCCCCCTCATTGATTACCGCATTATTTACATCTGACAGTAAAACACGCTCGGTTCCCCGGAGACGGTCTCAGCAAAATTCCCTTTTCTTTGAGAGCCCCTCATTTAATCACAAATATTGACATATGTACCGTAAAACACACTCCGGTCCTAGGAGACGGTCGTCAGCAGTTCTATTTTTATCCGTACCATTCTTTCTATAACGTAAACGAGTTTACATGCCAAGTGTTTGCCACAAAAATTATTAATTTTTATAGGTTTGAAATCGGAACTGAAAAGTGTCACTTGATTCCACATCATCTTGCCACACACCTCCCCGTACATCAACCAATCCAGTGACCCCCTTGTGATACAGTTCTGTACTCAATGCGCGCACACGCTGACCTCATTTTAATCCATCTGATTCACACGGTTGTCACGCCCCCCTCTGTCGTACACTGCGGAGCAAGCTGGGCTGGCCACCCCCCTATTCACACCCCGTAAAGCCTTGTTCTTCATCAAGGTAAAACTTTTTTCACTCGATAAGAAGGTGGGCGAAAATCCTCGATGCCGTTTACCTTCCTCTCTGGCTTTCTTCAGAAAAGGGTACAATGATCTTACGCAAACATTTCGACACGTAGAGAAAAGTCCTCACCAACAAACACCTCACTCTTCATTTCAGATTATGTTTGGACTTCAGTATTTTTTCTTTGTCTTTGAAGAAAGTGGCGCGGGTGATGAATCGGTGAGTTGGGCTTGGAATTCAGACGATTGCACACGATCGGAACTGGAGTAACCTGTCAGTCGAGTTTGTCAACATTCAACCGCACTGATGAGTCATTCACAAATCAGACTGTGTCTCGTTCGGTGCACGTGGAATTCCATGAAAAACAGAGGAGAGGGGAGAGATGGGGGAGAGGAGAGAGAGAGAGAGAACCCCGGGCATTCAGGTGTAACGTGTGTATGAGATGAGACTAGAAGGTCGGTTTGATGTGTGGATCTGTTATGACATATTTTTCTTTATGCAATTTTAAAAAAAACGGCGACCGCAGGTTGGCGAGGGGGGTGGAGGGGGAAAAGCATAGAGGGGGGGGGGAGCGGGGGGAGAGGAGGGGGCAAAGGAGGAGGTTTGGGGTTGGGGGGAAAATGGGGGGAAGCAAAATGGGGGTGTGGAAGGGAGAGACGGAAGGGGAGTGGGGGGGGGGGGGGGGGGCCAGTAGGTTTGGGCCATTCAGACAATCGCTGTGTTTGGGAAGCGAAGGCCAGCAGGGCCTGGGGGTTTTAAACTTTAAATGTGTTGTAATGATGGGGGCCCGTTGGAACCCGGGGGAGGGGGAGCGGGGGGGGGGGGGGTGGGGGCGGATGACGGGGGTGATGGTTCAATCCTGAGATAAATGCCGCATTCCTTTTGTTTGATGACGCGGGTGCTGAAGTTATTATTGTCGCCCGTCCCTGTGGGAGCCGGGGTGGTAATGGTGGGGGTGGTGGTGGTGGTGGTGGTGGTGGTTGATGATGGAGAGTTGGGGAATGTAGTTTTAAATGATGACGATATGTGATAAAAAAAGACGGTGAGAGATGATGATGAGGGATGATGTGTTGAGTGTTTGGAAAAGAAGATTAGTGGTGTGTGTGTGTGTGTGTGTGTGTGTGTGTGTTTGTGTGTGTGTGTGTGTGGTGTGTGGGGCCCTTTGCGTGGGCGTGCGTGCGTTCCGCCTGTGGGGTTGTGCGCACGCGCGTTTGGGGTTTTTGTGGGGGGGGGGTGGTGGTTGGGGGGAGGGTGTGGTGTATGTTGGGATTTCGAGTGGGGTAGAGAAGAGAGGAGGAGGAAGAGGGGAGAGAGAGAGAGAGTATTAAATTCCTGCTAATTTATCTGAATGATACGGAATTTTGCCTGGCTATTTTTTGCATCGCTCTGTCTGTTGTCTGTCTGTCTTGCCCCTCTTTCTTCTCGTACCAACGCCCACCAACACCCAAACACCACCCCACACACACACACACACACACCACACACACACACCCCAACACACACGCACGCACCCAAAACCAAAACAAGCTTTATTATATATTTTTATATAATATATATATTTATAATATAATTATATATATATATATATATATAACAACAAACTAAAAAATTCCAAGGATAAGTACCGCCTTTTCAGCAATTCGAGCGTTTGGGTTGAAATGATGCAAGAAATATTAAATTTAACAACTTGCTTTATGTCTTAGTTTGAAGAAATAGGGGGAGATACGCTTTCATTTCTGCAGGGGTAGTGATTTGTAATTTCAGTATGTGCTTGGTGGGTGAATGGGGGGGGAAAAAAAATAATGTTCTCAAAAGGGCCCTTTCAGCAAGCTTTTATTCTCCAAGAAGGAGAGCACCCTTTAAATAGGGGGGGAAAAACTCACTAACAATAACCCTGGTCATATACCGATATTTCGAAATTTGGTGGTTTCTCTCGTGACGGGGAAAGGTGGTTTTTGACCCTCTGCTTTTCGTTTTAAGTTTGTTTTGCTCTTTTATGTTTTTCTTTTGTTTCTTAGATGGCCCCCTTTGGGTTTGGGTTTTTTTGAAAACTCAAAAAAACATCTACGGTATTGACCCCCAACCCTTTTTGGGATTGCATTCTTTTTAAAACTAAAAAAAGGCAGAGGAGTAAATTTTTCCACCTTCCGCGGTCCTGGGGGGAAACACCAAGTTCGAAATTCGGTATATGACCGGAGTTATGTTAGTGAGTTTCCTCCCTATTGGAGGATTCTCTCCTTCTTGGAGAAATAAGCTTGCTGAAGGTCATTTTGAGAAACTTTATTTTTTTTTCCCCCCCTTCCCCACTCAAGCATTTTGTTAGTTAGGCGAAAACATCTTAACCACTGCAATTGAATGCGTATCTCCCCCATTTCTTTAATCTAAGACATAAAAGCAAACTTTGTTTATAATTTTATATATAATATTTTTAAAATTTTTATATATTATATATTAATATATAATATATATATTATTTTCGTGTGTTTTGTGTGTGGTGTGTGTTGTGTGTTGTGTGTGTGGTACTAGTATGTATGTACATTGTAGATTTGGTTTTCTCTATTTGGGGCCAAAGGAGACAGCACAATAACCGTTCCCCCTGATGGTCTGATTTTAGCAAAGAAAGGCCACTGAGGGCAAAATGAATCGTTTTGTCTTCAACTGTCTCCATAGGCTGTAGTAAGAGTTTTGTTTTTAAAAATATTTCCCGGCTTTTTTTCATTTTCTTTTTTCCCCCTCCCACCCCCGCTTTTCTTCTAATCAAATCTTTTCCAGGTCATTGATGTAAGGATGGAAAAATTGTTAGCCTGCAGTTGTTTTCACCCACTACTAAATTGTTCAGCATATTAAAGCTTGGTCAATCAGTGGGAGATTGCATCTCTTTGGAGATCCAAGTAAAGGTTGCTCTGCACAATCTTTAGTTGCTGACAATGCTTGGGTTATTTTTACAGTAGAGCCGACCACTCTGAGCTGTTGACACTTTTTTGACCTCCCTTGCATCCTTAAATGGATCCTCTAGCACAGGCTCAAGCTTTACCCTTATGTTGTGTATGGTTTACACATGATATTAGTTTTTCAGCAACTTACTTCTTTACCACACTTCCTTTTCCTTTTCCTTTTCTATCCTTCATTGCCTGCTTTGGGGTGCGCTTGGATTCCGTTTTTGAACCCTTTGATGGTGAGAATACCACGGAATTGGAGACTGTAGTATATGTCTATTTGATGCGAAGAGAGCACAAACACAACAAAAATACTAATGATCATAAATAATAATAAATAATCTATGGCGCTATATTTTCATAATCGTTAAGCGCTTGCAAATACAGAAAAGATGAAAGAAAACAGAAAGGAAGCTAATAAGAAGTCAAATATTGCAACAAGTACCATGCACCTACAAAGAAGAATGCATATTGACACGCACGCATAATAGTATTTGATAGAATGAAGGCAGAAATAAGGGGTTTTTTAGCATCAACAGAGAGAAAGTGTCGCACAGAACCAGTCCAGCAAAACTCAAAGTAGCAGTATTGGAAACGTGTTGCTGTAAGGAAAGTTCTGAGTCAAGGGTAACACCTAAATTCCACGAAGATGTCTGAATAAGGCAATACACACACACACACACATTTCTCTTTCTATATATGTATAATTGAATATATATAT
>CM031596.1:39340221-39351937 GCA_018398815.1 Conus ventricosus | reverse complement strand
CTCTCTCTCTCTCTCTCTCTCCTCTCTGTGGCCCATCCGGTCCCCTGTCTGTGTGTCTGCGTCTTTTTCCCTCTCTCTGTCTCTGTCTCTCTCTGTCTGCTGTCTGTCTGTCTCTCTCTCTCTCTCTCTCTCTTCTCTCTCCTCTCTCTCTCTTCTCTCTCTCTCTCTCTTTGCCTGTGTTTGTTTGGTGTGATGTGTGATATTATGTGCTCAGTGTGTGTGTGTGTGTGTGTGTGTGTGTGTGTGAGTGTGTGTGTGTGTGTGTGTGTGTGTGTGTGTGTGTGTGTGTGTGTGTGTGTGTGTGTGTGTGTGTGTGTGTGTGTGTGTGTTGTGTGTGTGTGTGTGTGTGTGTGTGTGTGTGTGTGTGAGAGAGAGAGAGAGATACAGGCAGACAGACAGACAGACAGAGAGGTCCAGCACCGCATGACTTCTTCCCTCCCTTTGTATCCCCACGCGTTAACGAGGTATCTCACCGCCGCTTCTACATCTGTTTAGGTTTTGTTTTCTGTGTATCTGGTTCATAAGAGGATAGCTACTCGCAGAAAAATAAAAACGCAGCAATGTGCAACTTTTCAAAGGTATTACAATGAATACGTAAGACTAGATACTTTTCGTTTTATCAAATAAAAGCAATAGTACCAAAAACAACAACAACAATGGTTTTCTAATAGAGAACAAGGATGCCAGCACCATTTCATTCATAATCATTTTTACGACAGGTGCAGGACAGAAAAATCTTGTGTCTTCTCCGACCATTCCCATAGATCACCAGCCTTCAAACAACAACCCCTCATTTCCTACCGCACCTCTCCCTGATCTACGTCCAGAGGGAAAAACACTATCCCAGATGTGGTCAGAGATGCACAGGAAAGTAGACTGGGCTTTCCTCTCTGTGCAGTCGTTGCCAGAACACTAATGGATATTGATTCTCAGTCAACGCACCCTGTGCCGACAGCTGACTCTGGACTCGGGGAGTATTTGGTGGTTAGTTATTCATCACCGAGTCTAAATGTGTGGAGCCCCAGGTATAGTCTTTTGGAATTAATCATTGAAAGTTGCTACTTTAGAAGCCATTCTTTGTGGTGGCAAACATCACCAAATCATGCTAAAAAAAGTGTCTTTCTTTTTCATGTGCAATTTCTTGCTGTCTTTGACGTGTTTGCTACATTCAGTATTACTCGGAGGAAGATTAGAATCTTGAAGGAAGCAGGACTTACACTGTTAATGTGAAGGTAGAATCTATGGCAATATGTCTGATATCTTCCTCTGCACTGCAATGATGACCCTCCAACAAGCACCTGCAATCATGCAGGTGTCCTCTAACCGGTAGACCCTTGCTGACCCGGTTCTGAAAGTCTTACAGATATTGTTGACACAGAAAATCGATGATAGCGTGAACATCATTTTGATTCTGGAAAACACTTCAAACAAGAGGAAAGCCATGATTGCACCTAAGGTGGTGTGCAAAAGATGACCAGGGTATGCAAAACATGGCCAGGGTATGGAAAACATGGCCAGGGTATGCAAAACATGGCCAGGGTATGCAAAACATGGCCGAATTTACACATATAATTGCACATGATTCATGAGAAGAACATAAAACGGAACTTGAGCCTCAACAGGCGTTACATCAATATTGATTTTAAGACTCGTCACTTTTGTGGATAAGATTGATGGTAAAGGAATCATATGTACACCACCACAATCTTCTTTTGTTCTTTTCACTTCTTTTCAAACACCAAAAAACAATGTTTGTTTGTACGTCCCACTGTGTAGAGTATACCTCTTCCAGAAATAAATCCCTCAAGACAATGTAGAAGTAGCTTCAAGCTGGGCAATGTAATCGAAAAGGAAATATTTTCGGTGAGCAAGGCGCCAGGTATTAGACCTAAGTAGGCAGAAGAGCTCGGCCACCAAAGAAGGCGAAGACCCTCGTCTTTAATACCCTCCGTGATCGATACTAACCTCATTTTGAGGTCAGACGGCATTATCGGAAACCTGATAAAAAGAAAAAAGAGTGTGTGTTCCCGATCTTCTGATCTCCTCGAAGCATCTTTTCTATGTCGAGCACAAAGATGCGCTCTTTTTTCCATCACTGCGTGTCCCTGTGTGCTCCAGAGGGC
Source organism: Conus ventricosus (assembly GCA_018398815.1). Taxonomy (NCBI): domain Eukaryota; kingdom Metazoa; phylum Mollusca; class Gastropoda; order Neogastropoda; family Conidae; genus Conus; species Conus ventricosus. The sequence continues at coordinate 39,349,814 of CM031596.1, read as the reverse complement.
CCTACCTTCGTTCTCTGTCTATCTGTCTGTCTGTCTGTCTGTAAGTCTCTCGGTCTGTCTGTCTGTCTGTTTCTCTGTCCGTCTGTCTGTCTGTCTGTCTGTCTGTCTGTCTGTCTCTCACTCACTCATTCTCTCTCTCTCTCTCTCTCTCTCTCTTTTCTCTCTCTCTCTCTCTCTCTCTCTCTCTCTTCTCTCTCTTCCCCTTCAATAGCTTCCAGTTTTCCCATATTCAGCAGGATCAGGCCAGAAACAGGTCGGAGTTGTTTCACATTATAGAAGAACACGACAGCTATATTTTCCGTTTCCATCTGCCATGCCTTTTGCCAGATCAGGACAGCTGTCATTCCTTGTCTCGTCTTCCACAGGATCTGGACCATCAAACGGTTCGTATGTTCCGCGTTCTGGAGGATCAGAACGTCTATAGCTTTCAGCTGTCCCAGCTGCTCCTTATTGAAGACAGTCATGGCTGCCGTGGTGAAGTGGTTTAGCGTCACGGACTGCTGGCTAGGAGGTCGTGGATTCGATTCTTATCAGAGCTTTTTTGTTTGAGTGTTTACCTCACTTGTCATAGTCAGACCATTCGATTTTACATGACTTGAGAGTGGGGAAGTTAGCAATGTCCTTTACTACACCAGACAGAGTGAATTAAACGAAAAAACTAAAAACAGGAAAATGGAAACAAAGAAACCAACACATTCTTTTTTCTAAATAATCATGGGATTCTCAAGTATCAGTTTACATAACATCAAGCAAAATTATACATACTGGAAAACCTGCAGTGATATAAGCTTTTCGTTAAAGGCCATTTCTCATGTTATTTATGGGGGTTGTTATACACAGATCAGAATCCTTTTATTTTATCCATTGTGGATCAGATTAAGCAACCAAGAAGCAGCATTATTTTTTTTCTTTCCTGAACGCTGATGTCGTTTTAGCAAATGTGGGTTGTACAGTAATACTTCAATTATTTTTTGTTCGTTTTTTTTTCAAACGCTGAAGGCCCTAACGATGAAGGAGAACACTCCAACGACCTTACACTAGTGCTGTGTCTATAAGTTTGTCGTTTGTGAGAGTGTTGAATAACGTAGGCATGACAGCATGGGTGAGAAAGGGGGCGTGGTGCTCAGTATTACATGTCACAATCTGTGTCACACAGCCTGCTTGCTTTAAGATAGTAATGCAAGGCAGCAAACTGAATAACATTATTTCTTGCGCGGGTTGTTAATAAAATAGAATCTAAAATCATGTCAGAATACCAAGTGTTTTACATCCTAAATTTTCCCCGTCATTTGACTGAAAACTCCCTTTTCTATGATAAAAAAAAAATTTGAAGTCATCCATAGTTAAAAATTCGAAAAAATTTAAAACAATGTATTCGCAATTAAAACTACAAACAAAATGGAAATTTGGTTGGGAGTATGGTTGGTGTGGTGTTTTTGGGGTGGGGTTGGTGTGGTGTGTGTGGTGTGGTGTGGGGTGGGTGGTGGGGGTGTGTGTGTGTGTGTGTGCTTTTCGTGCGTGCGTGCGTATGTTGTGTGGTGGTGTGGTGGCGTGTGGGTGTGGTTTTTAAAGTGGTGTGGTGTGGTGTGGGTGTGTGTGTGTTTTTGGTGTGGGGTGTGTGTGTGGTTGGTTTTTTGTGTGTGTGTGTGTGTGTGTTTTGGGGGGTGCGCGGCGCGGGCGCGCGCGTGTTCAAAATAATGTTTTATTTGTCGCAGTTCTTACCTTTTCCCCCCAAATTTTTCTATTCTGTTAGGTGGAAGAGTTAATTTTATATCTGTATTTTCGCTGGGGAAAAAAGTTTGACGCCCAAAGTGTTGTGGTTTTAAAGCCCGAAGGGGCAGGGACAAAGTGAGGGACCCTTTTTACCTTTCACTGTGGACTCCTGTGGGTTAGTGGGGTTTTTCAATTCTGACGATTTTCTTCCAGCTCCCCCGACTGGAAGGGGGGACAGCGGGGGTATTACTTTCGTGTGTTCAAGATATTTATTTCTGTGAAAAATGGGCTAATGACGGTGAAGACTTTAAAAAGATACAGCTGAGGAGGGGTGAATGGAAGGAAGGTGAAAAAAAGTGATCAAAGGCATTACGGTTTTCGTTCTTTACTGCAAAGGCATGTAAGGAAAGGTTTTAAAGAACACGAACGAAAAATTTTTCCCCTCTCCCCTTTTCCCCCTCCCCTTTTCTCTCCCCCCTCCCCCCTCTTTCTTCTACTCTCTTCACTCCCGATTAAAAAATGGTTTTTGACATCCAATTTCGGGTTTCCCCTGATCGCCCCCCCCCCTTCCCCCCCTTCCCGTCCCCCTTAATCATGTGGGTGTTCACCCATCGCTCGCCTCCGGTCAGTGATGCACGTGGGCACCCGTCACCGTGGTGGAATTTTTTTGACGGGGATGGAACCGTTGGGGTGGTGGTGAGGGGGTGAGAGGTGTTCAAAAACAAAACCAATGGGATGGGAAACCAAGCCAGCCGTTGGTGGGGGGGGGGGGGGGGGGGGGGGGGGGGGGGGGGGGGGGGGGGGGGGTGTGGTGCTGTGTGGGCTGTGTGTGTGTGGGTGGGTGGGTGGGGGTATTTCACATGATTTAAAAACCTTTAAATTTTTGATTGGTTTTTTTTGCCGAGTTAAAATTTTGATAATGCTTTGTCATGCACACAATGCTTTGTAATGCTTTGGATCCAATTCCCCCTTTTTTTTTAAATTCTTTTTTTTTTATTTTTTTTTTTTTTAAGTTAAGCTATATCAATCGTTAAAAATGAATCAAAATTGTATGTAAAATTATCTTTGTATTCCCTCAAAGATGCTGTTGTGTCACTACCCGTTTGCAATGGTCAAGGAGCTTTATTTTCTTTACATATTTGCCCATACTTCTGATGTTTATAATCCATACAACTCGTGAAATATTTTTCAATCTTTATATTTGTCATTGTTGTTTTTGCGTATCACAACCAAGGATAGGGTACTTTAATGTATTTTTATAAATCATTGTTATGTAAGCTGTCCCTTTTTGGAAGAGCTGGTCCATTCTTATTTCTGATTCATTTTGGCCTACTTTGCTTTAAGTTCTGTAAATGAAACAATTTTTCACTGAATCGTCATGGACAGCATAAACAATTGCTTCATTAAATTGTCAAGGGCTCGGTGATATACATAAACTGGGGAGTTTTTCCCTATTTAAAACAGAAAAAATATTCGATATACTTTTTTACAGGATACCCATTTTACTAATAAACTAGAGAAGTATGTAACTGCAGAATGGGGATATAAATGCTTATTTCCCCTCTTTTTCGTTCAAATTCCAGAGGTGTAGCTGTATTGTTTTCGAATAATTTTGAATTCAAAATTACAGACGTACAACGAGACGAAAACGGAAAACTTCAAAATTTGTGGCATTTATTCATTTGAAAAACAGTTTCTCTTAGTTTAATGTGTACGGGCCTAATAAAAGATAATCCCATATTTTACAATTCACTTAAAGAAACTATAAAGAGCTACATACTAATAATATTATTGCTGTGGGTGATTGGAACATCACAATGGATCCACATTAAATTGTTATAATTATGTACAAATAATAATCCAAAAGGAAAGAGAAGAACTCATAAACATGACGGAAAAAATAGTTTGGGCAATAAAATGGAGGGAAGACAACCCGGGACTGTAGGAGATAAACCTGGCAAAAACGAACCTCACTGAACAAAAGCCGACTAACTTCTTCCTATTGTCTGATTATTTTTTATATTTATCATGAAAAATCTGACATTAAACCCAGGCTATCGGTCTGACCATTCGATGGTTACATTATGCTTGAAATTTGTAAAAGTGAAAAATTCAATGGATTCTGGAAATTTAATGTATCTCTGTTAAAAGATAAGAAATTTAATGTAGATAAAATTTAATTACGTTAATTCGGGATTTTATAAAAGATACGCAGTTGATCAATCAACGATACAAGATCAATCAGTATTGTCTGAGTTAATAAAATCTGGACTCAGATTCAAGTTTTTCAGATAAAAATTTTTTTGTTGGATTTTTCTGTTGATGAAATTCGAGGGAAATCAATACTTACCCACAATGAAAAAGAAAACAGCAACAGAAAAAGAGAACAAGATTTTAAAACGCTTTGAAATTTGAAAATCTTGAAAAAAAAACAGAAATTGAAATAAAAATAATTGAAAAAAAACCAAGAACTAAGAGCAATCAGGGACAAAAATGGAAGGTGTATTATTAAGATCAAAAGCGAGATGGATTGCAGATGGGTGAAAAAATATCAAAATACTTTGCAACCTTGAAAGAGAATATATTTAGCAAACAAATGACTAAAACTAGTGACTAAAGATGATGAAATAATAAACGAACAAAAAGATATTTTGAAGGAGGTTAAAACATTTTACAAAAAATTTATACAAAAAAAAGATAACTGAAAAGGTGAAATCAAAAAAACTTTGTTAAAAAAAATCCCACATTATCTGAAGATGAAGAAAAAAATTTGGAAGGAGAAATCACCATAGAGGAAGAAAGCGAAGTTTTAAAAAATATGAAGCTGGTAAAACCAGGTACAGAGGGCTTCGGCGCCGAATTCTTTAAATTCTTTTTGGAAAAAAACTGGGCCCACGGGTTTGGGTAAGATCTGTAAATGAATCATACAAAGACGGAAAATTTTTCCCAACAACACAGAAGCAGGGACTAATTATTTGCATACCAAAAGGTGATACCCCAAAGAATATATAAAAAATTGGCGTCCAATTTCCCCTTTCCTAAATGTAATATACAAAATAGCTTCCTCATGTAATTTCAAAAGAATAAGAAATGTTTTTACCATCTCTCATCATGAGGATCAAAAAAGGTTTCATGACTAATAGATTTATGGGCGACAACATTAGACTAATTTATGATTGATTAATTATTTAAATGCGAAAGACCTTCCTCCCGATATTGCTCTTAAAGACTTTGAAAAAAGCCCTTTGAAACCACTCGATTGGGATTTTTATGTTGAACGTCTAAGGGCTTTCGGGTTGTGAAAGTATATGTCACTGGATAGAAACATTCTATAAGATATTAAATCAACTGTTATTTTAAAAGGGCAGGCTGCTAAATGGTTTAAAATAGAAAAAGGATGCAGACAGGAGACCCTATATTACCTTACTTATTCATTAATGCGCAAATTTTAGCCATAATGAAAAGGAAGCCGAGAAGATAAAAGGTATAAAAATAAATGATGTAGAACACAAAATAAAACCCAGTTTTTCTGATGACACTCAATTAGTAAACAATGGTGACAAAAGTTCTTTTGAACAGTCTTTTGATCTCCTTACCACTTTTGGAAGGAGTTTCAGACTCTTTATGAACAGCGAAAAAACGCAAGCAATATGGTTTGATGTCATAAAACTCCAAGAAAAAATATTGGCCTCATCTAAAAATCATATGGAACCCTTTCCCAATTTAAAATACTCGGTGTTTGGTTTACTCAAGACTTGAAAGAATGTGAAAAAATGAATTAAGACGATAAATTTTCGGAAGTTAAAATATTATTCAAAATTTGGTCTCAAAGAATAAAACACCAGTTGGAAGAGTTTGCTGTTCTCAAGTCACTATTCTGTCTAAGCTCATACACCTTTGATTTTGTTACCCAACCCACCTGACCACTTAAATCAAAACCTTCAAAAATGTGTTTTAACTTTGTATGGAATGGTAAACAGATAGAATAAGCAGAAAAACAACAATTAAAAAATATAAAACAAGGGGGCTTAATATACCTACATCAAAAATACATTAAGCTTTGAAACTTTTATGGATAAAAAAAATAAAATCACAAAATCACAAATGGAAGAGCATGTTATGAAAAAATATTATCATTTCGAAAAAATTGAAAATTATGACCAGCATTTGGTACAGGATACATGAGCTCTAATTTGTTTTGGAGACACACCTTTATAGCCTAAGGATTTTGGTCTTTGCGTGACACCCCAAACAAATTAAATGAACTTCTAGCTGAACCTGTTTTTTATAACGACAAGGTAAAAACAGGAAATGAGATAATTAAACAAAAGAAATTAATTGAGAAGGAAAGTATGCAATGAAACATTTTTTGAAGAAAAAGACAATTCATGAACTTTGAAGAATTCATGACCAACGATGATTATACTAATAAATTTTTGTCTCATACGGGGGGTGGATTTCCTTCAATAAGAATTCATAAAGAAAACTGGAATAAAACCTGATAATATTAATACAAACACAATTTAGAACATGCCAAGGGCTTTTAATATTATTATGAAAGAAGCAAAAGGAGCTAAACGATACTAATGAAATTCTTACTCAAGATGAGCGTAAGCCAAACTGTTGCTCTCAATGGTTACAAAAACTTTAATTTTGAAGTTTCTTGGAATAAAGTATTTACACACGTCACAAAATTAAAGAAAGTAAAATTGAAATGGCTTCAAATTAGAATTATTCACAGAATTATTGGCACAAATATTGTTTTAAAATCCATGGGCCGAACAAACACGACGAACTGCACATTCTGCAATGAAGGAGAGATTTTAGTCCAACACTTTTAGGATGTGCAATTACTGCAAAATTTTTGGAAGAGGGTTTAACTTTTTTTAACGAAAAATGGCGAAAATTCGTTTACCATTAAAATAACACACGATATTGTTATCTTTGGAGTCCCACAAACATATGCAAACAGAGACAATTTTTTACTTTTTTATTTAAAGGTTGCTAAATCTTATATTTTTAAGTGTAAGATCGAAAGACGTAGCCAAATGCTTCCCTTTTTTCAGAGCCAGCTGACAGCAGATTCAAAATCGAACTCTATAATGCTAAAGTCAACAATGATCAAAACAGGTTTTTATGCTGAATGGTACAATTACATGCCGATGATTTTTACACAAATACTTAAAAAAAAAAATCGAAAAACAACAACAAATCTCAATCTAATACGCATCCTCCGTAAAACCCAGTATCCATTTCTCAAGTGTTTTTTTTTTTTTTTTCCTTTTTTTGAAGTTTTCATGATTTTTGACATGTTTTTGAATGTGCATTTGAAGCAACATACTTTTTTATGCATTGATATAATATTTCCGTATTTCTTCTTGCTGATGTGGAAAATGTAAAATGTCAAATGTGTATGATATATATAAGGAGAATTAAAAAAAAGTCTTGAACAAAAAAAAAAAACAAAAAAAGAAAAAAGAAAGGGATTATGCAACGTTCTTTCATATTATGCCCCTTCAAAGGGGGCTAGGGCCTTTACGAATAAACATCTGCATCTGCATCATCTGCATCTCTCTCTCTCTCTCTCTGTCTCTCTCTCTCTCTTCTTCTCTCTTCTCTCTTTTCTCTCTCTCTCCCCATCTCTCTTCTCTCTCTCTTTCTCTCTCTCTCCCCTTTCTCTCTCTCTCTGCAAATTCCCATTAGCCATGATTTGTAACATCAAGCAGCTGAGCAGCTGAATGAGCAACACAAACCAAGCAATAATGCTGAAGGAGAAAATCATGTGGAGCAATGTACTGAAATGCACAAAGAGGAAGAGGTCAGAGGAAGGAGGTATACATAAGAAGAGATGGGGGGGTAGAAGGAAAGGTAGATCATTAGACAACAAAGAAGAAAAAACAGGGTTATATTTTTAGTAGTGTTGCACTCACCCAAGTTTTGTTTCAGTCTGCTAATAAAGAAAAAAAAGTAGAAAATGGGCACACACAAAAATGAAAAAGTCGAAGAATAGAAGACAAAACAAAAAAAAAGAAAAGAAAACGGGATGGGAGGGGGGGGGGGGGGAGAAGGAAAACCACCAGGCAAAGAGGATGGTGATGGAGGAGGAGGCAGAGGAGGAAAGAAAGAGGATGAGAGAGAAAAAGAAAGAAAAGAGAGGAGGAGGAGAGGGAGAGAAAGAAGAAGAAAAAGAGAAGAAAAGCAGAAGAGAGAGAGGAGAGAAGGAGGAGGAAGAAGATAAGGAGGGTGAAGAAGAAGAAGAAGAAGAAGAAGAGAAGAAAGAAGAAGAAGAAGAAAGAAGAAGAAGAAGAAGAAGAAGAAGAAGAAGAACGAAGAAGAAAGAAGAAGAAAAATTAATAAAAAAGAAGAGTAGAATTTGAAAGTTGAGGATGAGAAGCAAGAAGATTGACGACAGGGAAGAAGAGAGGAAGAGGAAGAGGAGGGAAAAGGAAGACAGGCAGTAACAACAAACCATGTTACTTGATCAACCAGCACGAAACTCCCCACCATTGGGTTTCGAAAAAATATCTCACTGCCTATTTTGAAGAAAAGAATCACAGACACCGAAGCAGGAAATGCAGCTTCAACGGTATACTTCCATACATACGCATGGCATACTCCAGAACTTCTCCTCAGCCGTCAACCTCGAGAGATCTACAGGCCGAGCAGAACGTAAACGACCCCGAAAAAAAAAAATAATGTCCCTCCTGGCATACGTCCATACATACGCATGGCATATTCCAGAACGCACCAGCTGTAAACTTCGAGAGATATACAGGCTGAGCAGAATGTAAACGACCTTGAAAAAAATGTCCCCCCCCCCACCCCCCACAGCTCTGTCAAGGCTGCTAAAATCGCAGAGGCTTGCTCTATAATGGCCTCACCAGTCTGATTGATTGGGTAACTTTTCGAGCACTGCCGGATTACAAGTAAGACCTTGACCTTGGTGATCTGTTCTAAAATCAGCAAGTCTTCTCCAAACTGATAAACGAATAAGCGCGCGGACTAAACCAAAAAAAAAAAAAGATCTCTGATGTACGGTGTGCTGATCAATATGTTGATTCGTGTGCATTTTGTAGGGAGTGTGTACCTGTGTTTATTCTATAAGTGCGTGCGTATTCATTAGTAAAAAATGATGGGGTTTGGAGTCAAGAGTGTGTGTGTAGTGTGTGGTGGTGGTGTGTGTGTGTGTGTGTGTGTGTGTGTGTGCGGTGTGTTATTTGAGGTGTGGGGTGTGGTGAGTGTGTGAGTGTGTGTGTGGTAGAAGAGAGAGAGAGAGAGAATGAGTGCAGGGCTCAGTCTCTTCTCTACCTGTGTGTCTAGATTATAAAAGGATAACTACTTGTTCAGCAGAAATATTGATAAACATCTTGAAACTTTTCAGATGCATGAATATGAATACAAAAAAACCTCTGGAAACATTTCCTATTGTCCAAATAACAGCAATGGTTTCACCATCAACAACGACAACGAGTTTGGAGACTGTTCGAGGGTATCTGTACCCTTACGTTCACATTATTTCTTTACAGCAATTTTAGGACATAAAAATCATGTAAGTTCTCTTACCAAGCCTGTTGATTGCCAAACTTCAAACAACACCCTTCACCTCCAGCTCCACCTCTACCTATGGTCCTAGATGCTCAGGAAAGCAAACTTGGCGTTTCTCAGTACAGACGATGCCGGAACACTAATGGCTTTAAATTCCCAGCCACCGCAGCTGACCCTAGACTCTCGGTTTGTTTGGTGGTTTGTTTTTCATTACGTGTTTAAAAGGGCAGAGCCCCAGGAATCGTCTTCTGGAATTGACCATTGAAAGCTCTTGCTTTAGAAACTAGTTGCTGTGATAGCATACAGTAAAAAAAACCTTATGCTAAATGATGATT
>CM031596.1:39327721-39335221 GCA_018398815.1 Conus ventricosus | reverse complement strand
GACCAGATGAATTTTCTGCCCCCCCTTGTATTATTTCTTGGTTTCAGTAGATAAACCCTTAGGGTCTAGCGAAATACCTAAAACCCTTCCCTCATCTCTTCACAAACCTGTTCCCTCATGTGGGAGAACGAGTTTTTGAATAATGCGATTTGAAAAGGGGGTTCTAGGTCTGTTTGTTTACTGCTAAAACACCTCTGATTCCAATGCAAAAAGGTTTTTTGGGTTTTTTTTGTCTTTGGTTTTTGTTGTTCGCTGGTTCATTGTGGGTTTGCGTCCCCGGGCTAGGTAAAAACCCAACAAAAAAGATGCCCTTTTCCTTTATTTCCCCTTTTTTTATACCGTGGACAAGTGAATAAGGTCTCAGCATACAAACTGTAACGACGACGGTGCTATGCAACTTCGAAAATTGAAATTCTGAAGTTTGTCATGACATGTTTTACATGGATTGGTAAATAAAGTTTACATTGTGTATAGTGGAAATGTCTTACACATTACAAATGCATCACTTCTAGTTTTAGCTGAGAGTCCCAGTCCTGCAATCCACATGCTTCAGCCTTTTTTTTAAATTCATGTAATATGATTTGTCGTCTCAAACACCTTGATTTATCCGCACATAACCAACATCAAACCGATTTAAATCACAACAGATTTTAAACCCCAATGTCCTTCGCTACTTGCATTATCTGTAGTTAGTAGTTAGTTTTTTTTCTTATTATCGTTTACTATTGAGAATACCGTAATACATAATGTATATAGTCTAAATACACATATTACCTGATCTAGAATTTGCATACGTTCTATACACAAAATCACTTGGCTGTCCCAATTCAACTCCTGGGAAATTATTTAAAGCCAAGTCATGAACTGTTTTGCAATGCGTCATCTACCACAGGAAGCAATGGATTTAACCTGGACATCAGCAACTTCAACAATCAGTCCGAAATACTGCTGTTCAAAATATACAGCTCTCTCATACCGAAGAGACAAGCTTTTTTTCGCTTTACTTTGTCAGGTCATTCCGTGTAAGAAATAAAGCGAGTTTAGTTAAACACAATACGCCTAGGTATATAAGGGCGTTTAAAACATACCGTTATATGTCTAACACTTGCATGTTCTTTTCTATTTTGTTCTGTTCTGTTCTATTCTATTCTGTTCTGTTCTGTTCTGGTCTATTCTGTTCTGTTCTGTTCTGTTCTATTCTATTCTACCATATAATGTTTTCATTATTTTGCATCATATCATATTACATACTAAGCTACACACACAAAAGTTAAGGATCACTTTCACAAGCATTCATAACTGTCAAAATAAGAAAGTCAATGCGTTGAAGTTTGGCCAACATTTAATCCATTCTTTAGTGATAACGATACACAATTGCCTTCAATCTCGAGCAATCGTTTGGTGTGTACAATTTGATTAAAGTGGGTACGTATCCAAATTTGATTTCCCAAAGTCGTTGAAATCACAAGACAGGGCATACTGACGCTCCCAAAAGCTCAGTAATGCGTGTAACCACCATGGCTGTTCTGGCACTCGACGCAGCGAGTCCTCATCGAGTTGACCAGGTTGGTGAAGATCCTCTGTGGAAGCGCCTGCCACTCAGCCAGCAGCATCTGGTAGAGGTGTTGGGCATCCCTGGGAGGGGGTTGCTCCTCACTTTGCAATCCAGCTCATCCCAGAGGTTCTCAATCGGGTTGAGATCGGAACTGCATGCTAGCCACTCCATTCTGTTGACTCCAGACTGCTGCAGGAAGTCGTTGACCACCCATGTCCTATGGGGGCGAGCGTTGTCATCCTGGTAGACAGCCCTCGGTCCCATCTGCTGCAGTGTAGGCACAGCCAGCGGTCGAAGGATCTCATCCCGGTATCGGATGCCAGTCAGATTACCCTGTACATGATACAAGGATGTTCTGTGGTGAAGGCTGAAGGCCCCCCAGACCATTACAGAACCTCCACCAAAGGCCACCTTTTCTTGGACAGTGGCGTCAATAAAGCGTTGCCCTGGCGCCTCCAGACCCTCAGTCGGCCGTCGTTGTGGTGAAGGGTGAAGCGTGATTCATCACTGAACAGGACCTGGGACCATTGCTGACGTGTCCACCTCACGTGACATGCGCAGAAGGCGCGGCGTGCTGCCCTATGGGCTGGAGTTAAGCGTGGCCGTACTGCTGGGCGACGAGAACGGAGATTAAACCCATGTAGGCGGTTCCGTATGGTCTGCTGGCTGATGTTGATGTTAGTAGCCACCCTGAACTGCCTTTGAATGATGCTGGAAGAGGCTGTTCTTGTCTGCAGGGCTTGTTGTTCAATGAGACGATCGTCACGTGGGGTTGTCGTCTTCGGTCAACCAGATCTGCGTCTTTCATGGACAATCCCAGTGGCTGTGAAGCGTTGAATCAGTCGGACAATGACCGAGATGGACACATGAAGTCGCCTGGCCACTTCTCGCTTGGGAACACCATCTTGGAACCATGCAACAGCTCGTCCCCTATCCAACTCGCTTAATTCTCGTCGTGGAGGCATTGTCAGATCAGGCCTACTACTGGTGGCATGTCTTCTTATAAAGCCAAGCGAGCGACAGCATCTCACACATAATCAGCAGTGCTTGCACGTGCATAATGTTTTTTTCCATCTGACAAGTGCAATGTGTTCAGGCAGAACGGTCCAAAACAAGGTCATTTTTCGCAAGTTTCCGCTTTTCCGTTTGCGGCCCAGCTCAGTAGTAGAGAATCCCGTGCAATTTTCGCACTAACACAACATCGCCCACTTACAGCTGAACAAGAATCCATGACAATTTGGCTGGACTAAGAAATAAATAACACACAGCGAACTGAGTTTATTACGCACCTGTTTTTCACATACCGATCCTTAACTTTTTGTGCGTAGTATATATTACATTGTATCATATTATCTAATATTATCTTATTTTGTATCATATCATGTGAGATTGTATTACTTTCTATCATGTTATGTTACGTTAGTTATATGATATTGCATTATGTTATGTTATAGGATATCATAATATTATTATATCACATTATATTATATGATTTGATATGATATGATTTTGTATCATGTTGTATTGTATTATGTCGTATCCTATTCTATTCTATTCTATTCTATTCTATTATGTACAGCCATCTTTTTTTTAATTATAAGTCTATTTCTCTAGCTAAATTAAATTCTAAGTCAAGAGAAAAATAAGTGTGCGTAGCATTTGCAAATAAATATATACTACTCCGCAAAAGTTAAGGGCCGGAAAAGCATTCCTGTCTCCCAAGCAAACAAAATCCAAAAAACACCCGCAACTCATAGAATGATTTAATTCAACATTTAATCCATCGATTTATGCACAAAATTCATTGACAAGTCAAAATCCATTGGATGTACATCCGTCACAAACACAACACCCCCCTTCTGAAAAATTGCAAGAAAAGTCAGGTCATTTTGTTCATGTTCAATAACGGTGTGGCCACCATTTGCTGCCAGACAGTCCACCAGCCGTCGCCGCATCGAGTGGACAAGGTTGTGCAGCATCTGTTGTGGGATGGCGAGCCACTCCTGCTGCAGGAAGTGGAAGAGCTGCGCACCATCTACGGGCTGGGGGTGATTGTCCACTACGCGGCATCCAAGAATGTCCCACAGGTTTTCAATGGGAGCCAGGTCTGGGGATCGGGCTGGCCAGTCCATGCGGACAACTTGCGCACGCTGCAGGAAGTCCCTCACCACCAAAGCACGGTGAGGGGTGGCGTTGTCGTCCTGTAGAAGGGAGCCACGTCCCATGGCCCGCAGAGTGGGGACGATGATTGGCCCGACAATCTCATCCCTGTACCTCACGCCGGTCAGGTTGCCTCGAATGAGGTAAAGAGGAGTCCTCCCATGGAGATGAAAGCCTCCCCACACCATCACGGACCCCCCTCCATACCGTCGTGCTCTTGGACGCAAGCATCGACGAATCGCTCGCCTACACGTCGCCAAACGCGCCTCTGGGCATCACTGTTCGACAAAGTGAAACGAGACTCGTCTGTGAACAGGACTCTGCCCCACTGCTGCCTGTTCCAGCGCTGGTGGTTGCGTGAGAACGCCATCCGAGCTTGACGATGACGTGGTGTCAGCGGTATACGAATGGCAGGGACCCTTGAGTGGAGGTTTACCTCGTGCAGCGTCGCCTAACAGTGTCCTGGGAGATGTCAATGTGGGTAGCCGTCCTCAGGTTGCTACGGAGGGTCCTGGCAGTGATGGTTTTGTCACGCAGCGACATCACCTGAAGGTAACGGTCGTCGCGATGGTTCGTTGTTCTTGGGCGTCCGGGAGCGGGCCCGTTCATGGGTACTACCGTGGCTTGGAAGCGTTCACCAGGCGTTGAATAACGAAGTGGCTCACTCCAAGCCGTCTGGCGACTTCTCGGCCGGAAGTTCCATCCTGAAGCCAGCCCAGTGCCCGTCCACGATCAAGTGTTGATAGTCCTCTGTCTTGGAGGCATGGTTATTGAGACCCCTGGTTGCAGCCCTTCAATACCCCTAACCGTGTACCTTTGGGGGAGCAGTGTTCACTAGGGACATGGCTTGCACGTGCAATTTGCCAGACACCTGCCGCGGCACTGCTTCGTCAGCTGACAACGACTGAACTTTCATTACATCCACGTGCATTTGCATCGTTTTCTGCGCCGCTCAAACACATTTGCATAACTGCAATGTCTGCAAAACAGGGTTTGGGCACGTGCAGCAATAAGTAAAGTTGCCGCGTAGCCCTCCATGCGTCATTTTCAACGTCGTTGTGCTCGTGTACAATATATCTATCTGCAGCTTCTGAAAACAAGGGTTGGCCCTTAACTTTTGCGGGCGAGTTTTTTTAGTTGTCTCTGGTGCGATATCGTAAACTTATTCTCTGGTGCAATCGTAAATTTGGTGAAAAAAAGACCCAAGCATCAGTTGCAAGAATTGGGATTAAACGAGAGGAGAGAGGGAGGGGGAGAGAGAGAGAGAGAAAAGAGGAGAGAGAGAAGAAGAGAGAGGAGAGAGAGACAGAAACAGGCAACGGGCGGGCAGCGGGCAGGCAGGCAGGCAGGCAGACGACAAACACGACAACGACGACCAGACAGACAAGACAGAAACAAAGGAGACGGGAGAGGGGAAAAGGAGAAGAGAGAGAGAGAGAGAGAGAGAGAGGGGAGAGAGAGAGAGAGAGACGACAACAGAAGACAGACGACAGACAACAGACAGAGACGAGACAAGAGAGACAGAAAAAGACGAAACGGCAACCGAAACAGACGTTTTTTAATGACGGTCAGGGCACCAACAATAACAAATACCGAGAGAGAGAGAAAAGAGAGAGAGGAGAAGAGAAGAGAGAGAGAGAGAGGGGAAGAAGGAGAAGGCTTTCCACACATTATACGGTAACACGAAGACCGGGAAAGAAGTTTGGCCGGGGGAAGGCAGACAGGGGGCTTGCAAGGCGACAGTCGTGGGGGCATGATCTATAAAACTTCAACGGAAACATGTACAGCATACAAAAAAAGGTCTCCACCCCTCCTACCCCCCCCCCCGGCCCCTCATTCCCCCCCTTTTTCCCGGTCCTCGCTCTGCTAGTCCTGTGTGTGGGGTGTGGGGTGTGTTGTGGTGTGTGTTGGTGTGTGTGTGTGTGTGTTGTGTTGTGGTTGTGTGTGTGTGGGGTGTGTGTGTGTGTGTGTGTTGTCTGTGTGGTGTTGTGGTGTGTGTTGTGGGTTTTGTTTGTTGTCTTTCTTTCTTTGCTTGGCGGGAGACCTCTCTCTCTCTCTCTCTCTCTTTTTCTCTCTCCTCTCTCTCTCCCTCTCGTTTGTCGCCTGCTTTTAAAATCTGTCTGCTTTAAATCTTTCTTTTTCCGTGAAACTCCGTTCTCTCTGTCTCTCTGTCTCCTGTCTCTTCTTTTTTCTTTCTCCTTTTCTCTCTCTGCTCTGCTCTGCTTTTTGTCTTATTGTCATTCTCTCCCCTGTCTGCCCTGTCTGTCGTCTGTCGTCTGTCGTCTGCTGTCTATCTATCAACTATCAAACGTCTGCCCTATCCAAACCACACACCCAACACACACACACACACACACACACGCACGCACGCACGCACGCAC
The DNA here is from genome assembly GCA_018398815.1 of Conus ventricosus. Lineage (NCBI taxonomy): Eukaryota > Metazoa > Mollusca > Gastropoda > Neogastropoda > Conidae > Conus > Conus ventricosus. The sequence goes on along the minus strand of CM031596.1, from coordinate 39,329,125 downwards.
GCACGCACCCACGCACCACCACGCACGCACCACCACACACACACACACACACACCACACAGATGTGTTTTTTTTCTTTTTGTCTCGCTATCCCAGTTTTCTGGACTGTCTAACTGTCCGTACATATGGATGCTGCAGAGGCCTTCCTTCTTCATTACGAAGTTTCCTGCTGTTGGTCAGTCTGTCTCTACTTTTTTCCCCCCACCCCCCCCCCCCCCCCCCCCTTTTTCCCTCCCTCCCCCCCTCCCCCCTCTCTCTCTCCTCTCTCTTCTTTTCCTCCTCTCTCTCTCTCTCCCCTCTCTTGAATTTTTTAGTTTTTTTTTCCTTCTTCTTCGTTAATGTCAAATTTAAATTTAATAAAAGTTTGTCCTCTCTCTCTCTCTCCTCTCACCACTTCTCTCTCTCTCTCTCTCCTCTCCTCTCTCTCTCTTCCACCCCTCCCCCTCTCTCCCCTCCCCCTCTCTCTCCTCTCTCTCCCCCCAAAACCCTTTACCCTGCCCCTCTGCTTACCCCAATTTCCCCTCTAGACACAAATCTTGAGGGGTGATCCTTTTTGAAGCCAATACCAGAGCACACTGTATTGATCGGTTTAACTTCTCAGCCATCATCCTCGGCCCCAAAAAACTAACTTGGTTTGGGAGCCGTGGCAAGCAAAAACCTAACAAGGGGGAGAATTTCTTATGAAAAGAGTGATGATTTTTTTTAAAAGGTGGAGAAAAAAAAAATGATAGAGAAAACACCTTTCTTGATTCCTGAATTAACCTATTTTGAAGGATTCGGGTTCCATGATTTTCAGGGGGAATAAACAAGTTTTAGTACTCTGTGATATTAAACATGTGCATGGATATTAGACAAGCGAGGGAAAAAATGCAAGAACGGAAAAGTATTTTATTCCTGGCAACGTTTATCTTTAAGCATTGGGGTTTTCAGATGAGAAAACCTGCGCTCTCTCTTCTCTCTCTCTCTCTCTCCCCCTCTCTCTCCCTCTCCCCCCCCTCCTCTCCTCCTCTCCCCTCTCTCTTCCTCTCCTCTCTCTCTCCCTTCTCCCCCTTCCTCCCACCTCCCCCTCTCTCCCTCTTAGACGGGGAGGCAAAAGACTGGGTTTTAGGTGTGAGAAAAAATTATTTCAGAATTTTTCGAAACAAATGTGAATCAAGGGGGGGAAAAAGGCAAGTGTGTGTTTGCATGAGTTCTCTAAATTTTAAGACTGCAATGGCAAAATTTGAAGACAAAACCGGTCTTCTTTGTACAGAACTTTTGAATTGAACAGGAATTGAAACCCATCTCGTTATCATTTTGACAAATCTGAAAATAACAAAAAAAATTTAGCTTGGGTTTAAACAAACTGTGATTCATCGGACACTTTAAACAAAGCATTAAAATTTTAATATTATACCCATGGCAA
>CM031596.1:39324328-39327621 GCA_018398815.1 Conus ventricosus | reverse complement strand
AGTAAGAAGAGGACGCCAAGAGAATCCAGAATGCATTCCAGCAAGGCCATCAGGAACAATGGACTATTTGGAGAAAAAGACACTCCAAAGAAGTCTCAGCTGGGATGTCATGTGGCACAAGGCAGCTCTTAGAATCCGCTTCATCCTCAGGTCTGTAGATGACCTCCTGCCTTCGAATTCGAATCTGATGAAATGAGGGAAGCTAGATGACCATGCGAGTCCGCTCTCTCGGGATGAACAAACAGTGGGACATGTCCAGATGTGATGCCAACATAACACTTAGATTTTTTAATAGGAGCAGAATTGATATTTGATGGCGATGTGGGTAAGACTTTCGTTGACAGGCGACGCCTTCAGACTCCAAACCAGGTTCGAATCCCGGCAGTTTCAGAAATTTACTGACATCAGATGGGTACGAGTCATGACCGAGTGCGGACGTGTCTGTTTAGAGTGTCGGAGTTCAGGGCCGAAACATTTGCCTGAAGAGGAGTGATAGGAGGAGGGTGTGGCGGGGTGGGGGCTTTCTCTCTGACGACCTTCTGCTGTCGCGTTCTCCTCTTGGCTGTCTTCCTAGTGTTCCAGAACAGTTTCATCAGAATGTCTTCTGGAGATGTGCTAGAGAAAGAGAGAGGTAGGGAGGGATAGAGTAGAAAGAGGAGGAGGAGGAGGTGAAAAGAGACAGGCAGACAGGCAGGACAGACAGACAGACAGGCAGATAGACAAACGGATAGATAAATAGACAGACAGACAGACAGACAGACAGACAGACAGACAGAGACAGAGACAGACCTGAAGGGGGAAGGGAGGTATGTAATTTATGATAGGATTAGTCTTACTTCAACAGGTGGTACACAAACACAAACGATACACGCGTTTATTTATCCAATCCCCTTTTTTTTTTTTTTGCAAGGGGTTCGGTTTACCAATGGTAATCATATTCTAAACACAGAGAGAGAGAGAGAGAGAGAGAGAGAGGAGAGAGGAGAGAGAGAGAGAGAGAGAGAGAGAGAGAGAGAGAGAGAGAGAGAGAGAGAGAGAGAGAGAGAGGAGAGAGAGAGAGAGAGAGACATAGAGACGCTAAAGATGCTTCAGACATTTCTATTGACATTGACCTATACAATATTTGTGTCAAGGGGGAACTAGATCATATTTGCAGCGCCAGGAAAGAGAAGGAAATATCTGGAATGAAACAGGCAAATTGAATATCTTAGTAAATGTAAGCAATGAAAACATTTTGAAATATTGAAATAAAGTAACAGAAAAATCAAAAAGAGATTCGTCTTGATAACAAATCAAATACATAGTAGAAGTAAAGGGATGGAAAGAGAACACTTTATACACACAAACGCGCGCGCGCACGCACACACGCACGCATGCAAGCACGCACACACACACACACACACACACACACACACACACACACACACACACACACACACACACACACACACACACACAGAGGCAGAGAGAGGGGGGTGGAGAGAAGAAGAAGAAGAAGAAGAAGAAGAAGAAGAAGAAGAAGAGAGAAGAAGAAGAAGAAGAAGAGAAGAAAGAAAGAAAGAAAGAAAGAAGAAATAAATAAATAAAAACGGAACAGTGATCATCAAACTGTATCAGCATCAGACACTATTACAAAAGTCAGTGAGATCAAGCATTTTCTTTTTCCTAGTGCTAACAGCTTCTGCGATTCTATCGTATTTAAACAATGTATCAATACAGCCACGAATAGTTTGGTTGAGGATGTGGAAAACGTTGTAGACTTTTTTATGAATGCCCTGTATGGAGCAGCTGCCTGTATGATCAGGACAGTAGGAAGAAAGAAAAAAAGTAAGGAATGAGTGGTTTGATGATGACTGTGATAAAAAGAAAGATTGGTCAAGAGATTTTTGCAAAAACTTCCGAAGAGCTAGAACAGCCAAGGCAAAAACAGAAAAGAGAAATATTTATGTTATAGAAAGAAAAGAATATGGTACGCTAAGAGAACAGAAAAAAAGAAACTTTGACGAAATGAAATTGCAAAAGTTTTAAACAGTCAGTGAATGACCCAAAGCTGTTTCTCTCCGACTATCAGATCAGTTAACATGTGTTATTTATAATGGAATAACATCACACCAGTGGTACGGTCACTTCTATAGTGCATTGAGTTCCTAAGGTAAACATACTGGATGCTGCAGACGTGGACGAAATTGAAACTGAAGAGAGAAGAGAGAGAGAGAGAGAGAGAGAGAGAGAGAGAGAGAGAGAGAGAGAGAGAGAGAGAGAGAGAGAGAGAAGAGAGAGAGAGAGAGAGAGAGAGAGGAGAGAGAGAGAGAGAGAGAGAGAGGAGAGAGAGAGAGAGAGAAACGTCAAAAGAGCACGTTCAGCGGAGTGACAAATAAGGCTGAGAAGAGTAGACATCTGCCTCTTCAGTACTGAGTCTACTAAGTGCTTGCTGACGTTTTCCCACGACATCCTTAAGCTTTCTTCTTCTTCTTTTTTTTTTTCCTTTTATTTTACGTGCGTGCTAATGTTCTATCTCCCTGTTAGGTAAAAAGAAATATGCTGCAAAATCCATCAGGAGTCTCGCCTAAAGAGAGAGAGAGAGAGAGAGAGAGAGAGAGAGAGAGAGAGAGAGAGAGAGAGAGAGAGAGAGAGAGAGAGAGAGAGAGAGAGGAGAGAGAGAGAGAAGAGGAGTGCAACTAACGTGGATGAAGGTGAGGATCAAGTGGACAAGCAAATTAGTAAATCATTCGTTGAGATCATTGTTTAAGTGAACGAAAAATTAAAAGAAAACAAAAGCGCGCATTAATGAAAGGTTGCAAAAGGCCAAGTGGTTGTAATTTCGCACGGAAACGATGCGCTTTCATTTCATTTAACTCCATAATTATGCCCTCAGTGTACGGGGGTGGCTGAGTGGGAGAATACCAGGCTGAACCGGACGTGTTCATTTTGCATGATAGGGCAGTGGTCTGAAAAAAGTAACAGACTCTCTGAATTGAAATACCATGTGCAATCATAAGAAACGTGTCTGACAATTTTAGGAAAGGTAAATGATAGTAATAAACTCAATTTCAAAAGTAACTGTTTTCCATATTCTAGTTTCTAGATTTTTCGCAAAATTGGGAGGAGCACCTCAACAAAACCTTTCTCGATTTACTGGGATGTCGAAGTTAGAAAGGAAATAAAATCGCGTTTATTGAATGGTAAGTGTTTGTAATAATCGGACGCGAACTCAAAATTCATTATATAAATAATTTGTCATGTATCTATGTCTATGATTAAGTCAGGTGTTAAGTTATAAACATTGCAGAAAA
>CM031596.1:39314328-39316828 GCA_018398815.1 Conus ventricosus | reverse complement strand
CCCATTTTTCGTCTCTGACCAGTTATTAAGCAAACATGTCAAAAGAAGACATTCTGGTTTTCCTTTTCTACTTACATTCTCTCTCTCTCTCTCTCTCTCTCTCTCTCTCTCTCTCTCTCTCTCTCTCTCTCTCTCTCTCTCTCTCTCTTCCTTTCAAAGTCATCTATGCCTTAAAAATGTTAATGGTGACAATTTATCGAGTTTTAATGCATTTGTGAAGATATGTGAGTTTGTTATAATTTTTGTAAGTTTTAGTCGCTAGTTATGCTTAGTAGTCGCTAGTCATGCTTAGTTAGTCCTTAGTGGGGCGAGGGCCGGATGAAAAAAAGCATGTGTTGCTTATCTGTTACCCTTGGAAATAAAGATCATCATCATCATCATCATCTCTCTGTCACACACATATATGCACTGCTCTCTCTCTCTCTCTCTCTCTCTCTCTCTCTCTCTCTCTCTCTCTCTCTCTCTCTCTCTCTCATACTCTCTCTCTCTCTCCCTCCCTCTCTCCCCCTCTCTCTCTCTCCCTACACAGGTACTTTTCCCACTTTCTTTCTAAGTGACTAAAGTTTAATGTGTGACTTACGTCGAGACGGGAGGATGGGCAAACGCGCAGCACAGATGATGGCTTGCTTCGAGCTCGAAGGTCCAGTTTCAATAACAACACATGGAGGGAAACAAAATTAAGTAGAAATACAATGAAAAAAAAATACATGGAATAAACCCTGTGAGAGTGCAGGTGTTGGAACACGTGCTATCGCGTGGCATCGCTCTATGACAAAAAACGTTGGTGGCAGATCCCAAGGGGCAACTACTCGAACGGCTGCTGTTGGCCTCCCATTGTGAGAAGACCACCTGGCAATGTTTTCGAGTTGTCAACTAACATCGTGGTTGAAGTTGCTTTGACGAATCGATATGGACTCTCTCTCTCTCTCTCTCTCTCTCTTCTCTTTCTCTTTCTCTCTCTCTCTCTCTCTCTCTCTCTCTCTCTCTCTCTCTCTCTCTCTCTCTCTTCTCTCTCTCTCTCTCTCTCAGTTTGTCTTCCATCATTAAGAAATGAAAATGCTACGGGTAATATTGCTTTGTATCTATTCAAGCCGTTCAAAGCGATGAGTGGTTTGATGTAAGTAACTACGTGTATTGTCAATATGTAACACTCGTACATAAAAATCAACTTTGTTTCAGCATGCATTTTATTACTCACCCACCTGTGAAAATACTCTTGATTAAATTATCATTATCTGTGGTATTTTCTCTCTCTCTCTCTCTCTCTCTCTCTCTCTCTCTCTCTCTCTCTCTCTCTCTCTCTCTCTCTCTCTTCTCGTGCATGCGTGCGTGCGTGCGTGCATGCGTGCGCGCGCCCGCGCGCGCGCGCGTGTGTGGTGTGTGTGTGTGTGTGTGTGTGTGTGTGTGTGTGTGTGTGTGTGTGTGTGTGTGTGTGTGTGTGTGTGTGTGTGTGTGCGTGCCTGCCTGCGTGCCTACGTGCGTGCGTGCGCGTGTGTGTGTGTGTGTGTTTGTATGAGGCAGTGTGTGTGTGTGTGTGTGTGTGTGTGTGTGTGTGTGTTGTGTGTGTGTGTGTGTGTGTGTGTGTGTGTGTGTGTGTGTGTGTGTGTGTGTGTGTGTGTGTGTGTGTGTGTGTGTGTGTGTGTGTGTGTGTGTGAAAGGAAATAAAAGCTAGGAAATAGCAATGATCGAAAGAACGAAAAGATGAGAGAAAAGCAAGTAGAGATAAATAAGAAAAGATTCCTTTTTTAATCGAGACAGAAAAAATAAAACGTCAAAAGAAACGAAGACAGAGAGAATGAATATGAATACTTAGATGAATTGAAAGACGGTATGGGAAAAGCACAAGTAAGAAAAGTAAATTAAAAAAAAAAAAAAAAAAAAAAAAAAAAAAAAACATGAAAAGAATGCCGCGCGCGCGCGCAAACTCTAATTCCCTTTATTCAAAACAGCGGAATCACATTTTTTTTCACTGTTGAAAAGTTTCAAGGTTATAAACTTCTTCAAAGCGAAGTCATGAACAATAGACAGCAGTTTCGACTCAGTGGAGACTCAGAACTATGCATTCAATAGGCCTAGGTCTATATCTTAGTACCACGTTCTTTAGGAAAATCAATTAAATGACAAATCCTTTGTTACAAATGTAACCTTTAAATGTTAATTAAGCAAACGCTTTGCTTTTGTCTGGTTATTTGTTTCCTTTTTTACTTTTTGTGATGCCCGTTTATCTCAGTGAGGATGTCAAACGTGTTTTTTTTTTTTTTTAATTTTGAAAACAAATCATAGCTCTAAAAAAAACCGCTTAAGTACAAGCACGAGAAAAAATGAAGGTATGGTTAATGTTTGCATATTAATTTCAAAAGCACTTTTTTTTGTTTTACCAGATGCGATATAATTTGTCTGCCTTCATTGCTTGATAAACAAAAATGCAGCAGTATTCACAAAGCTAAACTGTTTTCAAATATTTGGGATCGTTTAGATTAGGTTGAAATAAGAACCAAGA
>CM031596.1:39310917-39314228 GCA_018398815.1 Conus ventricosus | reverse complement strand
GAGTTCTTTTTCAAGCCGATTTCGTATTGCAGCTTTCGTAAAGATCTACCAGCTCTCTGGCGTACAAGGCATTGTATGCTGAGCTCTGTTCGAAATTCCCATTCTGTCAAAAAGTTTTCACTGACGGTTCCAAGTCTGAAGATGGAGTGGCCTGTGCAGCCTACTGCCCTGGGGCTCCTTCTCAGATAATGTTGGAACATATCCATTCAGATGCTTCTGTCTATTCTGCTGAACTTACTGCTCTGGTTCTGGCTTTGAAGATAATCTCACATTCTTCAAAGAGGGACTTTCTGGTTCTGTCGGATTCGCTGTCAGCTTTGGAAGCCATAGCTGGCCGCAACCTTCAGCATCCAGAACTTTTGCATTTCTTTGAACTTTTTAGCAAGTTGAAGGCGGACGGTTACAACATTACTCTTGCTTGGGTTCCTGGTCATGTTGGTATCGGCGGGAACGAAATGGTTGATCGTTAGCCAAGAACGCCACAAGAGAGAAACTGTCCAACACTTATATCCCCTGCTCAGATGTGAAACCCAAAATTAACGATTATGTGAGAGACCTCTGGCAGGAGGATTGGAACACACAGACGAATAACAAACTCTTTCAGATCCGTCCAAACCTTAAGGAGTTCCTCCCATCTACGTCGGGTGGTCGTAAAGAGGAAACGGTTCTGTGCCGGCTGCACACCGGCCATTCGTATTTTACCCATTCTTACCTTTTAAAGAGTGAAGAAGCTCCGTGGTGCATTCCATGTCATGCGCCACTCACAATGAAACATGTTCTTTTGGAGTGTTGGGACTTGCACGATGTGAGACACAAACATTTTACAGCGGAGTCCATGAAGATCCTGTTCAGGGATGTCCCGCCTGACGTGATCCTTGAGTTTTTGAGAGAGATTAACATTTTTCATCTGATTTAAGATTTTACGGCAGAAAGATTTTTAACAAAGTTTCTGGTGCGTTTGTAGACGATGTCATTTAACGAGATGTGTGAAAGTTTTTTTTTTTTTTTTTTTTTTTTTTTTTTTTAAATGACTGGTGAGTTGATTTTAACGTGGTGACAGCCCTGATGTGGCCCTCTGCGGTCGGCTGGGCTATAAGCAACATTATCTCATTATCTCATCTCCCCACCACCACCACCCCGGCTTCGTGTCGTTTTTTCTAGTCTAGCGTTTTCCCTCCTCCCTTTCCCCATTTCAGTTTGTGCTGTCTTTCAGTAAGGTTCTCTATCTCTTTTATGCTAAAGGGTTCGCGTCATCTCTCCTTAAGGTCAGTGTCTCGGTTCATCTCACAATTTCGTATCCTTTTTCTACAAATTCCTTCGTTTCTACCCACCCCCATCCTATATGTTTCCATGTCTCTTTGATCCTCGGGTTTCACCTTCCATCCTCGGGTTTCGTGGCCTCTTTCAACGAGTTCGGAGTAGTTTTGTTATATGTGGGTTATATGTCCTCTTTCAATAAAGTTCGGTGTCCGTCCGTCCCCCCCCCCCCCCCCCCCCCCCCCCACACACACACCCCGCTTTTCGTGTCCTCGTTCTATAAGGTTTGGTGTCTCTTCCTCCATTCTCGAAAGTTTGGTGTCTTTGTTTCTGTAAGGTTCATTGTCTGTCCACCTCCCTACAGGTTTCATTTTCTCTTTCTATAATGTTCAGTGTCTCGCCCCCCTCTGCCCGCCCCCTCCCTCCCCCAGTGTTCGGTGTTTCTTTACGCACCTCAGGGTTTCTTGTACTCTTCCTGTGTCTTTCAGTGTCTCTTTCCCTTCTGATAGGGTTTTCCTGCCCTCGCAGATATTTGGTGTCCCCCCCCCCCCCCCCCACCCCCCCACCTCGCTCCCTCGCGAGTTCCGTGTTCTCTTGGTGTAAGGTTCGATGTCTCTTTGCCCCATCCCACCTCCATGGTTCGTCCTCCTTTCCCTTTTTGCAAGATTCGGTGCCCGCCCGCACCTCCCCCCCCCCCCCCCCCCACCATTCCCCACCTCATCATTACCTCTCCGCACACAGGCTTTCATATTCTCTTTCCATAAGGTTCAGTGTCTGTTTTACCCCCACAGCGTTTCATGTCTTCTACTTGCAAGGTCTGCTGTCTCTTCCTGCCCCCCCCCCCCCCCACCCCAAGAGGGTTCGGGTCCTCTGTATACATGGTTCGATGCCCCACCCCAATCCCACGTAGACACTGAGGATTTCGTGTTTTTGTGTCCTCTTCAGAGTTTTATGTCCCCTCCTTTTCCCGTACTTTGTGTCCGTTTTCTCTCGGAATCTATGTCTGTTTTATCCCAGGCAGTTTTGTGTCCCCTCTCCATAAGATTCTGTATGTGTTCCCTGCCACAGCGTTTCGTGTCCTTTTATAAGGTTTGGTGGTTCCCCCACCCCCACCCCGTCCTTAGTTTTTGTGTCCTCGTAGAATAAGCTCCGTTTTCTGATTCCCCCTCCCTTAGGTTTTGGTTCGCCTTTCTACATACATAGGATTTCTTGGTCCTTTTCTATCGGCGTTTTGTGTCCTCTTAATGTAAGGTTCGGTGTCTCATCTCCCCTCCCCTGCCCCCCCCCCCCCCCCCAAAAAAAAAAAAAAAGAAAATGGTTTCGAGTCGGCTTTCTGTAAGCTTTTTTTTCTGGCTCCCCTACCCCCTCTCCCTTTCCCATGTGGATTCTTCTCTGCCTATAAGGTTCGGCGCGCTTCCTACCTCCCCCCCCCTTCCCCCCAGTTTTCATGCCCTCTTTCTAAGGTTCGGTATTTCTCTTCCCCACCCCCCACCCCCGGCCCTCCCTCCTCCCATGGATTTGTGTCCTCTTTCTGTAATGTTTGTGTCTCTTTAGCACCTTAGAGTGACTTGCACTTTCTGTATGGTTCATTGACCCTCCCCTCCCCCCCCCCCCCCCCCTCCCTTTCTTTCTCTCCCTCATCTTCCTTTTCTAAGGACTGTTATGCTCTGTTCAGCCCGAACACAGGGCTTTGTATTCTCTTTCTGGAATCTTAGGCGTCTCTACCTCCTCCCCACCCCCACCCCCACTCCCGCCAGGAGGGTTTTGGGTCCTCTAACGCCAAGGTTGGGGTCTCTTCACCATCGCACACCTCCCCGGGTTTTGAAGCCTTTTAACAGGTTCGAGGTCTCTTTTTCCCTCCACAGGGTTTAATTTCCATTGCGTTTAAGGTTTTGTGTATCTCACACACGCAGACGCACACTCCCACCTGGGTTTCATGTCCTTTTACACCCCAGGCGTCCCCATTTCTATAAGGTTCAGTGTTTCGTTTTCCTGCCAGAGGATTAGAAGTCCACCTTTGATAAGGTTCCGTGCCTCCCCCCCCCCCCCCCCCC
>CM031596.1:39303417-39305917 GCA_018398815.1 Conus ventricosus | reverse complement strand
CACACACACACACATACACACGCGCACACACACACACACACACACCACACACACACACACACACACACACACACACACACACACATACTCGCAGGCAAAAACGAACGCATGTGTACACACACAAACGCACGCGCGCGCACACACACACACGCGCACACGCACGCACACACACACACACACACACACACACACACACACACACACACACACACACATACACACACACCAGAGAAGCCAATGGCGCAGTCAGATGGTATTAAATACGCCTAATGACTCGTGAATGCCTTGTTACACACACGCACGCACACACACACACACACACACAACACACACACACACACACACACAAACACTAAACAAGGCCAATGGTGCAGTCAGATGGTATAAATACGCCTAATGACTCGTGAATGCCATGTCTGTCTCACACACACACGCACACACGTCCTCTCTCTCTCTTTTCTCCCCCTCTCTGTCTCTCTCCATCCCTCCCTCTCCTTGTCTCTCTCCCTCTCACCCCCCACATGCACACACACATACAGAAAGCAGACGCGCGCGCGCGCACACGCACACACACAAACACAACACACACCTGCGGCACACACGCACGCATTGTACACACAAAACGCACGCACACCAACACACACACACACACTGCAGGCAAACACCACGCATTGTACACACACAAACGCACGCACACACAAACACCACACACACACACACACACACACACACACACACCACACACACACACACACACACACACACACACACCAGAGAAGGCCAATGGCGCAGTCAGATGGTATTAAATACGCCTAATGACTCGAGAATGCCTTGTTACACACACACCACACACACACACACACACACACACACACACACACACACACACACACACACACACTAAACAAGACGAATGGCGCAGTCAGATGGTATTATATACGCCTCAATGACTCGTGAATGCCTTGTTACACACACACACACACAGACACTAAACAATGGCCAATGGCGCAGTCAGATGGTATTAAATACGCCAAATGACTCGTGAATACCTGTTCACACCACACCACACACTAACAGGCCAATGGCGCAGTCAGATGTATTAAATACGCCTAATGACTCGTGAATTTCCTTGTCACACAGCACACGGACACTGAACAAGGCCAATGCGCAGTCAGATGGTATTAAATACGCCTAATGACTCGTGAATACCTTGTTACACAAACACATACACACCACACCACACACACACACACACACCACACACACTAAACATGGCCATGGCGCAGTCAAATGGTATTAAATACGCCTAATGACTCGTGAATACCTTGTTACACACACACACACTAACAAGGCCAATGGCGCAGTCAGATGGTATAAATACGCCTAATGACTCGTGAATGCCTTCTTACACACACACACACACACCACACACACTCACACACACACTTTCTCACCCTCTCTCTCTTTTCTCCCTCTTTCTCCATCCCTCCTTCTCCTTGTCCTCTCCCTCCCCCCCCCCCCCACCACGGCACATACAGAAAGCCAGACGCGCCCACACGCATGCCTGCACAAACGCACACACGCGCACACACCGCACACACGCGCACACACGCACACACACACAACACACAACACACACGCACAACACACACACACACACACACACACACACCACACTAAACAAAGCCAATGGCGCAGTCAGATGGTATTAAATACGCCTAATGACTCGTGAATGCCTTGTTACACACACACACACACACACACAGACACTAAACAAGGCCAAGGCGCAGTCAGAATGTCATTAAATACGCCTAATGACTCGTGAATACCTTGTTACACACACACACACTAAACATGGCCAATGGCGCAGTCAGATGTATAAATACGCCTAATGACTCGTGAATGCCTTGTTACACACACACACACACACACTTCTCACCCTCTCTCTCTTTTTCTCCCTCTTTCTCCATCCCTCTTTCTCCTTGTCTCTCCCTCCCCCCCCCACGTCGCACAACAGAAAGCCAGACGCGCCCAGACGCATGCCTGCACAAACACACACACACACACACACACACACACACACACACACACACACACACACACACACCACACACACCCCCACTACACCCACACACACACACGCTTGCAGGGAAACACACATGCACTGGTACACACACGCACACACGCGCGCGCGCACACACACACACACACACACACACACCACACACACACACACACAATCACTAAACAAGGCCAATGGTGCAGTCAGATGGTATTAAATACGCCTAATGACTCGTGAATGCCATGTCTGTCTCACACACACACGCACACACGTCCTCTCTCTTTTCTCCCCCTCTGTCTCTCTCCATCCCTCCCTCTCCTTGTCTCTCTCCCTCTCACCCCCACAGCACACACACATACAGAAAGCAGACGCGCGCGCGCCGCACACGCACACACACAAACACACACACACCACACAAACACACCACACACACACTTG
>CM031596.1:39282537-39287537 GCA_018398815.1 Conus ventricosus | reverse complement strand
GAGGGGAGGGATGGAGAGAGCGGGGGGACGGGGGGGAAAAAAGAGTGTGAGGGGAAAGTTGGGGTGTGTGTGTGTGGGTGTGTGTGTGTGTGGTGTTTTGGTGTGGGTGGTGTAAAGAGAGAGAGAGAGAGAGAGAGGGGGAGGGAGAGGGGAAGGGGAGAGAGAGGGGAGGGGAAAAACAGAGAAAAAGGGCGGGGAATTCCGGTCATTAGGCGAAATTTTTTTTCCCTTTCTGATGCCCCATTGGCCTTATTTTGTGTGTGTGGTGTGTTTGTGTGTTGTGTTGTGTGTGGTGTGTGTGTGTTTTGTGCGCTTTGTGGGTGCGTTTTGTGGCCCGTGCTTGGTTGTTTCCCTGCAAGTGTGTTGTGTGTGTGTGTGTGGTGTGTGTGGTTTGTGTGTGTGGGTGTTTTGTGTGCGGCATGCGTCGGGCGGGGTCGGGGCCTTTCGGGTTATGTGCGCTTGGGTGGGGGGGGGGGAGGGGAGAAAAGGAAAAGGGGGAGGGAAAAGGAAAGGGGAGAAAAAGAGAGGGGGTGGAGGAATTTGGTGGGTGTGTGTGTGTGTGTGTGTGTGTGTGTGTGTGTGTGTGTGTGTGTGTGTGTAAAAAAGGGCTTTCACGAGCTTTTAGGCGTATTTAATAAAATTTGACACCGCCAATTGGCTTGTTTAGTGTGTGTGTGTGTGTTGAAACCCAAGGTTTTCACGAGTCATTTCTTTTTTTAAATTTTTTGCCATCTGACTGGCCTTTGGGCCCCTTTTTTTGTGGTGTGTGTGTGTGTGTGTGTGTGTGTGTGTGTGTGTGTTGTTTGTGCGTGTTTTGTGCGTGTGTGTGGTTTTTGTGGTGTGCGTGGTGTGCGTTTGTGCAGGCATGCGTGGGGGGGCCCCGTCGGGGCTTTGGTATGTGCCCGTGGGTGGGGAGGGGGGGGGGGGGGAAAGGGAAAACAAGGAGAAGGGGGGATGGGGGAAGAGGAGAAAAAAAGAGAGAGAGGGTGAGAATGGTGTGGGTGGTGTGCGCGTGGTGTTTGTGTGGGGGTGTGTGTTGTGTTGTGTTTTGGGTTGTGTGTTTTTAAGAAGGCATTCAGAGTTTTTGGGGTTTTTTTTAAATTTACCTTTTCTGATTGGGCCCCCTTGGCCTTGTTTTGTGTTTTGTGCGTTTTTAACAAGGTATTCACCGGGGTCATTAGGGTTTTAATACCATCTGATGCCCCTTTGGCCTTGTTTAGTGCCCTGTGTGTGGGTTTTTAAAACAAGGCTTTCACGAGTAAATTAGGGTATATAAAAACCATCTGACTGCCCCTTTGGCCTTGTTTAGTGTGGCGGGGTGTGTGCGCGCGCCGCGGCGCTTTGCGGCTTTGGCGTTTGTGTTGTGGTTTTGTCCCTGTGTGGCATGGTTTGTGGGTGTAAAAAGGAAATTAAAAAATCATTAGGCGTTTTTTATACCATCCGATGCGAAATTGGCCCTTCTTGGTGTGTTGTGTGGGGTGTGTGTGTGGTGTGTTTTGTGTGTGTGTGGGTGTGGGGTGTGTGTGGGTGTTTGGCGCGCGCGCTTGGTGTGTGGGAACATGCGTGCTTTTGGTTTCCCTTTTCAAGTGTGTTTGTTTGTGTGTGTTGTGTGTGGGGTTGTGTGTGTGTGTGTGTGGGGTGTTTTGGTTTTGTGTGTGTGTTACGCCCCCCGCGCCCTTGCTTTCTGTTTGTGTTGTTTTCGTGGGTGGTGAGGGGAAAAGGGGACAAGGAGAGGGGGGTTTTTGGAGAGAGACGGGGGGGAGAAAAAGATGAGGGGAGGAGGATTTGTGTGCGTGTGTGTGGGTGGGGTGAAGGAGAGGGGGCATGGAAATTAACGGGCTTTAGGCGATTTAATACCGGACTGCGCCTTTGGGCCTTTTTTTAGGGGTGTGGTGTGTGTGTGTGTGTGTGGGATGTGTGTTTGTAAAAAGGGTTTTTCCGAGTCTTTTGGGTTTTTAAAAAAATCCCATCTAAAATGGGGCCAATTGGCCTTCTTGGTGTGTGTGTGTGTGTGTGTTTTGTGTGTGTTTTGTTTTGTGTGTTCGTGTGCGCGTGTGTGTTTTGTGCGCGCGCTTTGCGTTTTGTGTGTGTAAAGGCGTTCTTTGTTTCCCTCCCAAGTGGGGGTGTGGGTGTGTGTTGTGTGGGGGTTGTTGTGGTGGGGTGTGTTGTGTTTTGTGTGGGGTGTCTGTGTGTGTTTTGGTGGTTTGTGCGGGGGGGTGGGGGGTTTTGGTGGTGGCGCACTATTGCTTTCTGTTTGTGTGTGTGTATGTGGGGGGTGAGGGGGGACGGACAAGGAGAGGGGGGGGGGATGGAGAGAGACAGAGGGGACGGGGGGGGGGGAAAACGGGGAGGTGAGGGGGGAAGGGTGGGTTGTGTGTGTGTGTGTGTGGGGGTGTGTGTGTGTGTGTGTGGTGTGTGTGTTTGGGGTGTGGGGAAAAGAGAGAGGGGGGAGAGGGGAGGGGAGAGGGGGGGGAGAGAGGAGAGAAAAGGATTTTGGCATTCACGAGTAAATTGGCGTTTTTAAATTTCCTTTCGGGACTGCCCCCATTGGCCTATTTAGTGTTTGTTTTTAAACAAGGATTCACGAGTCATTGGGGTTTATTTAATACATCTGACTGCGCCTTTGGCCTTTTTTTAGGTTGTGTGTGGGTTGTGTGGGGTTGTGTGGTGTTTTGGGGTGTGTGTTGTGTGTTTTGTGTGGCGGGGGTTTGTCCCAAGTGCATGCGTTTTTCCCTGAAGCGTGTGTGTGTGTTGTGTGTTTTGTGTGTTGTGTGTGTGTGTGGGTGTGTGTGTGTGTGTGTGTTTGTGCAGGCAGGGCGTGGGGGGCCCGCGTCTGGCTTTTGTATGTGCGCGTGGGTGGGGGGGGGGGGGGGAGGGAGGACAAGGAAAAGGGAGGGATGGAGAAAGGGGGGAGAAAAAAAAGGGGAAGAGGGTGAAAAAGGTGTGTGGGGTTTTGGGGTGTGTGTGTTTGGTGGGTGTGTGAAACAAGGTTTTTCCCGGTTTGGGGCTTTTTTTTAATCCCTTTGATTTGGCCCATTGGCATGTTTGTTTTTGTGTGTGTTTTGAAACAAGGTATTCAGATTTTTTTGGGCGTATTTAATGACATTGACTGGCCATTGGCCTTTTTTATTTGTCTGGTGTGTGTATGTGAAACAAGGCCACTCCGAGTTTTTAGGCTTTTTAATCCCAATCTGACTCCCGCCATTGGCTTTGTTTAGTGTGTTTTGTGTGTGTTGTGTTTGGGTGTGTGTTGTGTTTTTTGTGTGTTTGTGTGTGCGTGTGTGCGTTTGTGGGCTTGCGTGGGGGCTTTTGGGGTTTTTCTGTGTGTGCCCTTGGGGGGGGGGGGGGGGGAGACAAGGAGGAGGGTTGGAGAAAGGAGGGGGAAAAAAGAGAGTGGGGGTGAAAAAAGTGTGTGTGCGCGCGCGCGGTGGTGCTTTGTGTGTGTGTGTGTGTAAGAAAGTTAACGGTTTTGGGCGTTTTTTAAATTACCCCCTGACTGCCCCTTTGGGCCCTTGTTTAGTGTGGTGGGGGTAAAAGGTATTCACGAGTCTAAGGCGTTTTTTTTTTCCCATTAAAACCCCTTTGGGCCCTTGTTTAGTGTGTGTGGGTGTAAAAAGGTTTTTTTCAGAGTTTTTGGGTTTTTAAATTTCCCATTTGCGGGCCCTTTGGCCATGTTTGTGTGTGGGGTGTGTGTGGGGTTGTTGTGTTGTGTTTTGGTGTGTGAAAACAAGGTATTCAGGGGTATTGGGGTTTTTTTAATACCATCGGGACTGCCCCATTGGCCTTTTTCAGTGCCCGTGTGCGGTGTGAAAGGGGCATTTCACAAAGTCATTAGGCGTATTTTTTTACCATCTGATTTGCGCCTTTGGCCATGTTTAGTGTGTGTGGGGTGTGTGTAACAAAGGTTTTCAAAAGTCATTAGGCGTATTTAATCCCTTCCTACGGGGGGCCTTTGGCCTTTTTTTGGGGTTTGTGTGTGTGTTTAAAAAGGGCTTTCCGAGTTTGGGGCGTAAAATTAATCCCTTTGGGACTGCCCCTTTGTCTTGTTTAGTGTGTTTTGGTGTGTGTGTGTGTGTGTGTGTGTGTGTGTTTTTAAAAGGCATTTTCGAGCCCTTTAGGCGTTTTTAAATTTCCATCTGACTGCGCCTTTGGCCTTCTCTGGTGTGTGGGTTGGTGTGTGTTGTTGGGTGTGGTGTGTGTGGGGTTTTTTGTGGGGTGCGTGCGTTTGTGTGTGTAAACATGCGTGCGTGTTTGCCTCCCAAGTGTGTGTGTGTTTTGTTTTTTGTGTGTGGTGTGTTTGGGGTGGGGGCGTGTGCGCGCGCGCGTTGCTTTTGTTGGGTGTGTGATGTGGGGGGGGGTGAGAGGGGAGAGAAAAGGAGGGGGGGGGATGGGGGAGAGCAGGGGGGAAAAAAGGGGAGGGGAAAGTTTTGGTGGTGTGGTGTGTGAGACGGGCATGGCATTCACGGTCATTGGGGGAAATTTAATCCCATCTGATGAACTTTGGGGCCTTGTTTAGTGATTGGGGTGTGTGTTGTGTGTGTGTGTGGGTGGGGTGTGTTTTGTGTGCGCGCGCGCGTGTGTGCGTTTTGTTGTACCAGGCATGTGTGTTTCCCTGCAGCGTGTGTTTTGGTGTGGGGATGTGGGGGGGGTGTGTGTGTGTGTGTGTGTGTGTGTGTTTTGTGTGTGTGTGTGTGTGTGTGGTGGGGGGTTGTGTTTTTGTGAAAGGCATGCTTTGGGGCGCGTTGGCTTTCTGTATGTGCCCCGTGGGTGGGGGGAGGGGGAGAGACAAGGAGAAAGAGGAGGGAGAAAGGGGAGAAAAAAAGAGGGGAGGGGGGAAAAATTGTGGGTGTTTTGGTGTGTGTGTAAAAAGGCATTAAAGATTTCTTTTAGGCGTATTTACTTACCATCTAAATGGGCCTTTGGGCCCCATGTTTAGTGTGTGTGTGGGGAAAAAAGGGGGTATTCACGGTCTTTTGGCGTTTTTTTAATGGCTTCTAAAC
>CM031596.1:39253759-39277437 GCA_018398815.1 Conus ventricosus | reverse complement strand
CAAGGGAAAATGGGGGGGGGGGGGGGGGGAAAGGTAGAAATGAAACAGAAAATGCACTTGGCAATCCATGTAACATTATTTACGTGTGGCTGATTTATACTGTTGTTGCACGTTGTCTTCGGGCGTCATTATGATTTCAGATAAGTTTAGATTATTAGAACAGTCATTACGCACTTTCTGCATGCGTTCTAAGAAGTATCTGCAGCATCTGGGCCTCTATACAATTCTGGTGCTGAATGGGCGCCATCCGACCTGACAACAATGAAGGCAAATGAACAAATCTGATGATTACTCATTAAGACTGTTTTTCGAAGTTTTTGTGGCGCTGGCCCTTCATAAGGAACAATAAGCGACTCGGAAGTCTGCGTAAACAACATATGGAGAATTTTGCATCCGTTTCCAGTTCTTAAAACTAACTTTAGATCCAGGTGGGGGCGTAATTAGTTCTGTATTACAGTCAACTGGGCCGATACAGTGTTTCTTATGTTTGCTCGCGGCTTGAACGGATGGAATTCTTGTTAAACATTTTCTACAGAATTCTTGTTTATGTTCATGCTTTGAAGTATGCGCCAATAATCTACTCATTGTGCGTATCAATGTGTAATGTGGTAGCCCTGCTGGTGAAAACATCAGTAGTAAGTCAACATGATTTTTGTCTGGTTCGCCAATCGATGGACTGTTTTTGGACACTTTAATGGGCTGTAGATTTGTTTCCTCATCCATGTGTAAATATTAACAGTTATTGGTTTGTTTTGTTCTTCAAACTGATCAATTTGATCTACGCTAACAGGAAAGGATATTCCATTGAAGTTAAGATCATTGATGTAATCCCAATAGTTAGTCACTCTCTCTGCGTGTTGCGGACGTGATGCAGCCTTGCAAGAACACACCACATGAAACATTTGTTGTCTGTATTTTGTATGTTTAGAACTGCTCTTTTCGCTACCAATGCTGGGGGCAGCGGAATGTAAGCCTTGCCAACAATCGGTGCATACTTAGCCTGTTTTAATCTGATCTCTAGGACTTCGCCCTCTGACCAACCAGAGCCTCTCATTTTGGCTTCTTCAGCGGCCACATCAAACTGTGTAAGCAGTTCGTCTGCCCAACCGGGTGTTAAGTCATTAGAGGAAAGAATATTCTGCTGTTTAGTTGAGACCCAGACTTCTAGATTTTCTTCATTTATTGTTATATAGTCGATTAAAACAGCTAACATTACTTTAACTGGCGGGTCTATTGTTAGTTACTTGGAACTTGAGAAATTGCTGTACAAGGCTAGATTACTGCAACTGTGTTCTCCTTGGCTGTCCCTCAACTGTCATCCAACCCCTCCAATGTGTACAGAACTCTGCAGCCCGTCTCATTTGCAAATCTCCTAGGACCCAACCCTGCAGCCCTCTCCTGAAAAAGTTGCACTGGCTCCCCGTTGAAGAAAGAATTATCTCTGCTTCAAGATTTTCACTGGCGATGCCCCTGCCTATCTATCCGATCTCCTTCAAGTATATGTCCCATCACGTACGCTCCGCTCCTCCACCGACACTAGGACCTTCCGCTTTCCCAGTTACCGCCCCCATCGTAAACAGCATGGCGAACGAGCTTTCCCCATACGCAGCCCCCAAACTCGGGAATAAACCCCCTTTTACTTAAACTTTCCTAAAAACCTTTTTTTTTCCCCCTTTCCAAAAAACCCCCCCTAAAAACCCTCCCCTTTAAAACAATCCTAAGAAGACAGTCATTACCCAGATAGTTGTTTGACTTTTTTTTATTTTTGGGAGGGGGTTTATTAGTTGGCTTTTTGCGGCTTTTTGTGTATTGGTGCCCTGGCGTAAAGAGGGGTGTTTGCCCCGGGGAGGAATGAGAGAGACCCCCCCTTTTTTTTTCCCATTTTTGGGGAAGCCTTTTTTTTTTTCAATGCTTTTTTTTAACTTTTAAAGCAATTGCATTTTTTTTTTCCCTTTTGTAAAGCCCTTGTGCCTTTGGAAGGGGGCTTTATAAATCCCTTTTATTTTTAAATTTATTAAAAACGTTTTGGCCCGCATTTTTTCGGGTTTAAATAACTTCAAAATCTTAAAAATCAGTGTTTCTTGACAAAGGGCTCTCCCTCCCTTTTAAAGGGGGGGGTTTTAAAAAAATTTCATCGGGGCCCCTTCATACACTTAGCCATGCTGCCCTTTTTTCAAAGGGCCCAACCCTTTTTTAAATTTTAAATAAAAAAAAATACAAAACGACACCAGGGCGTCAAACCCAAATCAATATCAACGGTTTTTTTGTGCTTGGACTCGTAAACAAAAGTAAAAAAGGGGCCCTTTTGGGGGTTTTTAAGGGCGACTTTTTTAGAACAGATTTTAATGTCTCGTTTACTTTTTTTAAACTTTCCCCTTTTTTTATCTGATGGGTGTCTGGCTGTTGAAAAAAAAGTTCCGGCCTTTTTTTTGAAGACAAATTTTTGTCTTTTTTTAGCCCCCTAAAAATCAGCCTGTAAACGATTAAAATTCCCCACCTGATTTTTTAGTCACAGTGCTTTTTTATTGCCCTTTTTAAAGGGAATTTAAGTTTAGCCGTTTTTATTAAAAACCTTGCTGTGTGTTTTTGGAGTTTAGTTTTTTTTTTTTTTTGCTGCAGTATTTTCCGCTAATGCACGGGGAAAGGGCCTAAAACAAACCACCTAAGGTAAAGCTGGGGGTGCCCCTTTACGCCTGTTCTAAGGGGCCAACACCCCTTTTCTGCAAATACACCCTTATAGTCAAAATGCTCCAGTATTAACAAAAAGAACACATTAAAGGCACAGAATACCTTCTTTTGGGGTTTTTGCTGTTTTTTGGGAAAGGCCTGCCCTAGTATTTGCCGCATTTGTGTAAGTTGGTTAATCTAAAAGTTTTTATGTTAGGGTTTTTCTAAAGGGCAGAATTCCCTGCTATCTCTTCTTTGGGGTTTTCTCGGAAAATGCTAAAACAGACAGTTTTTTTTAAAAAATAAAAAAAAAATTTTTAGTATTGTATATTTTCTAACTTTTTATCTTGAAAAATCAGCTGCGCATCATATATTAAAAAAAAAAATCCCATTAAGGGGTTTTATCGCCTTCTTTTTCTTTATAAATTTTGGGAATGTATTTTAAAATTCCCCCTAACAGTCCCCCCCGCTTCCATGTAACTGATTATCCTCCTTTGCCCTTAGGTAACCCAAAAACCCGAAATTTCGTTTTAAAAATGACCGTCAAACACGGTAAAGATGTAAAATTTTTAAGACAAAAAGGTCCCTGTTGGATTTCTACACCTCCCCCTCCAAACAGTTTTCTTTTTCACAAAATGCTGAAAAGGGTTTAAAGGGGCCCACAGCGTAGTTTTGGGTTTTAGGACAAACCCTAAATTGTCCCATTGCACTTTCGTTATTTTGGGATTAACAAAATTTTCAGTTTTCTTTAGAAGGGTTTCTTCATTTTCACCCCGCAAAAAAAACCTTTAAAGGATTTTAAAACCCGGCCACTAAAACTAAAATTCCATATAGTGCTCCCCTGCTTTTGGGGATTTTTTAAAAATGAAAAATCACTCTTTTCTTTTTAATATTTTGGCTAATTTTGACTGATATAGTTGCTCAAACCCACCCTTTGGCAAGTTTGGTTTTGCTAACGATGTAAAACCCTCTAACGAGATGTCAAAATGCGTATTTTGCTTCGGTGTCTAGATATAATAAAAATTTTTGTAGCCCTTTAAAAAGTTAGTTCATATGAAAAATCTTCTTTTAATGCCCCTTTGAAATAGGGGCCCCATGCGCTTTTAAAAAACTCAAAATCTAGGGGAAATGAAAAAGCGTTTTCCAAAAACGATAACTTAGGGCTACAAACCTTTTCCCGTTTTTAAACCTCTTCAGCGCCAAATTCTTGTTTTAGGGTTTTCATTTTCGATTCCTTAAAATTGCAAGATCAGCCCTTTCTTTCGGGGTTACCCAAGAAAAAAAAAAGGTTAAAAAAAATGTCTGCTTTAAAGAAAGGAAAATATTTCTTGCCCCTAAAGGGTTTTTTATAAAATTTTTTTAACGATTGCCCGCCCCAGTTTCTGTAAAAAACTGTCCTTTGGGGGTCTGTTGTTAAAACGATTTTCTATTTAAAAGTAAACGCGCGAGCCTGGAAACAATAAATTCCCTCCGCTCCTACCCCCTGGAAATTTGACAGTAAGAATTTTGATCTGAATCAATATAGATGGTTTTTTGGAACGTAATATTCTGCTTATTTCCCTTCACCCCAAAAGGGCTTTTTCAGTCCCCAAATGCGGGTCAAGAATCGAGCCATTTTGCTTGTGAATTTTTTTTATAAAACAAAAAAAAAAAAATTAATTATTTAAAACATGGGGGAAATTTAAAAGATAAAGTTTAATGATTTTTTTGATCCGGGACCATGAGTGAAATGACTCCTTAAATACAGCATCGCTCGACCCCTCTCTTTGGCATCGGGGGAATAACAAAAGTAAGGAAAACCCTTGTACCAAATTTTGGGGGCCTTAAACCCCCCAAATTTTTATACCCCCCTGTGTTTTTGGTAAAAGATGATGAGGGCCCCTTGAATTTTAAAAGAAAATAAAGGGAAAACGGGTTTCACTTACCCCAAGAACGAGACCCCATAAAAGGGTTGGTAGGAAAGAATACAATAGAAAAAAAGACTTAGGGTGGAAGTCAAAAATTGCCTTGGCTTTACAAAACCCAAAAATTAATAGGGAGGCGTTGCTAAATTTAAAAACACACGGGGGGAAAGAACCCCCAAACAGATAACCAAATAAAAAAGGGGGAATTCAAGATTTAAACCCATCAGCAAAATGAAATAATAAAGCAAAAGAAGCAAAAACCCAGTTTGCAGAAAAAAACATTTCCAAAAACTAAACACGACCCCCCAACACCCCCGCGAAATCAGAGGCCCTTGATCGGGGCTTTGAGAACTGTTTAAAAAGCAAAATTAAAAAACCCAATACAAACTGAGAAAAACTAGATGGGAATATAGAAAGGAAAAAAAAAAACCTCCCCGGGGCCCAAAGGACGCCAATTTGGGGCCCTGGTTTAAAGAAAGAAAAACCCGCAAAGACAAAAAAATTTTTTGAAGAACGGAAACTAGAGGGGGGGGGTCACAAACCCGAGAAAAATTTACGAACTCAAGGACCAAAATAAGAGAAACTACCGAAAAATTTTAAAATTGAAGACACAACGCTGCAAACAAATTTACGACCCCTTTTTTTAGAGAGCGGGGGTTCACTTTAAACGAGGGGGGTTTAAAAAGGGGCCTTGGGAAATTTGCAATAAGTACACGGGTGGGGGCCAAATTACAGGGCGGGGGCCCAAAGTTCTTTACCTCCCCGCCATCGCCCCATCACCACCTGATAAATCATGGGGGGAAAAACCAACTTAAACCATTTTTGGGGGTTTTAATTAAAAAAATTAGCCATAAACCCATGGACGCTTTACCGGGTATTTTAGGAGAAATTGGGTTAGCGGCTTTTGTCTACTGCAACAAAGTATTTGGGTTTTAAAGGGGGGAGCATTTAGGGGCTTAGTTCCTTTAATATTTGGGGTTACTTTTATTTAAGATAAAGCCCAAAAGAAATCCTGGGCCCAAATTTAAAAACCCAAAAAAAAGTGCCCCTTTTCATTTTTCAGGGGGTTCTTTAAATTTTTTTGACTTCGGGGACTTCGGGGTTCTTCAATGACTTTTGGGTTTTGGGCCCTTTTGGGGTTTGATAAACTTATTTTTGGGGGGTCAATTGGGTTTGTTTCCTGCTTGCAATATTACGGCTCAAAAATTTTATGTCTTTTTGCCCCACCCTTCTGTTCTTTTCCCCTGCAACGAAATTTCATTGTTGTAGTTTTATTTTTTTTCCTACCGGGAGCTGGGCCCAAAGGCAGAAAGGGTAAAAACCCAGGGGCCAACAGCAAGTCTTTTTTTCGATCTAAAAATTGTAAAGCTTTTGGGGGTACCTTTAATACTTAAAGGGCAAATAAACTGTAAAATTAAATGGCGTCCTCAAAATTTGCCAAGAAACGGGTTTTTGTACATAAAAAGCCAGAAAGGGATCAGTTTGCTCGTCTTGCCCTGTGCTTGGAACCTAGAAAACCCCAAAAAGGGAAGTACTTTTAGAGCCCTTTTAAATTCGTTCTTTTCCCCCGCCTAGTTTAGGCCCTTAGAGAAATCAAAAATAAATTTTGGGCCATGCTTTTTTAAAGCTCTTGCTTATGGCCCCGAGGGAACAGTTTGTCTGAAGAAAAAGATGTTTTAAGGGGGTTTCCAGCATATTTTAAATTTTCGGGTGCACGCCCCAAAAAAAAAGGGGTGCCTAACCATAAATTCGGCCAACTTTTGCAAAATTTCTGTCTTAACAAAATATTAAATTCGTTACAGATCCTTTAAAAAGCCTCATGTCAAATTCTGTTGCTGAATGGTTTAAACGGTTTGTCTTTGGAAATTTTTGGGGGTTTGGGCAGTTCAGTCAAAAAACATCTGAAGGTGAAAATAAAAATAAAACTCTATACACTGACCTAAACCAAAAGGATCAGGATAAATTTAATTGATCAAAAAAACAAATACTCCACACCCATTAAATGCACAAACCCCCGAAAATTTTAACGGGTTCTGAAAAACTGCTTTGGGAAAGACTAAACCCCCTTTTCGCGATGTAGCCCCTTTTTTAAAAGGGGGGGGTTTAAGAAAATCTTTTTAAGGGCGTACCCCCCTTTTACTTAAAAGGGTGCCCAGTCGGGGTCCAGAAATGAAAAGGAGAAATCATTTTTTTAAAATTTTTAAGATTGTATTGGGGCCCCCAACAGAAAAATTTTGCATTAGTATATTTGAATGCACCCCTTTTTAATTTTTTTTAAAAAATTTTGTAACAATAACAACCAAGACGGGCCCTTTTCGTTTTTAGAGTATGCTATTGAAAAATAAAATTGGAACCCAAAGGGGTTGAACTCCAAAAAATTTTTTTTCCAAAGCGTATGGTTTAATTTTATTTAAAACCCCCAAGAATAATAAAAACATCTAAAAGTTAAATAAAACAGGGCCCAAAAATTTAAGCCATTTAAACACTCCCCGGATGGTTATTAGGGTTTTTTGGCTCACAAAAGGGAAGAAAGGAGTAACTTAAAACTTAACCTTTTCAAATTTTAAAAATGCAAATCTGAAAACAATGTAAACATTAAACCTAAAGAAAAAGTGGGTTTACTATTTTGATAAAGAGCTAGCTAAAATGTTGGGCCCTTTGAAATTTTAAACAATCATAGTTTAAAGAGTTACACCAAAAAAACCTACTTATAGGGGGAAAGCCCGTTTCTTTCTTCCCTTACATTCATTACTCTTTTGTTCATTTGGATGAGCTGAGCACTGTTTGAAAATTTAGCAATGGAAGGCCCCAAACGTCTTAAAGTATCTTCCCTCGGGGAAAGCCGCATATTGCGATTAAGAAATTATACAATTCCCCAAAAATTTAAAAGTTTAAAAAAATTGCCCTTTCGGAAAGGTCCCGGGTCATTTAATAAAAAATCCAAAAAGACCAAAAAAGGGAAAATCCGGAAAAAAAGGGGGATAAACGCACATTTTTTTTGGGGAAAAAAAATAAAAATAGTACTAAAAAAAAAATTAAAAAGTCCGCCCGGGCCCAAAAAATCGGGGGTTACATTAAACGCCTTTTTTTTTTAGGTGTATAACTTTAGAAAAAAAAACCTTCGGACGTTTCGGACTTTTAACCCAAAAAGGGGAAAGGTGCTTTGGGAAAGGTTTTGAGTACACCCAAAGATTGGGGAATTTTAAACGCAAAGGGTTTGGTGGGCAGCAAAAAGTTTCCCCAAACTAGAACAACTGCGCAAACTAGAAGGGAAAAAAGTTGGCCAGTATGTATAAAAAAATTTTGAAAACCTGACCCCCAAATGGCACTTGGGGCCCCTATTTAGAAAGGAAAATAAAATTTTTAATTCAAAGCCCATTTACAATTTTTTGCCTTTAAAAAAGTTTCCGAAAAACATTCAAAATCGGCCCTTTAAAATGTAAGTCTTATGCCAGAGGACAATAGTCGGAAAGAGATTGAAAAAACGCCGTATGGAAAAAACCCGAAATCATCCAAAGAAGAGAACGGTTTTTAAAAAGGGAAACTTCTTCAAAAATTTCAGTTTAAAAACCCCCCGCACAAAAATTTGGGGACACTTTACAAAGATACTTAAATTTTTTTGTCTTTAAAAGGGTGGGGGAGAGGGAAAGGGGCTGTGGGGGGCCCGGACATACTTTTTGAAAGGGAAATTTAAAAATTTGCTGGCAAAACTTTAAAAATTTAAACCCTCTTTAAAATTACCATCATCGTTCTTCACAATTTGGGGAGGAAATAAGACCAAACAACAAGCAAAAAAAACAATATTAGTCTAAATAGAAACAATCTTTCAGAAATGAATTGGATTTTAAACTTACACATTTAGGCCCCATAAGGGGTTTTTTTAAAACTAACAAGTTTTGACGGGGGAGTATGAAAAAAAAATAATAACGGAAATTTGAAATAAATTTAAAGGGTTTTTAAAACTATGGACAGGGCGACTTTTGGGGTCCCAAAGCTGATGTTTTAAAAATTTTTGTAAAAAACCCCTCATTGTTCAATGATTTGTGGGGAAACTGGCCCGTGGGAAAAAAAATATTTTTCCTCGACCCCATTTCAAACAGTTTAACGTTATAATTTTGATCAAATAGTAATTTTTCGGGCCCCAAAACTTAAAAAGGAACAAAGCAAATTGAAAAAGGTTTTTTAAAGGGGGATGGACATATATTTAATTGATCCCGCAATAAGCCCGATGAGGGGTTTTTGAACACTTTTTAAATTGGGTTTTAGGGAACCAGCCCCTTTTATTAAAAGATGACCGTTTTGGGGAAAAACAAAGTTAAAAAGAAAACACTTTGTAAAAAAAGGCTTTTCAGTGGAAGACATGCTGGGGTAAGTGTGTGGATTTTTTGTCAAAAATATAACTCCGTTTTAAAAAACTTTAGAAAAACCAAAAAAAGACGTAAATTTAAAATTTTACATGAAAGACAGAGACGCATTTGGGTGGAAAGTATGCGCGAAGATTTATTGAAAAAGATCCAAAAAAAACAGGATTAAACAAAAACTAAAATCGAAAAATTTAGTAAATTAGTATTGGAAAAAGCCCCCTACACAGTAAATTTTGTTTGTAAAAAAACTTATTTTTTGGTTATTAAAAAAAAAGAATGTGTGATGGAATTTTTATTTTTTAAATTTGTTTTTAAAGTGTTTTCTTTTTCCGAGCACTGATAAAAGGGCCCCGGGGCCAGAGTATCCTCCCCAAAAAGGTTGAGGCGGGTGGGCTAGAGCCGGGGTTTTAAATTCTCTGCGTCCCTAAGGGGGGGGCAACGAAGATTTCCCTACCCGTGCGGGACTACGTCCAAAAGGAGGCCGTAGCTAACACCCCTTTAAAAATACAAAATTTAAAGCTACCCCCTTCTACACCCAAACCCGGGACAACCCCCTCCCGACCCGGGAAAACTCCAATCCTCGCGCGTAAAGTTTGGGCCCCCCGCAAGGGTGAACCCCCCCCTGGAAGACTCTGGGCCCCCCGGGGCTGCCGTGGGGGGGTCCCCGCAACCGACTCCTCCCTGGAGACCCCCTAAAACCCCCGGGTCGACCGTGGGGTCCTCACAGTCCACGCGCTGGGGACGACACCTAACGCACCCCAAAACCCCCAGGGGGGGGGGGGGGGGGCCCGAAGGGCGCCCCCCCCTCCCTTTTGGGGAAGGCCCCCCCAACCCCCCGGGCACTTTAGGGTGGAAGGCGGTGCAGCGCCCTCTCCCCAGGCCAAACCCAACAGGAAGAGCAACGGGTGGCTGGGGAACTCCCGGAAGAAAACCCCGGGAGCAGGAGGAGAGGGTTTCCTCACAGACGGCAGACGGCCTGGATGGGGCTCCCTCTCCCGGGAAAGCAGCAGGTAAAAAGGGGAAAACCGGGCCCCTCACCGCCCCGGGACCGGCAGCAGACGGGCCCTGATCGGCCCCACCCCTGGGCGGAGCAAGGGTACCTGCCCACACAAAAAAGTAGGCCACTACTGTAATGGGTTTCTACTACCCGAGTCCTCAAGGCCCCATAGGCACCGTTTCAAAATTTAACCTCCCTCCCCTTGCCGACCCCCACTCGGCATAGACGACCCCCCTTTAATTTCGAATAAAAACCCCCACCCCCTTACCACCTTTTTGGGGGGGTTTTCAGACCCATTTCCTGCCCAAACCCCTTTCCAAAAGCCGCAAAAAATTTTCTCCCCGCCCAATCCACGCCATAACATATGAAAAATTTGAATCACCCCAATTCTCGAGAAAATTTTAACAAATTAAGCAATTTCCCAAAGCGGCCCATGGGCCCCCTTAGGAAATAAAAATAACCAGGAAAAGGGCAAAACTCACAAGGAAATGTTTTCCCCCAAAATAATCCCGTATAACAATTTTTAACGGTTTTACAGTTCTAGCAAAATTTCCCTAAAAAAAATCGGCTCCAGCCCCATTCCTTTACATTCTTAAACCCCCCTTTTTCACTGTCCAAAATTTTAATCATAATTAAAAACAAAAAACACGATTTTTCGCCAAAATTTCCATCCAGCAACCCCCCCTCATGTCATCCTTGTCCCGATAACCCCGTGGTTAATCCTTGTTATGCCAACAAACCCCCATAATTCATACAATAAAAAATGCTGCACATCCCCATTTTTATCCTTTCAACTGCGACTACGCGCCTCAAACTTTTTAAACCCTTTCCCTTCTTTCCGACAAATAAAAAACAAATGGGGCTGCTCCCTACAAGCTAAGAAATCTTTTCCAACCCTATTCTGTCACAAACACTACACCCTCATGTGTTGGGCGACTGTCATTTACTTTTTAAAAAAAAAAAACCTTCTAACCATATGGGGCTCAAATGTCCTGTACCCAAAAACCCTACGGGCAAAAATACATCGCCCCGGCACGACACCCGCGTCGGGGAACTAAGACCGTAACGAAAGTGAAAAGACACCAATATAAAAATTAATGGTCACGAACCGTAAATCCAAATAAAAACCCCTCGACCACAAATCCCTTGGCCCTACGGGGAAAAGTTAAAACCCATTCCAATGCGGGCAGGGTCAACTCCGAAATCGTTTCTCAATTTCAACGAAAAAAACTACTATTTTCAAAGAAAAATTGGGGCACAATACCTTACATTCACGCAGACCATCTTTCACCTGACTTTATACAAAATCCTAACAAAATGCAACCTCCGGGATTACCTTCTACTGACCCCCCTGAAATTAAAAGAACTAATCAAAACCAATATCTACATCACCGCCATCAAGTTATTTATTTGAACCCCCCATTGTCACCCCAAAAAGCCCCATGACAATCGAAACCGGAACCCACTAGTACACACTTTTCAGAATTACGCAAAGAGGTGAAAACCCCCAAAAACCCTTTTGACCACAAATTTCCCAAACCCCAAAAAAAGAACATCATAACCCGACAACCATATACCCCCGAACACAATACCCACTAATCACAACATGAACAACCACCGTACCAAATCGCCATAAAAACAAAACGACGAACCAAAAAAAACACCACGAACCTAAAAGGAAACACCAACCTGGACAGACAGACATCAACCACACCCGTTCTACAAAGGTTTCAAGTGGGGCCAAAAGAAAACGAAAACCACTCGGGGACAGGCCAAGGGGACCCAAAAAACCCCACGAGGACCTGGCACAAAATAGACTCGAAGTACATCGGCTCCCTAAAAGGGCTCCCGCCGCAACACAAGGGGGGCGTCCACCTCCGACGAACAATAGGGACCGAAGTGAAGCTACCCCCAAGCACCGCCCGGTCGGAATCAAGCGAACTCAAATCACAACACAAAAACAGCGATTGGTCAAGCAAACGTATCCCCCCGCCCAGCTGACAAAAGCCGGGCCAACCCGGGCTAGTTGGGTTTCTCGTGCCAAAAAATCACGACCAAATTTAAAACCCCAAAAAAACCGCCGACCTTTACAAAACAACAACAACCGATATCCGCCCGCCTTCTCTGTGTAAAACCAAAGGGAAAAAAAAGGGGGTAACAATCGGGGAACGAAAAACCCAAACCCCCCGCTGCCGTCCCTTCAACTAGTGAAGATTGGGGAAATTTAAAATATTGTATTCTTTTTTCCCCACCCCACCCTAGCTTAACCTTTACCTTTTCCAAAACCCCAATCTTTCACACGCACCCCTCGCCCCACAAAACATATGCACACGCCACGCCCCACACCCCCTCTATTTTGAATTAAACCCCTTTCTCCAAACACATGGGGCGGCCTTTAATTTTGGGACCGCCGATCGGGGACACTGGTCTGGCTGTAAATGCTTTTTTAAGGGAAACTTTTGCCCCCCCCCCCCCCCCCCCCCCCCCCCCCCCCCCCGAAATGTGTCCGGTGCGCCCCGAGGTACCCCTGTCTGATATCCTTTAAAAACCCCAGAAAAATCCAACCCGAAAATCACGATTCCCAAAATTTGGAACCTTCCATAGATATTAATGTCTTTTTTTTCGTAGGGGGGTCGCCCCTCAAATAGCAAAAACAGCGTTCCCGTTCCCTAGGAAAATTTAAATAACATCTAGTTTTTGGGGTTTTTTCGTGGTTGTTTTTGGGGGGGGGATTAGTGGGCCTTTGTTATAAGGGAACATAATTTATATTTATTTTGTTTCCCCCATTTCACAGGCGTTTCATTCTCTTTTTTTTTCAAAACGCGGGGCCCCGTTTTCCCTAGGTTTTTGTGTTTCCCTTTTATGGGGTTCAATTCTCCATCAAACAGGAAAATGTCCTCGGGTTTAGTATCCGTTCATATGGTTTGGTGTCATCTTTTTACAGGACTGGGTGTGCAAGCAGAAGGGACGTCCTCGAATCAACACATCCATGACGTCAGTGTCGGAACTGCGCGAACGCTTTGCCAGAGCCAGTGTCGAGGCCCTAAAGGACTGCCCGACAGACAGCGCTTCATCATGGTGCAGCCACATCCTCGATGCCACTTACCAGTCCGCCTCGGACACCTATGGGAAGAGAGTGAGGAAGAATGTGGACTAGTTCGAAGCAGGAATTGTGGATATTGATCCTGCCAAGCGAGCCGCACTCCTCGATCACAAGAGAGAGCCCTCAAAGAAGACACTGGCCGCACTCTGAAAAGCTCGCAACAACACCCAGCGAATTGTCCGTAAATGTATCAGTGATTTAGATCTCCGCCGACCGCGACAACTTCCGCGCCATGTACGAGGGCATGAAGAAAGCGTACGGCCCTGGTGCCATCAAGATCGCTCCTCTAAAATCTACCTGGGGGGAGGTCATCACCGACTGCAGCAGACAGATGGAGCGATGGGCGGAGCACTGCCAGTAGCTGTACTCCAGGGGAACTCGGTCACCCAGACAGTCTTCAAGAACTACCCCCCCCCCCCCCCCCCCCCCCCCCGCCTCCCATGGAGGAGCTCGATGTCCCACTCACCATTGAGGAACTTGGCAAGGCATCGACTTGGTAGCGAGTGGTAAAGCTCTGGGCATCGACGGCATTCCACCAGAAGTCAAAGCCGGCAAGGAGAGTTCTCTCCTCAGTCACCTCCATGAGTGTTGGGAAGAAGTGACAGTACCCCAGGACAAGCGCGGTGCAAGCATCATCACGCTATACCAGAACAAACGATTCGCAGCGACTGCAATACCTATCGTGGAATATTCCTCCGCGACATTCTTGGTAAAGCCTTCGCCTGCGTCATCCTCAACAGGCTGCAGCTCCTCGCCGAACGAGTGTACCCAGAGGCACAGTGCGGCTTCAGAGCTGCGAGGTCGACGATCGAAATATTTTCCCTGAGGCAGCTACAAGAAGTTCCGCGAGCAGAGACGACCCTTGTTCATCGCCTTCATCGACCTGATCAAGGCGTTCGACTTGGTCAGTAGGTCAGGCCTCTTCACCTTTCTTACAGCAGATTGGTTGTCTCCCCAAGCTCCTGAAGATGATCGTCATTCCAGGACAACGTGAATGGTACTGTCCAGTACGATGGCTCTTCTTCGGACCCCTTCTCAATCAAGAGCGGTGTCAAACAAGGGTACGTGCTCTCTCCGACACTCTTGGGCGTCATCTTTTCACTGCTGCTGCGCAGCGCCTTCCAGCAGTCTGAAGACGGCATATTCCTCCACACTAGGAGGGACAAAAGCCTCTTCAACCTGGCACGCTTCCGAGCAAAGACGAAGAGCATCTCCCTGAAGATTACACTAACACCTAGAAAAACGGGACACTATACTGTATAAAGGAGGACATTAAACTCTATGAAAGGACACTAAGCCCCACGAAAACAGT
The DNA here is from genome assembly GCA_018398815.1 of Conus ventricosus. Taxonomy (NCBI): domain Eukaryota; kingdom Metazoa; phylum Mollusca; class Gastropoda; order Neogastropoda; family Conidae; genus Conus; species Conus ventricosus. The sequence goes on along the minus strand of CM031596.1, from coordinate 39,263,090 downwards.
ACACCGCATCGAAAAGAAAGACAATGCAGGGAGAATCTCTTCTCGGACGACGCCGCCCTCACTGTCAATAAAGGGGAAGCGCTACAACGGCTGATCATCACCTGCTTGCTGGTGCCTGCGCCAAGTTCAGCCTCGCCATCAGCTTGAAGAAAACGAACATCATGAGCCAAGACGCCAGCAGCACTCCCCGCACACGCATCTTCATCGGTGATCACACCCTCGAAGTGGACGACGACTTGACTTACCTGAGCTCCACCATTTCCAGCAACCTCTGTCTGGACGCCAAGCAGAACGTGCGGATCGGCAAGGCAGCAACAGCAATGGCCCGTCTAGCGAAGAAAGTCTGGAACAACACCATGCTAACGTCAAACACCAAGATGAAAGTGTACTAAGCCTGCGTGCTGAGCACTCTTTTCTACGGAAGCGAAGTATGGACCCAGTACTCTCGACAAGAACGCAGACTGAACGCCTTCCACCTGAGCTGCCTCAGAAGACACTTGGGCATTACTTGACAGGACCGCAACAAGGACGTCCAATCCCAGGCAGAGATGCCTAGTATACTCGCCATGCTGACACGGAGGTTCCTGTGCTGACTTGACCACGTCAGCTCATGGACGACGGTCGCATCCCAAAGGACTTGCTGTACGGCGAGCTGGCTACGGGCATCAGACCCACAGGACGGCCCGCCCTTTGCTACAAGGATATGTGCAAACGCGACATTAGGGCAGGCAGCGTCGACTTAGCAGACCTGGAGACAGCAGCTTCAGACCAGGTCAGCTGGCGGTCCACCATCAAGGCCGGCATCAAGCAAGCAGAGCAGAGTAGAGGCCCAGTGGGAAGAACGGAGGCGTCGCAGACGGCAAAAAACCTGCGTCAGCACCCATACAACACTTATAGCCGAGACTTAACCTGTAGCACCTGCAACAGTCTGCCACTCAAAGATCGGGCTCTTCAGCTACAGCAGGCGCTGCAACTCCACAGACTGATCCACGGCGCAACACCATTGTCTCTCGAGACCGATGGATGCCATCATCGAGCGTGATAAGGTATGAGGCCCTCTTCTCATATTGGTTGGTGTCCCTTTCTTTAAGGAATTGTCTTTTATAGGATTATTGTACTGTTTTATGTTTTAATGTGTTTCGTCCATAGAGCTTATAGCCACTTCTGTCATAAGTTTTACTTCTCTCTTCTTCCATCAGATTTAGCACCCCCCGTTCGTATAGTTTAACAAGATCCTCTTCCAGAATGTGGAGACCTTTTTCGTAGAGTTAATATAACTTATCAAGGGCTTTTAGTCTTAGTCTCAGGATTTAGAGTAATCCTCCTTGAGATTAAATGTCTTTCACTGGCTTTTAGTGCCCTCTTTTTCCTCTTCATTTTCGCTGTTTATGAACCAAAGGCCTTGGTGTCCTCTTTGCATGATATATTTCCTTCTTTCTCATGGTTAAGTGACCTCTTCTTCAGAATTTAATCTAAGACTTTTCTTTCGGCAGGCAGTACAAGGCTGACCGCTGTTCGAGAATTAGTCTACCAGAGAACCATAGTGCTGCGTTCTGCATCTTCCAGGACAACTAACCAAGAACATTCACCAAGAACATTCAAGTCTTGGGAAAGGATTCGCAAGACAACACTGTGCAACGGAGAGAACTGACGATGATGTAAGTGCAAGTTCTGTACTTTAAAGCAGTTCTTAAGCTGGTGCTTAACTGGTAAATTGTGTCCTTGCAAGGCAGATAATAATCAGGTAGGTGGGTAGGTGTAGTTACAATGATTTGGATTCCAGGACTTTGTACGTTTTTTTAAAAACTGGATTCTTGTAGCCCTATCTCCACCTTACTATGCGTTGTTAAGTGGATCTCAAACTCTCGCTCACCCCCTCCTTCCTCCATTCTCTCGACACCACCTCTCCGTGCCTCGCTGCCTTTTTCGTGCCCCATTTTCACGAATTCTACAGACTGATCTGTTGCAGGGCACTCGACTCTCGGCTCTTTAGTAACATAATGCCGAGAAAAATATTCTCCTTTAAGTCAACGCACAGAACATAATGGACCTCAAACGCGTATTCTGGAACAACAGGAACAGAGAAAAGGGGACAAAATATGGGAGGAAATTCGTATATTGATTTCAGCAAGAGTGCAGAAACTAGATTTTCATCGGGGCGAGAGATGGAGAAATGAGGCGTAGTGGAAGAATATTATGCTAAACCATGCGAAAGGGGGATGCTGAACCTGATGAAAGAAGAGAGCATACAGACATTCTTACTAAAATCTCACACGCATACACAATATCCCCACAAACTACACCACCCCATCCACTCTACAGACTCGTGTGCACTCGAATATTTTATTTTTTTTCGACAATCGCAGATTTTGGGTGCATACGGATAGGTAAACAATATTTTTGTTAAAAGGAAATATTTTGTATTTGAGAAGTGTCTGCACGAGAATTCTGTTGTTGAAATGTTTTTTTCCCATCCACAGGGGCAAAGAACTCCAGCATCAACGGCTGTGGAAAACGGAGACCAGGACGGGTGAACTCGGGGACTGCTTATTACTATTTCTTTCATACTTTAGTTGTGTTTTGTAGGCCTAGAATCTTGTTTTTAAACAAGAGTTCAGCACCTGGTTCGTAGGAAAGGTTCACCGTGTGCTTTCAGATGGTTTGTCTTCTTTTCCTGAGGATTCAGTGTCTTCTTCACTCATAGCGTTTCTTGTACTTTTTTTTTAGTTTTGTCTCCTTCCCTAAAAGGGCTTAGTGTTACCGTTGTCAGGATTTATTGTCTTCTTGATTCACAACATATAGTGTTTTCTCTCTTCGGGTTTTGTGCGTCTTTTTAGCGTTAGTGTCAGTCGTTCAAATGCTTAATATAGGTGCTCAGGTTTCGTATGTCCATGTTCTGTGGTACAAGGACACAAAACAGGGGGTACCAGTGGAAATAGTTTCTGGAAGAGCTTGAATTTTGACTCCGCTATGTAGCAGGTCTCCTACTTACTCAGGGATTTGGAACATGGACGCATGTTTTCAGATTATCAGAGACTGAGCTGCAGAGCTGTTAAGGAAGTCTTTAGAGCTCTTCCTGAAATATTCCCTAGTGCGCACCTGGTACCGCCTGATCTAATCGTCCTTTAATACACAGAACATCTGTCGGTGGCATGGTAATCAGCGTGAACATTTGGGTCCTTCATGTTCTGTAGTGTTTCCACTCCATAGATACAGCATCTTACTGTCCGAGGTTTAAGCGTTCCCCTTTCTTACGGCTGTAGACTTCTTCCATGAGTTATTGCTTGGTCTGAGTGTCTTCCTCCCATGGGGCTTATAATCTTTTGTGTCAAGAGTTAGCGTCAGTTTCTTTCGTAGAGAAAAATGTTATCCATTCATATTGTTTAGTGTAAACGTCTTTCAGAGAGCTAGTCTTTGTTCTGTAGGTCGATTTGTCTTTTCTTAAGGCTTAAGCCTCATTCACGGTCTTCTCTTTCCAAGTTGTACTATCTTTGTTCATAGACTTTACGGTCTTTATTCTCAGCGCGTATGAACACAATTCTTAAGCTTTAGTTTATACTTTTTATGCTTTAGTGTACACTTTCTCGGAGTTTAGCCGCGACTTGTTGGTCCTTTATTACGTCCCTTCTTTAGAACGATTTGGCGTCATCTTTCAAATAGTATTTGATTTTTCTTTTTATGGACATTAGTATGTTCTTGTATAATGTTCTTTCATAGAGTTGAGTGTCCTAATCGAATAGCGAGTTTTGTCCTTCTAGACGACTTAGTTTCGTCAGTTCACATACTTTACTCTTCTCTTCCCCCAAAGGTTTACTCTCTCCCTTTCAAAGCAATTAATTGCGCTGTTTCTTTTTTACTGTGTAGTTTCATTTTTTGTAGGGTTTAGTGTCATTTTTCAGAGAGGTTTTATGCCCTTTCGTATGGTATTTTCTTGGGGCTTAGTTCCTCTTTTCACAAACTTTAGGATCCTCCTTTCATGCGGTGCCCCCGTGGCCGGTCTTCTCGTGGCGGGGGGGGGGGGGGGGGGGGGGGGGGGGGTTTTCTTGACCAACCTGCGCCCACCCCTTTTTCTTATCTTTCCTACTGTTCTGCCTACCATGTCTTTCACTACCACTTTTCACCCATAAAGTCTACCCACACCATCTGCCGCCTGTATGTCGTCTTTTTTCTTCCTACCCGGTTCTTCAATCTGTTCTTTCATCTATTTTTTTCAGTCTTCCTTTTCAATGCTTCTTTTTCTGAGACCTATCGGAGTGGTGGCCCAAAGTCACTCGCAATCTAAGGTGCTGACACTGGCCGAGAGATGAATGGCTCTGCGTTAGTGAGTCGCTACAGCAGTCCTGTCTGGTTTTGTGGGACAGTATCGGGCAGACGGACGCCCTACGAGTTCTTCTTCGCAAGTCCTTCGTAGGGCCATCCATTGTCCCTTCCCTAGCACGCTAGCCCTCCTAGGGTGACTGTTGAATTCCTGCCATCGTTGAGCTTACGCCTTATGAGTAATCAAAACAATCATAACGCCACACGTCTAAGAGAATACGATTCAGACTCTGAAGAAAAAGTAAGGTTTGTTGCCAAGCACAAGGAAGTGTGGCTGAGATTCCTGGTAGTCGATGGCTTCCAGGGTCTCAATGTATTTCTATTTCAGAAATGGTTGGAGGGTGTATCCATGTCCTACTCCGAAGTAAAAAAACAAAACAAAACAAAAAGACGGGACATATCTTGTGAAATGCCCGAATGAACATTCATTGACCCAGCTTAAAAAGACAGAGGGGACGAAGGCAAAGTTTGGTAGCAGGGAGGTCTTTGTTAAAGTGTCCGGCCATCGTACGTTGAACTCCTGCAAGGGAGTGATACGTTGCGGTGGTACGAGACACCTTAGAGATATCTTGACAGACACATCAGAGGCTGAGCTGAAGGACCATTTGGCGGATCAGGGAGTTCTGGATGTGCGGCGTCTTTCCGCTTTCCGAAAAGGAGAAAGGATGCCCACATTTACATATATCCTGACGTTTGGCATGGCGCAGATTCCGGTAGATGTTAAAATTTTCTACGAAAATATCAAGGTAGATGTCTTTATTCCTTCACCCATGCGCTGTTTCAAATGTTGTCAGTTCGGCCACACAAAGGACATGTGCAGGGCCACCTCAGAAGTCTGTAAAAGATGTGGCAAAGACGCTCATGACACTAGTATCGCATGTGACGCCTCCTGCGTCAATTGTCCCGGGAAGCACGAATCCAGCTCCAAAGATTGCCCTCGGTGGAAATTGGAGTCTGAGATTCAAAGGGTACGAGTGTCTGGGTGTTTGACATTTCTTGACGCAAAAAGGAGTCCTTCAGGAAAATCCTTCAGGCAAAAGCTACTCATCTGTACTGACGTCAAAGCCAAAGATGATAGATCAGGCAAGCCAAGCAGATCTGTGTCCATGTGCATGTCCAAAGTCATTAAACAAGTCAGCCTCACCCAATCAGACTTAAGCTGTGTAAAAAGATTCCGCTGCTTCTGCTTCGGTTGTCACACCTGTACCAACATTATCTTTGTCGAGATCAGTTTCTGAGGATGCTACGAAGTCGAGCAAAAGTGATTTGAGGACAGATTCTGTTGGGGTTTCTCCACAAAAGAAGTTATCGGGTGGTTCGAAGGTGCTGGAGGTGTAAGACACCCATCACAGGCTAAGCCTGATCCCCCACCCAAACCACTTAGCAAGTACGAGAAACAGAAAATGAAATCTACTTCAAATCGTCTTAAAAAAGGCGAAACCTCTTTTTCCAGCTCCAACAGGTTTCGGGGACTGTCTGATTTTAATGACCTGATGTTTTTTTTTTAAACGCTGTATTTGCTCTATTGTTCTTTTGCATCTTACCTTATTTTAACCTTTTTTATGAGTATTCTCCAGTGGAATATAAGAGGGTTGAGGAGCAATTATGAAGATTTGCTCCTATTATGTAAATTTTCTCCCCTAATGTTGTTGCATTGCAAGAGCATCAGATTCAGCAACCGATTCCCATTAGAAACTGCTTGTCTATCTAAATATCCTAATACAAACGCAGGTGGTGTATGCCTTTATATCCATAATCCTCTCCCTGCAGCAGAAATTCCATTGAACACTTCTTTACAAGCTGTGGCAGCAACTGTTTCTGGTGATAACACTTTTTCTGTATGTTCCATTTATCTTCCTCCTCCAGAAAATGTTTCCAAACAGGACCTCGATAACCTTATTGAGCAATTACCGTCATCGCTCCTTCATTCTCCCATTTGGGGTGATCCGCGTTCGGATCACAGAGGATAGACGATCGAGACCTTCATTTTCGAACATCAACTATGTGTTCTGAATTACGATCAACCAACCTTTGTTCACTCGACTCGTGGAACTTCCTCAGCTATTGACTTATCTCTCTGTTCTCCCTCTCTACTTTTAGATTAGAAATGGAAACCTCACGAAGATTAATGCGGCAGTGATTATTTCCCCATTTTATTAGAAAGTTTGGCGACATCTGACGATGAGACGTCAGAATGTTGGAATTTGAAACGTGCTAATTGGGCCTTGTTTGAACTTCAGTGCAAGACCAAAATAACCAGTCATTCTTTCTCGGTCAGATCCCATGGACACCTTTACTTCTATCCTGATGGATATAGCGTCTGATTGTATTCCTAAATCTGTGATAGATAAAAAAAAAAAAACCCTCCTAAAGTGCCTTGGTTTAATAATGAGTGCAAGGAAGCTATTAGAAATCGCAGGAAAGCGCTTAGAAAATTCCGAAAACATCCGACGGAAGAAAATCGAATTGAGTATAAAGAAAACTAAAAGCTAAAGCGAAATATATCATCAAAAGATGTAAAAAGAACTCGTGGCGTAACTTTTGTTGCTCCTTAAATTCTACATCATCATCTGCCCGAGTGTGGAAATCCATCAAAAGAATCAAAGGAAAAGATCTACTGGTTTGAGAAATCTGAAAATCAATGGGAAACCAATTTTGGATACAGAAGACATAGCAAACCTCTTGGCCTCTTCCATCTCTCAAAATTCATCTAACAATTATTACAGTAAATTAAAACAAAAATTAAAGTAGAATCGGAGAAACACCATCATTTTTTATCTGACAACTCTGAGGACTACAATGCTCTGTTTTCACAGTGGGAATTAGACCAATCCATCAAGTCTAACAATTCGGCAGTTGGTCCTGACGAGGTTTATTATGAAATGCTTCATCTTCCGCGGAAAGTCGTTCTGTTCTACAGATTTATAACGGTATTTGGGAATCGGGAAGTTTTCCCGAAAAATGGAGGGAAGCTATTATTATACCCGTCCCTAAACCAGGCAAGGACAACTCGGATCCGAATAATTACCGTCCTATAGCGTTGACGAGTTGTCTTTGTAAAACTATGGAAAGAATGATCTCGGCGCGTCTCTTGTGGACGCTAGAGGATAAGGGTTTATGGCCGATATTCGATGTGGCTTTCGTAAGAAAAGGTGTACTATAGACCATTTTGTACGTTTGGAATCTATTGTGCGAGAAGCCTTCGCTTGCAAACAGCATGTTATCTCTATATTTTTTGACTTGGAGAAAGCATATGACACCACTTAGAGTACGGCATTCTGAGAGACCTTTTCAGCGTGGAGTTTAGGGGCAGGCTCTCCGTTTTTATTGAACAGTTTTTTACAGGATTGTTGGTTCCGTGTGCGTTCAGATAAGTTTTGTCAGACTTCTTTGTTCAAGAACAGGGAGTACCCCAGGGAAGCATTTTATCTCCCTTGTTGTTTTTGAACGTTTTCTTCAGGAATGGTCGTCCTGATTTAGCTAACGCTGACAAAGGTTAAATAGTGGCATTTGATGTCATGTGTAAACTTCGTAAAATGAACAATAATTCTATAAAGTAGTTCAGTTTTTCCAAATGTTTGATAAGCAGATACTGCTGTGTGGTGCAGAACAATCAGATTTGGTTAAAGCTTCTCTTATTAGAGTATTCATTTATTTGCATCGGGAAAAAAAAATATCTGGGCGTAAAAATGCGAATACCAGATGATTTTGTTTATGGAGAACGAGGCAGATTTTCCTTAACACTCAGCGCTTGTGCTTACGTTATTCGAAACTGAAATTAATAATATAGAACACAGGTTCCCTTTCAAGGCGTACAAGATGCTATTAAATATAACCGATAGATCGAAAGCAAACTAGGCATCTAAAGTTCATAATGTATTAAATGCTCATGTTCGAGATTGAAACGCTTATTAATGGCAGATTTGAAACCGCCATAGAAAGAATAGCGATAGATTTTAAAGACCACAGTAGATCCCATCAGTTTTCATGACATCGAACCATGTCTTACGTAAGATTTAAGGGGGAGTGTAAGGATACGCATTGATGAAATCTTAATTAGTTGTATTGACATAGCAGTGCGCAGGTTTAGATGTAAACAGATGTAGTTTTTTAAAAAAAAAATGAAATTTACAAATTGTAAAAATGCGACTGAAATTTTCTGTTGCCCAGCCCTCGGGGAACTTATATATAATCAGTGTGTACCGCTAAGTATTATAACAATCTAAATCAGTTTGACATCACTTATGGCAGGGGAAAAAATGAATGAGAAAGTTTGCAGTCTAGAGGAGAGAGATTCAAGGGGAGAGAAATACGGGTGTTTTGATTAATGATAATTTTAACTGTGTGAAACTGTAACAACGGTTGATCATCAATTTGTTCTGAAAGTTGTTTGACATACCAGGTGAGGGTTTTGATTTTCTTTTTCTCTTGTTCACACCCATTCAGATGGGGCTTTGACCTTTACGAATAAATTTCTGAGGTTTGAGTCTCTCTGTCCGTCTCTTTCTCTCTCTCTGTCTCTCTCTCCTCACGTGGCATCCACGCCCACGCGCCATGCTTCATGTGTGCGTGCGCACGCGGCACACGCTGACAAGAATTAGGTTGGTCCACGAACGGCCGGACTGTTAATAGTTTCTTGAGGCCGAACCTTAGATATAAATAAAGGTAACTGGCATCTTGTGCTGCTGAAGCAGCAATACTCCTACGAGACCTCTTTCTTCTAATTAACGTATTCATTCTGAAATGGTGGGCGTTCATCTACGCAAAATAAATCCTTTTTGTCTGAGTGTCTGTCTGCGTCTCTCTCTCTCTCTCTCTCTCTCTCTCTCTCTCTCTCTCTCTCTCTCTCCACCTCCCCAGCACCCCATGCTTCCCCCACACTTCTGATTCAGGTTCCAGTTTTGTGTGTGTGCGAGAGAGCACAAATGTTTAATTGTTTTAGCATTTGTATGGCCGCGGATTAAGTTTTTACAAGGTACATTTCGGATTATTGTTGTGTGGTGTGTGTGTGTGT
>CM031596.1:39246118-39252759 GCA_018398815.1 Conus ventricosus | reverse complement strand
TTCGGTGCCCGCCGCCCCTTTCCCCCCCCCCCCCACACCCCCACCTCATTACCTCTCCGCACACAGGCTTCATATTCTCTTTCCATAAGTTCAGTTCTGTTTTACCCCCCACAGCGTTTCATGTCTTCTACTGCAAGGTCTGCTGTCTCTTCTTGCTCCCCCCCCCCCCCCCCCAAGAGGGTTCGGGTCCTCTGTATACATAGTTCGATACCCCACCCCCATCCCCATGTAACACTGAGGATTTCGTGTTCACTTTCTAAAAGGTTTTATTGCGTCTCCTCCCCTCCCCCACTTTTCCAAAAGGGTTTCTGTTCTCTTTACACAAGGTTCGTGTCTGTTACCCCCACAGGTTTTGTGTCCTCTTCAGAGTTTTATGTCCCCTCCTTTTCCCGTACTTTGTGTCCGTTTTCTCTCGGAATCTATGTCTGTTTTTATCCCAGGCAGTTTTGTGTCCCCTCTCCATAAGATTCTGTATGTGTTCCCTGCCACAGCGTTTCGTGTCCTTTTATAAGGTTTGGTGGTTCCCCCACCCCCACCCCGTCCTTAGTTTTTGTGTCCTCGTAGAATAAGCTCCGTTTCTGATTCCCCCTCCCTAAGGTTAGGTTCGCCTTTCTACATACATAGGATTTCTTGGTCCTTTTCTATCAGCGTTTTGTGTCCTTTTAATGTAAGTTCGGTGTCTCATCTCCCTCCCCCCGCCCCCCCCCCCCCCCCAAAAAAAAAAAAAAAAAGAAAAAAAAAAAAAGAAAAAGAAAATGTTTTCGAGTCCGCTTTCTGTAAGCTTTTTTTCTGCTCCCCTCCCCCCTCTCCCTTTCCCATGTGGATTCTTCTCTGCCTATAAGGTTCGGCGCGCTTCCTACCTTCCCCCCCATCCCCCCCATTTTTCATGCCCTCTTTCTAAGGTTCGGTATTTCTCTTCTCCACCCCCCACCCCCACCCCCCACCCCCCGCCCTCCCTCCTCCCAGGGAAATTTGTGTCTTCTGTAATGTTTGTGTCTCTTCCCACCTTAGAGTTACTTGCACTTTCTGTATGGTTCATTGACCCTCCCCTCCCCCCCCCCTCCCTTTCTTTCTCTCCCTCATCTTCCTTTTCTAAGGACTGTTATGCTCTGTTCAGCCCGCACACAGGCTTTGTATTCTCTTTCGGGAATCTTAGGCGTCTCTACCTCCTCCCCCACCCCCACTCCCGCCAGAGGGTTTTGGGTCCTCTAACGCCAAGGTTTGAGTCTCTTCACCATCGCACACCACCCCGGGTTTGAAGCCTTTTAACAGTTCGAGGTCTCTTTTTTCCATCCACAGGTTTAATTTCCATTGCCTTTAAGGTTTTGTGTATCTCACACACGCAGACGCACACCCCCACCTGGGTTTCATGTCCTTTTAACACCCCAGGCGTCCCCATTTCTATAAGGTTCAGTGTTTCGTTTTCCTGCCAGAGGATTAGAAGTCCACCTTTGATAAGGTTCCGTGCCCCCCCCCCCCCCCCCCCCCCCAAGGTTTCGTTTTGTGTCTCTACCCACCCCGACAGTGTTGCCCTTTCTATAAGGTTCGTGACTCCCCCCTCCCCCTCTCCCCCAGGTTTCGTGCCCTCTTTCTATAAGTTTAGGCGTCTCTTTTCCACCCCTACCCCCTCTTCCCTTGGTTTCATGCCAACTTCCTACAGGGTTTTGGGTGTCTCCCCACGTCCACGTTTTCGTGCCCTTTATCCATCAAGTTTGCTGTCCCTTCCCCCCTCCGGGGGGGTTGCGACCTTGTCGTGGTCGGAGGGCTTGCGCGGTCCAGTGATCCCTTAGGCTTTGCTGGCGGGGCATCAATACTTGGAGATAGGCTGTTTTTTTTCACACTGCTTGTAGCCTGAGAGGTGAAGATGCTGTATGGCCTAAGCTAACGTGGTAAGGAGTTGATGCCCCTGGTAGGCTTCCATGTCAGATAGGCTAAGGGTGAGGATCCTGACTAAGAGTAACCCGCCTTTCTCCTTTTTTTTCTGCCTTCCTTATTTGGTCCTTTTCTATCTTCGTCTCCCCTTCAAGTCTTCTTTTCCACACTCCTTTCTCTCCGTGGACTCCTTAAGATCCGCCGCGTTGGCCGTGCGGTGCGACCTGTGTCGGAGGGGAATGAGATCCTGGTGATTGAGAGGGCCAGCGCTCTAAACACATCATTTTGGCTCGGACCTCTCCTAGACAGGAGTACACTTTGGCCCGGTGTACTAATCGGCTCCCCTTTTTGGGGGCTGGGTCAAAACAGGCATTTCTCCGGCTGGCCAAGGTAACCCCTGCAGTGCTCAGCTCTCTGTTTCCCGGGAGTTGAGCATGATCAGGGGGATAGGTTGGTAGGTTTTTGTCTGTTGTATGTCTCTCCTGAAGCCTGGAAGGGGTCAAGACAGTGATCTTGGCCCTGGCCCCTTAGTTGGACTCCAAGGTGGGTGGGTAAGGGAGAGATGAAATTTTTGCCTCTAAATATGACTTCAATCAAACATCATCCCCCCCCAAAAGGGAAAGTTCAGTTACTTTCGCAAAGGTCGTCACGGGAGTCCGATGGAGACTCTGATTCTGAAAATGAAACAAGGGCAGTTGTCAGGATTTTGGTCCTCTTGGTTGATCATGGAAAGTAAGGAGCGGGACAAACCTCTTTCTGCATTAAGCTCATTTGCAATACAGAAGGGCTTCCAAGGTATGCAGGAGACCCACAGTCCATTAAGCGACTCAGAAACGGCACATTTCTCATCCAGTGTAAAAGTAAAAAACAATCAGAGCACTGCTGAAAGCTACAAAGCGGGTAGACCGAGAGATCCGGGTGACCCCCCATAAACAGCTGAATTCCTCTAAGGAGTCATTCGTTGCCCAGATCTTCGAGGTGTCTCAGAGGCAGAAATCAAGGCGGAGCTGGCATCCCAGGGTGTGACAGAGGTGCATAGGTGACAGTGAAAAAAGGTGCAGAAAGAGTGCCACCAACACCCTCTTTCTGACATTCTGCAACCCCTGTGCTACCTCCTTCATCAAAGTAGGATATTTGAATGTCCGAAATACAAATGTATGTTCCATCTCCCATGCGTTGCTTCAAATGCCAGAAGTTTGGTCATGTCGGAGACCGTTGTTCTGGCAGAGGTGTGTGGGGTTTTTGTTGCAAGGCAACCCATGATGGCCATGTAAAGACCCGCGCATTGTGCAAACTGCGGTAGCGACCACCCCTCCTCTTCACGCAACTGCCCTGTCTGGGTACAAGATCAACCATCCAAAAGGTCAAAACAGAAAAGATCTATTTTTTTTGAAGCCCGCAGGCAGTTGTTGGCAGTCAGACGCCAACAGCATCTTCATAACGCTTCGGCGGTAAAAAAAAAGTATCGACTCGTCAGTCTGCTGCCAGACTGACGATTTTACTTTCTCCAAAACTTTGCAAGGAAGACAGATAAGCTTTGGTGGAAGCAAGTCCACCACCTCCCAACCCAAAGTAGGTGCCCCTGGTGGGGGAAAAAAATCTGCCACCCCCCAGACTGCTCAGCAGTCTACTCCATCTGCTGCTGGCAAAAATCCGCCACCCCTCAGACTGCCCAGCAGTCTACAACATCTGCTGCTGGGCAGATTAAAAAACCAGCACCCGCACCTCAAACTCCCATGTCCAGTGCCCGTGCGGGCAAGGGAGTTCATCTCAGTGTGGAATGGTGGAGATGAGGAAGAAACCTCCTCCGTCTCCCAAATCCAGACCTTCTTCACCTGTTGGCAAGTCTGCCAGCGGGTCTGAAGACCAACACAGTCCAGTGAAACTAAGTAATAAATTCACTCCATTGGAAGCAGATGTTGATGAGGAGATGACCTGAACTCTCTCCTTTTCCGCCCTCTGCACCATGGATAGTACAATATTCCATTGGAATATCCGTGGTCTAAATTCCAACTCGAGGAGCTGCAGCTTCTGTGTCAATCTATAAAACCTTCTGTCGTGGCTCTTCAGGAAACTCAAATTCAAAGCCAGAAGACCTTTACTCTTTCTGGCTTTAATATTCTTTCAAAACCTGCACAACCATCCACGTTGGGACTGTCGGGCGTGTTGCCCTTCTCCTACACAAAACTTTGTTGTATAGTCCTGTCGCTCTGTCTACCTCCCTTCAGCTGTAGCTGCGAGAGTCACTCTCCACAAGACTGTGACAATCTGTTCCCTTTATCTCCCACCTTCTGTCCCGGTTTGTCGTCAGGACCTTGTCAGTCTGATAGAACTTCCTCGACCTTTTTTGCTGTTGGTGGACTTTAAGGGTCACAATCCTCTTGGGGTAGTGACAGTACGCCCTCCCAGAGGTCTGCTGATTGAGGATGTCCTTTCGGATTTGGATTTGTGTTGTCTGAACGACGGATCTGCAACTTACCTCCACTCTTCCACGGGTTCACTTTCGTGTTTAGATTTGTTGGTTTGTGACCCCTCGCTGGTCCGGGACTATGAGTGGTCTGTCCATGACGATCTGCACGGAAGTGACCATTTCCCTGTTCTTTACAGCCCATATTAACTGAAACCGCCTCTGTCTCTCAACATCTCAATTATAAGAAAGCAAACTGGATCTATTTGCAACCACTATTTCAAAAGAATTCCAGGACACTGATTTTTTTCAGAGTCCAAACCCAGCAGAATCTCTGACTAACACTGTAATCAAATGTGCTAAAGCCTGTATTCCAGTGTCTTCCGATAAACTTCAAATGCCAAAAAACACCCTGGTTCGATTCAGACTGCCAACAAATTTCCAAAGTTCGCAAACGCTCAGCGTCGGGTATACCAACGACCTTCGGTCCCAACGCTCGAGCCCATCAGAAACTCCGTGCCAAATCGAGACACACTTTTAAAATCAGTAAACGTCGGTCCTGGAGAGTTTCTGCTCCAGGCTGACATCGAAAACTTCCAAGAAAAAAGTGTGGAACATCATTAGAAAAATCAAAGGGAAGAACACCAACCCCTCCATTCATCACTTGAAACTTGCTGATGCTCTGATCACTGACAAACAAGCTGTTGCCAATCTGTTGGCCTCCACCATCCAACAGAACTCCTCATCTTCAAATAAATCTGCAGTCTTTTTAAGAAACAAAGAGATTAGAGAGAAATCTTCATACAATTTCACATCAGACAACTCTGAAACCTATAATCTTTCTTTTTCAATCGTTGAACTCAAATTAGCTTTACAAACCTGCACTGATTCTGCCCCTGGTCTGGATGACATTCATTATCAGGTTGTGAAACATTTTCAGAAAGCTGTCTCCAGACTCTTCTCCAAGTTTATAACCAATCTGGACCACAGATCCTTTCCGCCCTCCTGGCGGAAAGCCCTGATCATTCCCATTCCAAAGCCTGGAAAGGACCTTACCAACCCTTCCAACTATCGCCCAATCGCTCTGACCACTGCCTCTGTAAGCTGATGGAAAAGATGGTCAACTCCCGTCTGATGTGGAAGCTGGAAACCGATGGTCTTTTGGCCAGTGAACAGTGCGGTTTCCGGAAGTACCACTCGACAGTTGACCATCTAATCCGTCTGGAAACCACCATCCGCAACGCCATTGTTAACAAGCAGCATGTGGTTATCTTTTTCGACCTCGAAAAGGCGTACGACACCACGTGGAAAGCAGAATCCTCATGACCGGCACAAACTTGGTTTTCGGGTCACCTGCCTCTGTTCATTCAGAACTTTTTAGCCGATCGACAGTTCCAGGTGCGTGTTGGGCACCGCAATCTCTGACATCCTTGGGCAGGAGTTGGGTGTTCCTCAGGGAGCATCCTTTCTCCAG
Organism: Conus ventricosus; assembly: GCA_018398815.1. Lineage (NCBI taxonomy): Eukaryota > Metazoa > Mollusca > Gastropoda > Neogastropoda > Conidae > Conus > Conus ventricosus. The sequence goes on along the minus strand of CM031596.1, from coordinate 39,247,006 downwards.
CCCTTTTCAGCATTAAAATAAATGACATTGTCCAATCGGGAAGCCAGGCACCGAGTCCTCTCGTTTGTTGACGACTTTGCGCTGTATGCAGTTGGAGCTTCTTACGCCAGCGTACAGCGTCGACTCCAACTTTTTGTCAACAGAATCCAACAGTGGGCTGAGGAAAGCGGGTTTACCTTCTCCCGTACCAAAACCAGTCAATTCATTTCCACAATTTCGTCGATTCTTTGCTGATCCTGAAATTCGTCTGGCAAGTCCACCATTCCATTGTAAAAGAAGCCAAATTCCTGGAGTTATTTTTGACCAAAAACTCAACTTTCTCAGCCACATCAAAAACCTCAAACTTCTTGCCAGAAAGCTCTGAATATTCTGCGGGTCGTAGCGCACACCGACTGGGCGCTGATAAGAAAACTTTGCTGAACCTCTACAGAGCCTTGGTCCGTTCCAAACTGGACTACGGTTGTGCTGTGTACGGCTCTGCAAGACCCTCTTACCTCAAACTCTTGGGCCCTATCCATCATCAAGGGCTTCGTCTCTGTCTTGGAGCATTCCGCACCACCCCTGGGGTACAGCCTGTACGCAGAGGCAGGTGAACCCTCACTGTCCAACCGCAGGCTGAAAATGTCTCTAAATTATTATATCCGACTGTTCTCAGAACCGCAGAATCCTGCCTATGACTGTGTCTTTGACCCTCCGTTTCCAAAGTAAGATGAAAACAACCCGAAATGTATTCCGCCGTTTTGGTCTTCGTATGCAGCCTCACGTGCGAAATGCAGGTCTAGACCTAGGAGTTGTGTCGGATTTTCCAAGTTTCCGGATCAACCTCCGTGGACCTTTTCACACCAGAGATTCGTTTCGATCTTGCAGCTTTCGTAAAGAGTCTGCCAG
>CM031596.1:39213618-39236118 GCA_018398815.1 Conus ventricosus | reverse complement strand
GAACTGGACAACTGTGAAGATAGTACTGACGCTGGTTGTGACTGAAGAGGATTTCCGGAAGAAGCCTGGATCGACTGGCACACCGATGGATCTGCCACCAACGCAGTGGCTAGGTGAGGGTCCGGTGTCTTTTGTCAGGTTTTCTGGGGTGTTGGAACATAAGCACTCTCCAACCGACAAGAATTGCTTCGACTTTCTGTGCATCAGTAAACACACACACACACACACACACGCACACGCGTGCGCGCGCGCGCGCGCACTGTTTTGTGATGGAGCAGTTCCGCACGAGCATTTTCCCCTGGAGAGTGTCAAGGCAGTCATGTGCTACAGTCCCCAGGCACTTGTCGACACTCATCTTGAGGTCAGACTCGGCACGTGGAGAGGGAACTGGAATTAAGACCAGTCTGAGAGCAGGGCACGAAAGGTCACATGATTTTACGTTTTTGTTTGTGATGATACAGGTGATTTTATGCAGCTCTATTCTGGTCCGTTTTGTTCATAGCGACCAATTTTCTAATAGTGTTTAAAATGGAAAACGTGTACGTTTTTATGGAAGTTGGTGAAATACTTTTAATGTTCACATGATAAGTCTTGTTAACCAGTGCATTTTCTTATGGCCAGAGAACCAGAAAAGAAAAACTTACAAAAAAATCGGAACAGTTTTGCTCAATTGAGTGGATAACATTTATTTACACAGCAAGTCAGTTGTTGAAAGGAAATACTAACGGTTCTGTCAACAGGAGCAAGAACTGCTGCTTCATTGGCTGTGGACAGGGTGACCATGACAAGTGACTGCAGCGGATCACAAGCTTCACCAGCATATTGTCCAAAGGGGTTTTCATAGCACCTGGTTCTTTGGAGGGGTTGTCTTTTTTTATATGGTTTAATCGTCTCATCCCCCTTCAAGGGCTCTGCGTCTTTTTCAGTCACAGGATTTAGTCACTTAGTTTACATATTTAGTCACTTAGTTTACATATTTATTGTCCCCTAGTTTACATATTTATTGTCCCCTTCATTCAAACTATTCGTATTTTTCAAAAAGTTTAATTGTACAGGTTTTTGTGTACTCTTCCCAAGGTTGCTGCCCCCTTCATTCACAAGAGTGCGTCTTATTTCTCGAGGTTTAGAATTGTCCTTTCTACAGAGTCGTTCTTTCACATGAACAGCATGTGTGCTCTGGGTTCTTGTGTCGGTCTTCTGTGAAATAAGGATACATCACGCAGGGTACCAGAGGGAGTATTTTCTGGAAGAGAGTGAAAGATTGACACAAAGCTTTGCAGTGTATTGAGTGATTATTGAGTGTTTTCAGATAAACTGGGTCTGGCTGTAGTGCTGTTGAATCTTTTGCCCCCCCCCCCCCCCCCCCCCCGAAATGTGTCCTTGTGCGCACCTGGTACCTCCTGATCTGAGTATCCATAAATCCACAAAAAGTCCAACATGATAATCACGAGTCAACATATGGATCCTTCCATATGTATTAATGTCTTTCTTTCATAGGGTGTCGTCCGTCAAATAGCAAGCAGCGTTCCGTTCATAGGATTTAGTATCATCTTTTTTAGCGTTCTTTCGTGGTTGTTTTTGAGGGATTAGTGTCCTTTGTTATAATATAACATAATCATATGATTTTGTGTCCTCATTTCACAGGCGTTAGCATTCTCTTTCTGTTCTGCGCGGTGCCCTGTTTCCGTAGTGTTTAGTGTCCTTTCATGGAGTTTAATGTCTCCATTAAACAGTATAGTGTCCTCGGATTTAGTATCCGTTCATATGGTTTGGTGTCATCTGTTTACAGGGACTGGGTGTGATAAGCTCCAAGCAGAAGGGACGTCCTCGAATCAACACATCCGTGACGTCGGTGTCAGAACTGCGCGAACGCTTTGCCAGAGCCAGTGTCAAGGACTGCCCGACAGGCAGCACTTCATCATGGTGCAGCCACATCCACAATGCCCCTTGCCAGTCCGCCTCGGACACCTATGGGAAGAGTGAGGAAGAATGTGGACTAGTTCGAAGAAGGAATTGTGGAGATTGATCCTGCCAAGCGAGCCGCACTCCTCGATCACAAGAGAGAGCCCTCAAAGAAGACACTGGCCGCACTCCGAAAAGCTCGCAACAACGCCCAGCGAAAATTGTCCGTAAATGTATCAGTGATTTAGATGTCCACCGACCGCGACAACTTCCGCGCCATGTGCGAGGGCATGAAGAAAGCGTACGGCCCTGGTGCCGTCAAGATCGCTCCTCTAAAATCTACCTGGGGGGAGGTCATCACCGACTGCAGCAAACAGATGGAGCGATGGGCGGAGCACTGCCAGGAGCTGTACTCCAGGGGGAACTCGGTCACCCACACAGTCTTCAAGAACTACCCACCCCCCCTCCCCCCCTGCCTCCCATGGAGGAGCTCGATGTCCCACTCACCATTGAGGAACTTGGTAAGGCATCGACTTGGTAGCGAGTGGTAAAGCTCTGGGCAGCAACGGCATTCCACCAGAAGTCGTCAAAGCCGGCAAGGAGAGTTGTCTCCTGTCACCTCCATGAGCCTCTGCTGCAGTGTTGGGAAGAAGTGACAGTACCCCAGGACAAGCGCGGTGCAAGCATCACGCTATACCAGAACAAACGATTTGCAGCGACTGCAATAATTATCGTGGACTATTCCTCCGCGGCATTCTTGGTAAAGCCTTCACCTGCGTCATCCTCAACAGGCTGCAGCTACTCGCCGAACGAGTGTACCCAGTGGCACAGTGCGGCTTCAGAGCTGCGAGGTCGACGATCAAAATATTTTCCCTGAGGCAGCTACAAGAGAAGGTCCGCGAGCAGAGACAACCCTTGTTCATCGCCTTCATCGACCTGATCAAGGCGTTCGACTTGGTCAGTAGGTCAGGCCTCTTCACCCTACTTACAGCAGATTGGTTGTCTCCCCAAGCTCGTGAAGATGGTCGTCATTCCAGGACAACATGAATGGTACTGTCCAGTACGATGGTTCATCTTCGGACCCCTTCTCAATCAAGAGCGGTGTCAAACAAGGGTGCGTGCTCGCTCCGACACTCTTGGGCGTCATCTTTTCACTGCTGCTGCGCAGCGCCTTCCAGCAGTCTAAAGACGGCATGTTCCTCCACACTAGGAGGGACGAAAGCCTCTTCAACCAGGCACGCTTCCGAGCAAAGACGAAGAGCATCTCCCTGAAGATTACACTAACACTAGAAAAACAGGACACTATACTGTATAAAGGAGGACATTAAACTCTATGAAAGGACACTAAGCCCCACGAAAACAGTACACCGCATCGAAAAGAAAGACAATGCAGGGAGAATCTCAGATGACGCTGCCCTCACTGCCAATAGAGGGGGAGCGCTACAACGGCTCATCACTTGCTGATGCCTGCGCCAAGTTCAGCCTCACCATCAGCTTGAGAAAACGAACATCATGAGCCAAGACGCCAGCAGCACTCCCCGCACTCGCATCTTCACGGTGATCACACCCTCGAAGTGGACGACGACTTAACTGAGCTCCACCATTTCCAGCAAACTGTCTGGACGCCAAGCAGAACGTGCGGATCGGCAAGGCAGCAACAGCAATGGCCCGTCTAGCGAAGAAAGTCTGGAACAACACCATGATAACATCAAACACCAAGATGAAAGTGTACTAAGCCTGCGTGCTGAGCATCTCTTTTCTACGGAAGCGAAGCATGGACCCAGTACTCTCGAAAAGAACGCAGATTGAACGCCTTCCACCTGAGCTGCCTCAGAAGACACCTGGGCATTACTTGACAGGACCGCAACAAGGACGTCCTACCGCAGGCAGAGATGCCTAGCATACTCGCCATGCTGACACGGAGGTTCCTGTGCTGACTTGACCACGTCAGCTCTGGACGACGGTCGCATCCCAAAGGACTTGCTGTACGGCGAGCTGGCTACGGGCATCAGACCCACAGGACGGCCCGCCCTTTGCTACAAGGATATGTGCAAGCGCGACATTAGGGCAGGCAGCGTCGACTTAGCAGACCTGGAGACAGCGGCTTCAGACCGGGTCAGATGGCGGTCCACCATCAAGGCCGGCATCAAGCAAGCAAAGCAGAGTAGAGGCCAGTGGGAAGAACGGAGGCGTCGCAGACGGCAAAAAATTGCGTCAGTGTCACGGTCAAAAATAGAACAACCAAGTCGTGGTCCAGGTTGTTTGGACATAAGCTTCAACTCAAACATTCTAGGCGCCAGATAGACGGGCCATGGGTTGGGTCCAGCCAATTAAGCTTAGCGGAGAGGCTTCACGGAGACGGTCCGATCCACCCAGACAGACTAAGCCGTTTGACCGACGCCTCGATGTCTGCCCGGACCGATCTCAGTGCCTGGGCCAGACTCATCTAGCCAATTTAGAGTGACCAGTGCCACGACTTAAGCCACACGGCGCCAGTTAAGTAGGGAAGGGGGGAAGGTAGTGCGTGGTGGGGGTGAAATCTAGCTAATCAATTAAATGACCAATTGACCACCACAGAGAGTAAGGCGTGTAGGCGTGACTGTCATGATTTGAATATCCAATGGAATTAGAGGGAGCTAACTTGAGTATCAGGGGTAAAAATACTGACCAATGGTACTCGCCCTTTTGGACAGATAGGACCGGAATAAGAAAGGTTGTGAGAGTGAGAGACCGACGAGAGACAGAGAGAGAGAGGTCTGAGTGTAATCTCTGAGGAGAGAAAAGCAGGAGATGAGGGGAGGAGGAAGAGAACCATGTTTCGAGAGATTAGCATGAGATAGTCTGCAGAGGGAGGAACTAAAGAGAGATGTGGAAAGAGAGAGTTGCTACCTAACGAGAGGGGAAAAAGAAGATAAGAATGGAAAAGAAAAGCAACCATGTCCATTTAATAGAGCAGATAGGAGAGAGAGAAGAGAGTTGCAATGAGTTAATGCAGGGAAGGAAAGAAAGGAGAAACAGGATCGATGTTGATAGTCACATGTTCTATCTGAACCGGGGGGGTTCGACCTCATACTTGGCCAGCGCACTTTCATCGGCAGTCCAACCTGACAAGCCAGCAGTCCAGCCTGACCCGGTGCCAGCAGTCCAGCTTGACCGGTTGCAAGCAGACCAACACCAGTGCCATGCAGTTGTGTCGTGTTGTTGACAGTGGACAGTGAAATGAAAAAAAAAGGAAAAGAAAAAGACAGTGATTCGTGAATAGTTAAGATCACCTGGCCAGGTAAGTAGAAATCTATTTATACCCGGGTTAGTTAATGATGTTTTAGATAAATGATTTTGTGAAGTTCAGGAAAGAGAGAATGTTTTATTTTGTTTGATTCCATATGCATTGATGTTTCGTTCTATGACCATGTGTAGTAAAGTTATAGACTTTACAAGTGGTTTGATGTGACGAATGCATGATATATGAATGAAATCGTAAGCAAGCTGTGAGTGTGTTTGGGCTGTGCGCTAGTCCTTCCTCCACCGACATCACCGAGGTTGACAATTTATTGGCGAGCCTGCCAGGATATTCTGGCCCATTTATTCTAATTGTTCAACTTCTCAGAGAGGAAGCTGGGTGGGATTCAAGTATTGTAATCCTAAGACAAGGGGTTGTCTTACTGTATGTTCCCAAGATGTTAATAACTAGGCTTGGCATTGCTTCCAAGATAGTTAATACTAGGCTTGGCATTTCAGCCCAGAGTACTCATTTCGCACAGATTGCCTATAATTCGCTCTCATAGTTGGGTCAGGCGCTGGGCGTCTTATAAAAACTAATTACGTTGTCCAAGCTAATATCATTCATAGGATTGTGCTATTACGTCACTCTGTGTCGGTAACCACCAGTTTGGCTGTCGTAGTAATAAAATCTTGTTCAAAAAAAAAAAAAAGAGAGATATAATGGCGGAAGAAAAGAACACCCTATTGAACAACTTGTGAGCGTCGCTCGTGATTAGGTTACTCAGGAGATGAGTTGCGTGCATTCGTTGAAAACCAACAAAAGATGGAAAGAGATGAACGCGGGGAAAGACGCCGCGTCGCATTGGAAATAGCAGAGCGGGAAAAAGGCTAAAGAAGAGCAAGAAATAGAAAATTAAGGATTCAGGCTAATGATAATCAGGCTAGGGAAAGGCAGGAAACAGAAAGACTAAAGGAAGCGCAGGAAACGGAAAGATTAAAGGTTCAATTAGAGTTAGAGAAAGTGAGAATACAAGGGAGACCACCGAGGATGGGAGTTCAGTCTCCAGTGACTCTGTGCGCAGTTACGCCCCCCGACCAAAGTTACCCAAATTCTCTGAAGGAACCGACTCGATTGATGCATACATCAGTCGTTTCGAAACGTTTGCGACCAGTCAGGGTTGGCCTCCAGAAGAGTGGGCAGTCATTTTGTCGGCGTTACTGACGGGTATAGGCATTACAAATTTTCACTGCATTGCCAGCAGACACCCAATCTGATTTTGGTGCTGTGAAGGAATCATTGATGAAGGGATTTGAACCTCACAGAGGAAGGATTCAGAAAGAAATTTCGTTCAGCTAGACTGCAAGCAGGGGAAACGTACTCAGTTTGGTGCACGTCTAGATCACTATTTTGATAAAATGGTTAGAGTTGAGTGGTACGAAGGAGTTCGCTGATTGTAAGAGCTAGTTATGAAGGAACAGATTTTGTCAGGTTGCGGCCCTGAGTTAACCATACATTTGAAAGAGAGACAGCCAGAGACAGCAGGAGAGTTGTTGAAGTTCGCAGAGGTGTATAGAGAGGCACGTTTGGGCACTTAAGGTGCAGGAGAAACAGGTGCTAGGCACAGGTGAGAAGAGTGCAAGGAGACTAGGGGAGTTTTCTGCAAAGTCTGCAAACCCAGTGGTGGGGCAGAAGGAAGGGCAAGGGACATTAGGTGTTTCATTTGTCACAAGAAGGGACATGTGGCGAGGGATTGTCGGATGAGGTTCCAGAAGGCAGCAGCCTTGCAAGAGGTGGATAGGGTCGTCAAGGGAAACGACCTGCAGTGGAACCAAAAGGGATTCAGTCTGAAGAGGGTGGAGTGCAGCATATGGCTAGCACTGGACAGCAGTCAGTGTCAGGGATGGAGGGCACTAGGCTGAGTGGTTCGTTACCAGTGGAAGAAGGGTGGATTGGCCAGCAGAGGGTGAAAGTGTTGCGAGACACTGGTTGTTCATGCGGGGTGTAGTACGAACAACGCTGGTCGAGAAAGGGGATTTGACAGGGCAAATCCAGACCTGTACTCTAATCGATGGCACTGTGAGGGAGTTTCCAGTTGCTAAGATAGAAGTACGTACCCCTTACTTCTCAGGCGAGTTGTCTGCGTTGGTGATGGAGAAACCCCTTCATGATTTGATCATTGGAAATATTCCAGGTGCAAAGGATCCAGGGGATCCTGAGTTGTTGAGCTGCTACAGGGCAGCAGTTCAACACGGAGCAAGAAGGAGGGAAAGGTTGATAAACCGTTAGTCGTTCCAGCAAGGAAGTCAGGCATAGATGTGTCGCCTGATGAGTTTAGGGCAGCGCAGAGGAACAAGACCTTCGCTCGTGAAGTCTTGGGAGTTGGCAAGAGGTGGAGAGAAACAGGAGGTTAGAGGAGGTGAGACAGAATTTCTTGTGAAAGGCGGGCTGTTGTACCGAGTGTTCACCAAGGGGAAGCAGGTAAGGTGACCACTCAGTTAGAGGTACCAGCGGTTATCGTGACACTGTCATGTCAGTGGGTCACGAGTCGCTCATGGCGGGTCATCTCGGCACCAGCAAAACAGCGGACCGAATCTTCGATGATTTTCATTGGCCAGGAGCAATGGCAGACATCAAGCGTTTCTGCATGTCATGTGACGTGTGTCAAAGGTCAGCCACAAGAGGGGTGAAGAGGAAGGCTCCTCTTAAACATCCCCCTTAATTGACACACCGTTCAGGAGAGTGGCTGTTGATCTGATTGGCCAATCGCGCCCTGTTCAAAGGCGGGCACAGGTATGTGTTGACGCTGGTGGACTACGCGCCCAGATACCAGAAGCGGTTGCATTGAAAGGCGTAGATACGCAACAGGTCGCTGAAGGGCTGGTAGACATTTCTCTCGCATGGGTGTGCCAGCACAAATTCTCAGTGACAGGGGGTCACAGTTACCTCGGGCGTGATGAGGGAGGTCAACAGGCTAGCTAGGGATCACACAGCTTCTCACTACCCATACCACCACAATGCAATGGCTTGGGGAGAGATTCAATGGTGTGCTGAAGGGCATCTTAAAGAAGCTCTGTGAGGAAAGGCCAGCAGATTGGGACCGCTACATTCCAGCGGCACTGTTCGCCTACAGGGAAGCCCCTCAGGAGAGCACAGGCTTTTCGCCATTTGAGCTGCTGTATGGGCGGACAGTTCGGGGACCGGTGTGCATTCTCAAAGAGCTGTGGTCCGGAGAACAGGAGTCAGAAGAGGTCAAAACCACTTATCAGTATGTGGTGGACCTACGCAATAGGCTCGGGGAGACATGTAAGGTCGCAAGGGAGAGTTTGCAGGACGGCTAGGGTCGTCCAGAAGAAGCAATATGACAGGAAGGTGAGAAGCAATTCCTCAAGGGTGGGAGATCAAGTCCTGTTACTGCTTCCCACGGATCACAACAAGCTGCTGATGCATTGGAAGGGACCATTCACCATCATTGAAAAGGTAGATCAGGACTACCGAATCGATGTGAATGGGAAATCAAAACTTTTCCATGCAAATTTGCTCCGCAAATATATTCAGCGTGAGACTCAGCACATAGGCGCAGCAGCAATCATTAATGGAGGTGAAGGAGACCCAGCAGAAGAAGGGGAGATTTTGTTGCCTGAGTTTCCAGGAGAAGAGTCATACAGGGATGTGTCACTGTATGAAGGGCTAGACAGTAGGAGACAGGAGGAAGTTAGGGGGCTCCTAGAACAGTATAGGGCGTCCCTGACTGATAACCAGGCAGGACAACTCTAGAGACATGTACGGTGGAGTTAACATCACAGAAACCCGTACATGTGAAGCCTACCCGATCCCATATGCCACCAGCAGTGATCGAGGAGGAGGTAGAAAAGATGTTGGACCTTGGGGTGATTGAACCGTCCAAATCATCGTATAGTGCACCCGTCGTCTTAGTGAGGAAAAAGTCAGGTGAGCATCGATTCTGTGTCGACTATAGACGTCTGAACAGTGTCACCAAGGTCGATGCAGAGATCATACCAAACATGGAAGACCTGTTCGCTCAGATCGCCACAAGCAAGAGCCAGTATTTCACCAGGATAGATCTGAGCAAGGGTTACTGGCAAATAGCCCTGAGTGAGGACTCAAAGGAAGTCACGCATTCTCCACTCCTATGGGGCTATACCAGTGGCGAGTACTCCCTTTTGGGATGGTCAACGCACCTGCAGTCTTCTCTCGGATGATGAGGAAGTTATTGCGGGTTTGGAAGGCGTTGTGAATTTCATGGATGACATTCTGATAGCATCCGAGACATGGGAGGAGCATATGAGGCAGCTAGGAGCAGTTTTAGAGAGGCTGAGACAAGCCAATCTCACAGCCAGACCAACAAAGTGCCAGGTTGGTTTCCAAGCCTGGAGTTCCTAGGTTTTGTTGTCGGAGGCGACACAAAGCAGCCGGAAGAGGAAAGGTGGCGAAGATGATGAATTCAGAGAGACCAAAGACCAAAACAGAAGTCAGGAGTCTGCTAGGTTTTATTGGTTTCTATAGGGAGTTTGTTCCAAATTTCGCAGCAATCACGAGTCCTCTCAGTGATTTGGTCAAGGCAGGGAAACCAGCAGTGGTCGAGTGGTCAGACGCTGCAGAGCAAGCACTGCAGACGGTGTTGGAAAGACTAGGTTCCCGTCCCATCTTGAAGCTACCAGATATGTCCAAACCATTTTGTTGCGGACAGATGCATCAGGCGGTGGAATAGGTGCAGTATTGTTGCAGGAGCATGAAGAGGGTCGAGTTTCCTGTGAGGTACGCTAGCAGGAAGTTGACAAGTGGAAGAAGGGTACGCAACGGTGGAGAAGGAGTGTTTAGCTGTCGTGTGGGCCGTGCAGAAGTTCCACAAATACTTGTATGGGAAAGAGTTCGTGATAGAGACAGATCACCAACCACTCAAATTCCTGCAGGAGGCACAGCTGAAAAACAGCAGGGTTCTGCGTTGGGCAATGGCATTGCAGCCCTACAGGTATCGAGTGCAGTACATTCCAGGTCGACAGAATGTCGGAGCTGACTATTTAAGCGTGTAGTCTAGCAAGCTGCAACTCAGAGGAAGTCAGTCATATCCGGGGTGCTTTGTTGATAGTATGTGTTGATTACAGTTATGTTGATTGGATATGGGTTCATTCCCAGTTGGCTATGGTTTCATTTTTTTTTTGTGTGTGAGACTTGTTCATATTTTCTTTGTGAGACTTGTTCATGTGGATGTAGTTATGCTTGGAGCATACAGTCGCTTGTGTAGTGATGCATATTTGCAATAAGTGAGGATGGAGATTCTCTCAGTGAAGTGTCATGGATCGTGATCATATTATATTGTGCTTTTCATAAGAATTGTGAAGAGAAGATATGGCAAATCCGCAGGTAGGGGAATCGCATAAGTGCGCACAGAGGTCGTTATAAAATGAATTGAAATAACGCAAGAGCGCACGTCAATGATAACTCATTGGAGTGGTATTCACTAATGATTATTTTATAATTTATAAACCGTTGGTTGTAAAGTATTTTTTTCAAACTTTGCACGTGTAGCTGTGTGTCAGCAAATTCGGTTGTTGTTTTTTTGTACCGTGGTTTTGAGACTATGCGGTGCATAGTCTTTTGCAAGGGGGAAATTGTCACGGTCAAAAATAGAACAACCAAGTCATGGTCCAGGTTGTTTGGACATAAGCTTCAACTCAAACATTCTAGGCGCCAGATAGACGGGCCCATGGGTCGGGTCCAGCCAATTAAGCTTAGCGGAGAGGCTTCACGGAGACGGTCCGATCCACCCAGGACAGACTAAGCCGTTTGACCGACGCCTCGATGTCTGCCCGGACCGATCTCAGTGCCTGGGCCAGACTCATCTAGCCAATTTAGAGTGACCAGTGCCCACGACTTAAGCCACACGGCGCCAGTTAAGTAGGGAAGGGGGGAAGGTTAGTGCGTGGTGGGGGTGAAATCTAGCTAATCAATAAATGACCAATTGACCACCACAGAGAGTAAGGCGTGTAGGCGTGACTGTCATGATTTGAATATCCAATGGAATTAGAGGGAGATAACTTCGAGTATCAGGGGTAAAAATACTGACCAATGGTACTCGCCCTTTTTGGACAGATCGGAACGGAATAAGAAGGATGTGAGAGTGAGAGAACGAGAGAGACAGAGAGAGAGAGGTCTGAGTGTAATCTCTGAGGAGAGAAAAGCAGAGAGATGGGGGGAGGAGAGAAGAGAACCAAGTTGAGAGATTAGCATGAGATAGTCTGCAGAGGAGGACTAAAGAGAGATGTGGAAAGAGAGAGTTGCTAACTAATGAAGAGAAAAAGAAAGAAAAGAAAAGGAAAAGAAAAGCAACCATGTCCATTTAATAGAGCAGACTAGGAGAGAGAGGAGAGAGAGAGAGTGCAATGCGTTAATGCAGGAAGAAAGAAAGGAGAACAGATCGATGTTGATAGTCACTGTTCTATCTGAACCGGGGGTTCGACCTCATACTTGGCCAGCGCCACTTTCATCGGCAGTCCAACCTGACCAACGCCAGCAGTCCAGCCTGACCGGTGCCAGCAGTCCAGCTTGACCGGTGCAAGCAGACCAACACAGTGCCAGCAGTTGTTCGTGTTGTGAAAGTGACAGTGAAAAGAAAAAAAAAGGAAAAGAAAAAGACAGTGATTCGTGAATAGTTAAGATCACCTGGCCAGGTAAAGTAGAAATCTATTTATACCCGGGTTAGTTAATGATGTTTTAGATAAATGATTTTGTGAAGTTCAGGAAGAAGAGAGAATGTTTTATTTTGTTTGATTCCATATGCATTGATGTTTCGTTCTATGGACCATGTGTAGTAAAGTTATAGACTTTACAAGTGGTTTGATGTGACGAATGCATGATATATGAATGAAATCGTAAGCAAGCTGTGAGTGTGTTTGGGTGTGCGCTAGTCCTTCCTCCACCGACATCACCCGAGGTTGACAGTCAGCACCCACACAACACTTATCGCCGAGACTTAAACCTGTAGCACCTGCCACTCAAAGGTCGGGCTCTTCAGCTACAGCAGGCGCTGCAACTCCACAAGTGACTGATCACGGCGCAACACCATTGTCTCTCGAGACCGATGGATGCCATCATCATCGAGCGTGATGAGGTATGAGGCCCTCTTCTCATATTGGTTGGTGTCCCTTTCTTTAAGGAATTGTCTTTTATAGGATTGTCGCATTGTTTTAATGTGTTTCGTCCATAGAGCTTATAGCCACTTCTGTCATAAGTTTTACTTCTCTCTTCTCCTGTCACGGAGGGTGAGCCACGTCACCACAACACACCTGTGTGCCAGTGTCAGAGGGAGCCATGCTGCCCTACTGTCAAAACTTTGCCGCACGTGCAAAACGGACAGCAACGCCCACCTGTCGCCATACATCGTGACCCATTTCGCATATATACAAGGGCCGCGATGTTATCAATGAACTCTGCACCCCTGACCCCTGACCTGACCTCCCGTTTGCGACAGGCAGGAATTGGATTTGCCTTGCCCCGAAGGAGACTCAAACGTGGAGGAAGACGGAAGCGGAGAACTTTTTCAGTCATTGTTTCTCCTCATTCAACCACTGAGAAACATAACACCACAGACCGACTGTCTTCCGTCAACACTGAATGCTGTGATGGGGAATTCCCGGTCGACGCCACTCCCCCCTCACACACCAGAGATGTCAGCCACCGTCATCGTGGTCGTCAGACGGCACCATGCGGACCTGCTGGCACCGCCCCAACGACTGGATCTCCTGCCCCACGTCACTGCTCTACTAAGAGACGTCTAGAGAATGGACATTTACAGAAGGAAACTTATCGAAATTCGACCGAACATTTCTTGCCATGTGTCTCAATGTATAAAACTCTGTTTGTTCAATGCCAGTCTATCGGGAAAAAAAACTGAAAAGAGCAGCGCGATTTCTGACTTTATCATTGAAAATGATGTTGATTTCATGTTTCTTACGGAGTCCTGGTTAAAAACGCATGGTGACGAGTCCAAGTGTGCCGACATCACCCCCACAGGTTACGCGATGAAATCCTTTCCTCGTGTTTCACGTGGTGGTGGTCTGGCTATCATTTTAAGAGAGTCTTACACACATGTTACTATTACAAAATTCTTTTCCATTTGTGCATGATAGTTTTGAACTTGTTGTCATGTCACTGTCGCTGTCACAATTACACATTAACTTCTGTTTGTTGTACCGCCCCCCTCCAAGCAAAACCAATAGGATGACTGATGCCCTCTTTCACCAACAGTTTCCAGACTTTCTCGCCTATTGCAACGTGAGCAGGGGAAAGTCTGTAATCCTAGGGGATTTTAATTTTCATTACGACGTAGAGCAACAGGTGGCCAGGTTGAAAGACATGTTTACACAGTTCGATCTGGTACAGCTTGTGACTGAACCCACACACAGGTCAGGTCATATCATTGACTGGGTTGTTGACAGTCAGTCTGACCCCATTGTTCAGTCGACTAGTGTCTCCCACTACCTCACCTCTGATCACATGTCAGTTGTTTGTGAACTTAATATTAAAAAGCCTGTATTCCCCTCCACAGTAGTTCAGCGCAGGAATATTCGTGCCATTGACAGATCATCGTTTAGGTCTGATCTTGAGAATACTCTGTCCGACACCTGTGACATTACAGTCAGTGATTATAACACACGTCTCAGTGCATTGCTTGATAGACATGCCCCAGAGACCCCTAAACGTGTGCCCACCAACAAGAAAGCTAAACCGTGGTTCACTCCAGTGCTGCATGAAGCCAAGCGTGCTCGTCGATGTGCAGAGCGTGCCTGGCGGAAGACTGGTCTCACAGTACACAAGCAGATTTTCACACATAAGAAGGTTGAGGTAAACTGTTTACTTCTTGAAGCAAAACAAGATTTCTATTCGTCCAAAATCAATGAAAGTCAGACTTGTAAGAACTGTTTGCGATAACCAACTCTCTGCTGGGAAAGATCAATATGTCCCCCCTCCCTAGCAACATTCCTCATACAGAACTGGCCCAATCGTTCAGTGACTTTTTCAACAGCAAAATCCAATTAATCAGACAGAACATTGACAGCATGCAGACTTCTCATGTTCCCACAACCTGTCCTGATGTTGAAACACCCTTGCTTTCTTTTCACCAGTGTCTGAAGACACAGTGAGTAAGATCCTGAAAGACATGCCCCACAAAACTTGTGAACTGGATCCGATACCCACGTCACTTCTGTTTGAGAACTCGGATCTCTTCATTCCCCTTCTTACCCGTCTTGTCAATGAGTCTGTTCAGTCTGGCGAGTTTCCAAAGGAACACAAGCTCGCTCTTGTCAGGCCTTTACTGAAAAAGGCTGGTATGGACCCAAATCAGTTGAAAAACTACCGTCCAGTCTCAAATCTTCCCTTTGTTTCCAAACTCATAGAGAGTTGTTCTCTCACAGCTCCTATCCCATCTCGAGATTAACTGTCTTCAAAATCCCTTTCAGTCTGCCTATCGTGCCGGTCACAGTACCGAAACAGCTCTTCTTCGCGTTGTAAATGATCTCCTTGTCGCTGCCGATGAACAAAAGGTCTCTATCCTTGCTCTACTCGATCTATCCGCTGCTTTCGACACAATTGATCACTCCATTTTTTGTGCAACGTCTGCAGCACTATTTCGGCATTACAGGAACAGCCCTTCAATGGTTCAAGTCCTACCTGTCAGATAGACACCAGTCAGTCGTCAACAACGTCAGATCTCGTCTAGCCAAGCTGGAATCTGGGGTTCCACAGGGCTCCGTCCTTGGACCTGTACTCTTTGTAATGTACACGCATCCTCTTTCTCAGATCCTTGAAACTCACTCCTGTCCTCACCAGATGTTTGCCGACGACACCCAGCTGAGACGCTCGGGGAATGCCTCTGATCTCGACCAGATGAAGGGCGAATTGTCTGAATGTGTGTCCGTCGTTCGGGACTGGATGGCTGAAAACAAACTTCAGCTAAACCATGACAAAACTGAAGCCTTACTGTTCAGCTTACCAGGAGCAAAAACACCCGCTCTTTCTGTAAATTCTTCACTTCTGATCTGCAGTACTGTTATTCCCTTCTCAGTAAAGGTTAAAAACATTGGTGTCTTTATCGACAGCGGTCTTGATATGAAGACACAGGTGAACCATGTCTGTAAAATATGCTTTCTGGAAATTAGACGAAAAGGTGCTATCCGACATCTCCTTACCACTGAAGCAACCAAAACTCTCACCACTTCTCTCGTGCTTTCGCGTCTCGATTATTGTAATTCTCTACTAGCAGGCCTTCCCGACTACCTCACCAAAAAACTTCAGCACGTTCAAAACTGTGCAGCTAGACTAATCCTCAAAGCTCCCTTCAAAGAGCACCCTCAACTATTATTACGCAGACTTCACTGGTTGCCGGTCAAAGCCAGGGTGACATATAAAATCGCAATGCCTCTGTTTCAATGCTGTTAAATCTGGAACTCCAGCCTATCTGTCTGACCTTCTAAACTCATACTGCCCAGCTAGAACCCTTCGCTCGTCTTCTGACTCGTTGCTCCTGGTTCCTCCCAGATTCAAATGCAAAAGAAGGGGGAATCGTTCCTTCTCCTTCCTGGCTCCTAAAACTTGGAATTCTCTTCCACACGACATCAGGCACTGTGACTCTTTTCCAGTCTTTAAAACGAAACTAAAAACTCATCTTTTTACCCGGTCATACACAGATGTCATTTTATGTTAGTGCGTGTGTGCGAAGGTGAGCGTGAGTGGTTGTGCGTGTCTGCTTTCCCGTGTGTGCTGTACGCATCTGCTTCCCCGTGCCTGAGTATGCGGTGTTGTGTGTGTGTGTGTGTGTGTGTGTGTGTGTGTGTGTGTGTGTGTGTGTGTGTGCGCGCGCGCGCGCGCGGCGCACGTGTGTGTGGTGTGTGTGTGTGTGTGTGCGTGCGTGTTTTCGTTAGTCCTTGTATTGTAAAGCGCTTAGAGCTAATCTAGGATTTGCGCTATAGAAATATTCATTATTATTTAGCACCCCCCGTTCGTATAGTTTAACGAGATCCTCTTCCAGAGTGTGGAGACCTTTTTCGTAGAGTTAATATAACTTTTCAAGGGCTTTTAGTCTTAGGATTTAGAGTAATCCTTGAGATTAAATGTCTTTCACTGGCTTTTAGTGCCCTCTTTTTCTCTTTATTTTCGCTGTTTATGAACCAAAGGCCTTGGTGTCCTCTTTGCATTATATATTTCCTTCTTTCTCATGGTTAAGTGACCTCTTCTTCAGAATTTAATCTAAGACTTTTCTTCGGCAGGCAATACAAGGCTGACCGCTGTTTGAGAATTAGTCTACCAGAGAACCATAGTGCTGCGTTCTGCATCTTCCAGGACAACTAACCAAGAACATTCACCAAGAACATTCAAGTCTTGGGAAAGGATTCGCAAGACAACACTGTGCAATAGAGAGAACTGACGATGATGTAAGTGCAAGTTCTGTTTAAAGCGGTTCTTAAGCTGGTGCTTAACTGGTAAGTTTTGTCCTTGCAAGGCAGATAATAATCAGGTAACCAGCCACCGTGGCGAAGTGGTTAACGTCGCGGACTCCCGGCTGGGAGGTCGTGGGTTCGAATCCCATCAGAAGTCATGTGGGTTTTTTCTGCCCCGACCGGCTCCTACCCAGAGTTGAGTTTGCTGCGGACTCAGTTGGGAAGACTGGGACCACACAGTCGAGTTTCATCCACTTAATGGATGCGTTTCTGAGAGTGTTGCTCAAATTTCATGACCAACACTGCAGGTGCCTGTATCTCTAGGGCCTGGTTGACGCCAGGATATATTATGAAAGGAAGCGTAGAGTACAGCCCTGTCATGTAGCCTCAGACCGAAACGGAAATCCGTAGCATCATCTTAATCATCCTCATTCTCATCGATCAGCATAAAAAAAAAATGTCTCAAATTCTGTGGCCCTTCATGCCCTGCTCTCATGGTGACCTCAATTTCGATGTCCTCTCCACGTCTGTGACCTTGGTTTGGTTCCGTCGAGGTCACCGGTATCGGCGAGTCCATGGGGGCTGTCGTTGGACGGACGTGGTGGCGCCCTCCGGAGGGAGAGCTCACTCACGCCGGCTCCGCGACTAAGCAATTATTGTCGTCAGTAGGGGGTTTAGTAGGTGGTGTCCTGCGTATGTTAGATCAGAACAGGCGCCACTGAACACCACCGAAGTGACTCGGCAGCAGTGCAGTGTCTCCTCCGGTGGGTTGCCTCTTGACGACTTGACATTGACTGCTTCCTGTGGATTGCCGGTGCCAGGGCTGCGGCGGGGCCGACCGGGCTGTGGCTGTGGACGGGGTGTCGGAATGAGCGGCGTGGGTGCACTGCCTCTGAGGTGGCGCAGAGAGTGGGACAGCAAAAAAAAAAAAATAAATAATCAGGTAGGTATAGTTACAATGATTTGGATTCCAGGACTTTGTACGTTTTTTTAAAAACTGGATTCATGTAGCCCCATCTCCACCTTACTATGCGTTGTGAAGTGGATCTCAAACTCTCCCTCACCCCTCCCTTACTCCATTCTCTCTGCACCACCTCTCCGTGCCTCGCCGCCTTTTTCGTGCCCCATCTTCACGAATTCTACAGACTGATCTGTTACAGGGCACTCGGCTCTCAGCTTTTTAGAAACATAATGCCGAGAAAAATATTCTCCCTTTAAGTCAATGCACACAACAAAATTGACCTCAAACGCGTATTCTGGAACAACAGGAACAGAGAAAAGGGGACAAAATATGGGAGGAAATTCGTATATTGATTTCAGCAACAGTGCAGAAACTAGATTTTCATCGGGGGCGAGAGATGGAGAAATGAGGCGTAGTGGAAGAATATTATGCTAAACCATGCGAAAGGGGGATGGTGAACCTGATGAAAGAAGAGAGCATACAAACATTCTTACTCAAAAATCTCGCGCGCACACACACACACGCACACGCACACACAATATCCCCACAAACTACACCACCCCATCCATTTTACAGACTCATGTGCACTCGAATATTTTTTTTCTTTTTCTTTTCCGACAAGCGCAGAGATTTCGTGTGCATGCGGATAGGTAAACAAAATTTTTGTTAAAAGGAAATATTTTGTATTTGAGAAGTGTCTGCACGAGAATTCTGTTGTTGAAATTTTTTTTTTTCCATTCACAGGGGCAAAGAACTCCAGCATCAACGGCTGTGGAAAACAGAGACCAGGACGGGTGAACTCGGGGAATCCTGCTTATTACTATTTCTTTCATACTTTAGTTGTGTTTTGTAGGCCTAGAATCTTGTTTTTAAATAAGAGTTCAGCACCTGGTTCGTAGGAAAGGTTCACCGTGTGCTTTCAGATGGTTTGTCTTCTTTTCCTGAGGATTCAGTGTCTTCTTTACTCATAGCGTTTCTTGTACTTTTAGTTTTGTCTCCTTCCCTAAAAGGGCTTAGTGTTATCGTTGTCGGGGTTTATTGTCTTCTTGATTCACAACATGTAGTGTTTTCTGTCTTCGGGTTTTGTGCGTCTTTTTAGCGTTAGTGTCAGTCGTTCAAATGCTTATTATAGTTGCTCAGGTTTCGTATGTCCATGTTCTGTGGTACAAGGACACAAAACAGGGGGTACCAGTGGAAATATTTTCTGGAAGAGCTTGAATTTTGACTCCGCTATGTAGCAGGTCTCCTACTTACTCACGGATTTGGAACATGGACGCATGTTTTCAGATCATCAGAGACTGAGCTGCAGAGCTGTTAAGGAAGTCTTTAGAGCTCTGCCTGAAATATTCCCAAGTGCGCACCTGGTACCGCCTGATCTGATCGCCTTTAATACACAGAACATCTGTCGGTGGCATGGTGATCAGCGTGAACATTTGGATCCTTCATGTTCTGTAGTGTTTTCACTCCATAGATACAGCATCTTACTGTCCGAGGTTTAAGCGTTCCCCTTTCTTACGGCTGTAGACTTCTTCCATGAGTTATTGTTTGGTCCGAGTATCTTCCTCATATAGGGCTTATAATCTTTTGTGTCAAGAGTTAGCGTCAGCTTCTTTCGTAGAGAAAAATGTTATCCATTCATATTGTTTAGTGTAAACGTCTTTCAGAGAGCTAGTCTTTGTTCTGTAGGTCGATTTGTCTTTTCTAAGGCTTAAGCCTCGTTCACGGTCTTCTTTTTCCAAGTTGTACCATCTTTGTTCATAGACTTTACGGTCTTTCTATTCTCACCGCGTATGAACACAATTCTTAAGCTTTAGTTCATACTTTTTATGCTTTAGTGTACTCTTCCTCGGAGTTTAGCCGCGACTTGTTGGTCTTTATTACGTCCATTCTTTAGAACGATTTGGCGTCATCTTTCAAATAGTATTTGATGTTTCTTTTTATGGGCATTAGTATGTTCTTGTATAATGTTCTTTATTACGTCCCTTCTTTACAACGATTTGGCGTCATCTTTCAAATAGTATTTGATGTTTATTTTTATGGGCATTAGTATGTTTTTGTATAATCTTTCATAGAGTTGAGTGTCCTAATCGAATAGCGAGTTTTGTCCTTCTAGACGGCTTAGTTTCCTCAGTTCACATACTTTACTGTTCTCTTCCCCAAAGGTTTACTCTCCTCCCTTTCAAAGCAATTAATTACGCTTTTTTTCACAGTGTAGTTTCATATTTTTGTAGGGTTTAGTGTCATCTTTCAGAGAGGTTTTATGCCCTGTCGTATGGTATTTTCTTGGGGCTTAGTTTCCTCTTCACAAACTTTAGGATCCTCCTTTCATGTGGTGCCCCGTGGGCCGGTCTTATCGTGGGGGGAGGGGGGGGGTTCTTGACCAACCTGCGCCCACCCCTTTTTCTTATCTTTCCTACTGTTCTGCCTACCGTGTCTTTCACGACCTCTTTTCACCCATAAAATCTCCCCACACCATCTGCCGCTTCTCTTGTTTCTTCCTACCCGGTTCTTCAATCTGTTCTTTCATCTATTTTTTCCAGCCTTCCTTTTCAACCCTTTTTCTGAGACCTATCGGAGTGGTGGCCCTAAGTCACTCGCAGTCTAAGGTGCTGACATTGGCCGAGAGATGAATGGCTCTGCGTTAGTGAGTCGCTACAGCAGTCCTGTCTGGTTTTGTGGGACAGTATCAGGCAGACGGACAACCCTACGAGTTCTTCTTCGCAAGTCCTTCGTAGGGCCATCCATTGTCCCTTCCCTAGCACGGCAGCCCTCCTAGGGTGACTGTTGAATTCCTGCCATCGTTGAGCTTACGCCTTATGAGTAATCAAAACAATCATAACGCCACACGTCTAAGAGAATACGATTCAGACTCTGAAGGAGTAAGGTTTGTTGCCAAGCAGAAGGAAATGTGGCTGAGATTCCTGGTAGTCGATGGCTTCCAGGGTCTCGATGCATTTCTATTTCAGAAATGGTTGGAGGGTGTATCTAAGTCTTACTCAGAAGTAAAAAAAAAAAAAAAAAAAAGATACCTTGTGAAATGCCCGAATGAACATTCATTGACCCAGCTTAAAAAGACAGAGGGGACGAAGGCAAAGTTTGGTAGCAGGGAGGTCTTTGTTAAAGTGTCCGGCCATCGTACGTTAAACTCCTGCAAGGGAGTGATACGTTGCGGTGGTACGAGACACCTTAGAGATGTCTTGAAAGACACCTCAGAGGCTGAGCTGAAGGACTATTTGGCGGAGCAGGGAGTTCTGGATGTGCGGCGTCTTTCCGCTTTCCGAAAAGGAGAAAGGGTGCCCACATTTACATATATCCTGACGTTTGGCATGGCGCAGATTCCGGTAGATGTTAAAATTTTCTACGAAAATATCGAGGTATATGTCTTTATTCCTTCACCCATGCGCTGTTTCAAATGTCGTCAGTTCGGCCACACAAAGGACACGTGCAGGGCCACCTCAGAAGTCTGTAAAAGATTGTGGCAAAGACGCTCACGACACTAGTATCGCATGTGACGCCTCCTGCGTCAGTTGTTCCGGGAAGCACGAATCCAGCTCCAAAGAATTGCCGTCGGTGGAAATTGAGTCTGAGATTCAAAGGGTACGATTGTCTGAGTGTTTGACATTTCTTGACGCAAAAAGTCCTTCAGGAAAATCCTTCAGGAAAAAGCTACTCGATCAGCTGTACTGACGTCAAAGCCAAAGATGAAGAGATCAGGCAAGCCAAGCAGATCTGTGTCCATGTGCATGTCCAAAGTCATTAAACACGTCAGCCTCACCCAATCAGACTTCAGCTGTGTAAAAAAAATTCCCTGCTTCTGCGTCGGTTGTCACACCTGTACCAACATTATCTTTGTCGAGATCATTTCTGAGGGTGCCACGAAGTCGAGCAAAAGTGATGATTTGAGGACAGATTCTGTTGGGGTTTCTCCACAAAAGAAGTTATCGGGTGTTCGAAGGGTGCTGGAGGTGCAAGACACCCATCACAGGCTAAGCCTGATCCCCCACCCAAACCACTTAGCAAGTACGAGAAACAGAAAATGAAATCTACTTCAAATCGCCTTAAAAAAGGCGAAACCTCTTTTTCCAGCTCCAACAGGTTTTCGGGGACTGTCTGCGGAAGAGATGTCTGATTTTAATGACCTGATGTTGTTTTTTTAAACGCTGTATTTGCTCTATTGTTCTTTGCACTTACCATATTTAAACCTTTTTTATGAGTATTCTCCAGTTGGAATATAAGAGGGTTGAGGAGCAATTATGAAGATTTGCTCCTACTATGTAAATTTTCCTCCCCTAATGTTAATTGCATTGCAAGAGCATCAGATTCAGCAACCGATTCCCATTAGAAACTGCTTGTCTATCTAAAATATCCTAATACAAACGCAGGTGGTGTATGCCTTTTTATCCATAATCCTCTCCCTGCAGCAGAAATTCCATTAAACACTCCTTTACAAGCTGTGCAGCAACAGTTTCTGGTGATAACATTTTTTCTGTATGTTCCATTTATCTTCCTCCTGAAAATTTTCCAAACAAGACCTCGAGAACCTTATGAGCAATTACCGTCACCGCTCCTTCTCCTCGGAGTCTTTAATGCCCATTCTCCCATTTGGGGTGATCCGCGTTCGGATCACAGAGGACAGACGATCGAGAACCTTATTTCCGAACATCAACTATGTGTTCTGAATTAGGATCAACCAACCTTTTTTCACTCGACTCATGGAACTTCCTCAGCTATTGACTTCTCTCTGTTCTCCCTCTACTTTTAGATTACAAATGGGAACCTCATGAAGATTTGTGCGGCAGTGATTATTTCCCCCATTTTATTAGAAAGTTTGGCGACATCTGACGATGAGACGTCAGAATGTTGGAATTTGAAACGTGCTAATTGGGCCTTGTTTGAACTTCAATGCAAGACCAAAATAACTACAGTCATTC
This sequence comes from Conus ventricosus, assembly GCA_018398815.1. Taxonomy (NCBI): domain Eukaryota; kingdom Metazoa; phylum Mollusca; class Gastropoda; order Neogastropoda; family Conidae; genus Conus; species Conus ventricosus. The sequence continues at coordinate 39,213,645 of CM031596.1, read as the reverse complement.
TTTCTCGTTAATCCCATGGACACCTTT
>CM031596.1:39128618-39208618 GCA_018398815.1 Conus ventricosus | reverse complement strand
CAAGACAAGATAAATCGTTCAACCCCGACAGGGCTACAATTGTAGCCCTGTCGGGGTTGAACGATTTATCTTGTCTGTTGATACTGTTGATCAGCTGCATTCTCCACTCATCGTTCGTACCTTTCGCCGGTAATTAAATTTGTGAAATGTAAGCCCTTTGTGTTTAGATTTCTGGGCGGGACAGCCAACAATGGCACAGTTTGCACCCCCCATATTAGATGCGATGTGGTTTTGGTACAAGAAATTGGAGTGTTCATGCGAAAAACGAGATTTACACCGTCCGACACGCGTGTTCCACACATTGTTTACTCGCTAGAAGCTGCCACCGGAAGTTCTTTACGCCCAAGTTCGGCAGTCGGCTCGCGAGCAGTACTTCGCGCGGCCCATCTGGCTCTTGTTAGTCCCTTTGCTGTACGGTCCCTGGTCCACGAACGGCCGGACTGTTAATAGTTTCTTGAGGCCGAGCCTTTAGATATAAATAAAGGTAACTGGCATCTTGTGCTGCTGAAGCAGCAATACTCCTACGAGACCTCTTTCTTCTAATTAACGTATTCATTCTGAAATTGTGGCGTTCATCTACGCAAAATATATCCTTTTTGTCTGAGTGTCTGTCTGCGTCTCTCTCTCTCTCTCTCTCTCTCTCTCTCTCTCCCCTCTCTCTCTCTCTCTCTCTCTCTCTCTCTCTCTCTCTCTCTCTCTCTCCTCTCTCTCTCTCTCTGTCTCTCGCTGTCTCTTCCTACTCCCTTTCCTTCTATTCTCCCTCAGCCCTCCTCTACCCTCCCCCCATCCCCGCCCTCTGTCTATCCATCCAATCGTGGTCAGACGTGTATATGTGCGTGGTGCATGTGTGCGTGCGCGCGAAGCAACAAGTGTAGGCCTACATTGTCCTCTATAACACAAAAGGAAATAAACAGAGGAGTCATTCCATACGAACCACCTTTATCCAACAGACCGATTGATCAAACGAAAGAGCTTAGTCGGCACATCGTCCAGCCAAACTGTTGGACACGGAGTGACCGAATCCGACCTTTTTGGGGGAAAGGGGGTAGAGAAACTGATTTTTTTTTTTTTTTTGGTGGGTTGTGGGATGGAGAGAGAGGGTGCAGAAACGACTAAGAGAACGAGTAGCAACGACAAAAGGAGACGAAATAAAAGGACAAAGGGCAAGAAGAAAGACGAGGAGAAGACGCACGAATATACAATACAAAAAGAATTGTGATTATAAACAGGGGCATAACAGAAGCTTGGGTGGGGTTATTTTTTACGTGCAATCCTCGCCCAGGAAGAGGCAAATACAGACAGAAATATAAGGCGCGCGACAAGGAGAAGAAAGAAAAGTGAAAAAGAAAGAGCAAAAAACTTTAACAACAGCATCAAAAAGACCAACAACGGAATTCCAGCGAGGATGACAACGACGATGGAATCGAACTCACCGCTTCGACGATCACACTGCCGTCGTCATGACGTCGCTCACCATCATGAGGCCAAAATCACCACCATCGTCATAATTACAAACATGAACGAGATGAAGAAATGTCCGCGCAGAGCACAGCGGCCGTGCAATAAAGGACTACGGAAACAAGAAGACATTACTAATACCAATTCCCACGACGCGCTGCAGACGGTAGATAAAAACTCCCCATTGTGCCTGCCAAAGATGGATCCGCCCAATTCTGTTACCGCCAGACACGCTAGTGGTTCCATTTGGCTCGGGCCATTCGGTGCCCTTGGGAGCCGAAATTGGCATCGTGGTTTAGAGTTACGGCTGAAGACGACTAGGCTTGCATGGTGGCTATATGGATAAGCGTTCGCCAAGGAAAGGAGACGAGCGTAGGTCAGGGTTTTGAATCTTATAAGCTCTGTTTGTTTTTGTGCTTGCTTTTTTCAAAACAAACAAATGTTTGCTCCGCATCTTCGGAATACATCCAGTCGTGATTTGAATACCGGTCTTTCCGACCCGAGTCAAGAGACCAAGGAAGCCCTTGTACGTGCAACATGTATTGTAGAGCGTGCGTTAAGGAAACCACGGCATTAAGAATCGAGTAGTAGTTGGCGAAATTCTGGGAGAAATTCTGTGTGGTAGGTAACAGGAAATGTAGAGAGACAAAAAATGTGACTGTTGCTGTACTCTTGAGACATGCTCTCTTCGGGGAGAGCAGTTCCGAATTGATGCAGAGAAATTTGTTATGATGCAAGATAATACAGTGTAACACAATGCAGTACAGTACAAACCAATACAACACTAACAAATGCATATCGATACAACAGATCGAAATACAATATAACACAGAAGACTGTAGTACGCAATACAATACAACGCAACACAACGCATTGTAATGCGATGCAATAAGATACAAAACGATAGAAGACGATGTAGGCCTAAAATGATACAATGCAATAAAATACAGTGTGTAGGCCTACAATACAACACGACGCAACACAAAACGACGGAACACAGTGTAGTGTAGTGCACTGCAATACACCACAACATAACACGGTGCAATACAGCCATACAATGCTTTACAATACAATAGAAAACAGTAGTAGTGCAACACAATGCACTACACTACACTTCACTCCAGAACACTATACTACACTATACTGCACTACATTATACTAAACTACACTACACTACACTACACAGCTGGAGAGTTCTGTAGACGCTCGTTCATTCTATTTACATTATTACAGAGGAGAGGGGGAAAAAAATGTCCCATTGTATCTGCGCATGGGACTTGCTAAAAAGATCGAGTTGAAACTGAAACATGTGATTAATATTCACAAAATGTAGGCCTACATGCTGTTGGAATTAGATTTAATCATTCAGTCGATCGTTCAATCAATCGATCAAATAATTAACCAACACTCGGAGAGAATACGAATACGGAAAGTTTATTCATGCCCCCTCGTGAATCGGTGCATATATACAGAGAGAGATGCGAGCAAATATCTCCTATACCCTAATTAACGAAGTGCTGATCGCAGTTAATTACTACGTATACATGCACGCCCAATGTTCATGATGTACAATAGAGGGCGGAGCAGACAGGACGTCTAATAACGATGGAGATGATTAATCCTACCCAACGGCTTCACAACAGCAGCGCATGAAGCCCACGCAAGTCGAGTACGTCCTTAACTGCCCCAGTGGTACGAACGGCGAGAACGCATTTTGATGGGTGTGAACAGTGGGTACATGACTGAACTCGCTGGCCGATGCTTCTGTACCGCTCTGTCAGTTACAGTCAGGCTTCCGACATAAGACTTCACAAGTACACGCGTGCACTCGCACACACACACGCACTCGCACACACGCACGCACTCGCACACACACCACGCACGCACACATACAGACGTACGCACGCGTGTGCCACTCGCGCGCGCGCGCGCGCACACACACGCACGCACGCGTACACGCACAGGCCGCTCAAGTCGTCGGCCGAAGGCTTTTGATCGATGAATGTGTCGATAACAAATTCATTTCTTTTTTGTTTTTGAAACATGACAATGTCCTTTGAAATCGATATAAGAACAATGGAAACAAGAAACTAACATCAACATAGGAACAATTGATATATATATATTATATAAAACAAAATTTTCTTCTTTTTATACAACAAAGGGAAACGATTGACAAAGGTATATATATTTTTTTGTTTGGCGTCAACCCCAAAGCGGCAGAGTAATCAACCTGATGATTGTGGCCGCTCAACGGATGGTGATGATGATGTATGTACTAGGCTATGCGCAGTTCCTCGAAAGATACCGAGCAACAATTCGTTATTAGTTTCAATTACGCCCAGTTTAGCGTCAGCCGGAATAGCTCAGTTGGGAGAGCGTTAGACTGAAGATCTAAAGGTCCCTGGTTCAATCCCGGGTTCCGGCACGGAACATAATCCGGCGGTTGACATTTTTTTTCTTCCGTTTCACTATTTTTCCGAGCTTGTTTTGTTTCTGGATTCTTCGGAATGGACCGATTTTTCTTATCTTGTTCGTAATGCATGAGTTCTTATTTTCCCTTTCAAATTGTTCTGTCGGAAAACGAAAACCTTTGAAAGAAAGAAAAAAAAAATGACCACAGTTCTCTGTATCAAAAGCAAAAACAAACCAAAACCAAAACGAACGAACAAACAAAAAGCACCTTCAACAAGGAGGTATGATGGTAGTTATAACTACGAGTCGTAGATATAAGTATGAGTCGTAGAAAATAGTATGAGTTCGACTTTAAATCTCGGCCTGTATTCCACACGCACTCGCGCACATGCACGCACATGCACGCTCGCGCACATGCACGTACGCGCGCGCGCACGCACGCACCACTCGTTCGAATAATATGTTTGTCTAGAATGGAAACTTGCTGTTGTGAGCGTGTACATTAGTTTGATTAATCGGCTTAAAACCGCCATGATCATTGGGATATCGGGCTGGGAGCTTCCGTCACGGTAATGGGCATAAGACAAACGGCTTAGGCTTGCACACTTGTGCGCATGCGCTCTCTCTCTTTTCTCTCTCTCTCTCTCTCTCTCTCTCTCTCTCGCACACATACATATATACACACACACACACACACACACACACACTTGCACCTCCCCCCCCCCCCCCTCCCCCCGAGCATTCACGCACGCACCCGCTCACGCAATATGCTTGCACACGCGCATGCACCTAAGAACGCATGTGTGCAGACGTACGTGTGGTGGTGTTATTCAGGCAGAAGAGTTGGTGCTGGAACCTAACCCAAGCCATCACTGGTCTGTCGTGTCTGTTGTAGGTTGCTGTTGCACTTGCTGTCACTGTGCGATAGAATTTGAAATTAAAAGTCGAACACATTTCCGCTATGAGTCGGACTCGTGACTACCAGCATAACTCGTCATTCCTTTTTAATGAGAACTTTATTTTCTTTTTTAATGATAGCTTTTTTCGCTTCAGATCCTTTTTTTTTCCGCGTAAAATTCTGACTGAGCAGTTCGAACAGGAAAATAAGAATTGAGGCATTTCTGAATAAGGTGAGAAATCGGGCCTTTACCAAAAAAAACAAAAGCAAAAAACAAACGAAAAATTGAAATAAAAAAGGAAAGATTTTATTTATTTTTCGGTGTTTTTTCCATTTTAAAATTGATGAGAATTCTCAAACACATTTTGCATTGTTCACAGATCTGCGGTCAAAAATCTGTTTCAGAAAAAAAAAAAAAAAAAAAAGTCTGCGAAAAGCCGAGGGGGGAAAAAAAAATTGTCAACCGCCGGATTAGTTCCGTGCCGGAACCCGGGATTGAACCAGGGACCTTTAGATCTTCAGTCTAACGCTCTCCCAACTGAGCTATTCCGGCTGACAATCATTCAGTGCTAATCAAAACTTGTATATATAAAAGTTTCTCAGTTTCTTTTGGAAGGGAGGGAATGTGCGTGGAATAGGCCTATAAATTTTTATTGTACATATTGTTTCCCTTTATGAATGACGAAAAATTATCTTGGTTACTATAATTATTGATAATTTTATATCTCCATGTTCCTGCTATATTTGATTTGAAAAGATGTTATCTCCATGTTCCTGCTATATTTGATTTGAAGAGATGTTATTATTTTTTTTTTTCATAGAAGAGAAATCGGTTAGTGACGCATTCATCGACAAAAAGACTTGAAATTTTCGCGTGTGTGCGTTCGTGCGCGCGCGCGTGTGTGTGTGTGCGCGCGCGCGCGCGTGTGTGTGTGTGTGCGCGGACGCTCGCGTGCGCACGTACTGCGTCTCTCTCTCTCTCTCTCTCTCCTCTCTCTCTCTCTCTCTCTCTCTCTCTCTCTCTCTCTCTCCTCTCTCTCTCTATTTCTCTTTCTCTCTGTCGATATGCTTATAGGCCTATTCTTGTCTCTCTCTCTCTCTCTCTCTCTCTCTCTCTCTCTCTCTCTCTCTCCTCTCTCTCTCTCTCTCTCTCTCTCTCTCTCACGACGGTTCTGCTGGAATGATTTGATTTATTATCCATATGACATCCCCTCCTACCCGTGGTGACTGGGCTATCATTATGCATTTCCCACCTCCATTTGTGCTTTCTTTTCTATCTCCCCCCCCCCCCCCCCCCCCCCCCCTCGATGCTTCAAAATCGATTGTCTTGTATCTCTTTGAATTTTTTTTTATTGTCAGAGTGTTCTAAACATGCTCTCTTATCGCACCCACTCTCGCCTCTTTCTCCCCCCCCCCCCCCTCTCTCTCTCCCTCTCTCTGCAGCCTTACCCCGCACTGTCTTCGCTCCTGCCTCTCTCTCCTCTCTCTCCTCTCCTCTCTCCTCTCTCTCCCTCTCTCTCTCTCTCTCTCTCTCTCTCTCCTCTCTCTCTCTCTCTCTTTTCCTCTTCCTTTTGAATTTTAATCCCGTATTGTATTGTAGTTCTAGTCACTTTTTGCATGCTTCCTTTGTTACCTTTTATTTTGTGTTGTTGACCCTACTCAGGCGAGACTGGATGTAAAAAAGCACATCAGTGCTTTTCTATTATCTTCGTTAATAAAGAATTTTGTCTGTCTTCTATCTCTCTCTCTCTCTCTCTCTCTCTCTCTCTCTCTCTCTCTCTCTCTCTCTCTCTCTCTCCTCTCTCTCCTCTCTGACATGTCGATTCATACAAACAACTCTAACGTATGTGTCGTTACAAAAGTCTGTTGACATCTTTATTAATTTAATTAAGTGAATGTTGCAGTGTGAATCATGTCACTACCCTGGTAAGACCAAATTCATGCTCGTAACAACCCGTCAAAGACGGCAAAATGTAAAACGGTACCCTTTTATTTTCATCAACAATTAAAGGATTGAAGAAGTAGACAATCGTGTCCTAGGCATAATAATTGACAACAATCTTTCATGGACTGTTTCTATCAAAACGTCATGCAAAATAGTATTCAGACAAATGTATCAATGCGGGATTAAGCACTTTTTGAACTTTCTTGTCAGAAAATTATCCCTGAATGCATTCATACTCTCTCCAGTCAATTACAGTTCGATTTGTTTGACTCAACTGGCAAAGAAACCTGTTTCTAAGAACGTGCCCTTAAAGCAGTTCTCCAAAAATCCCCGAGCCTTGCAGAATCGGATTACAGTGAAGTTCATTCACAAAGGATTTTTGTTATCAATAAAGGAACGTTCATGCAAAAATATTATATATCTAGATTAGGTATACAAATTATTCAATCCAAACTTTAGCATGAATTGCAGAAATCCTACAAAACTCCAGGTTCCCATAGCAACCTGACCTATTTAAAACAAGTCTTTTGTTATTCTTGTCCTCTTCCTGGAAATCGCTTCCGCTTGAGTTGAAATGTCACCGAAGCTCAGAATCTTACAGAAAAAAAGGTTATATATTTGCAAACTCTCACTAATTGTATAAATATGCATATAATTGATATTATTATGCCTGTCCATAAGTTGGCTTATGTAATTACTATATCATCAACAACACACATTGTCACATACTTTCCCAAAGTGATCATTGCTGTTTACAAGTCCTGTTTCAAAATAAACTGCGACTATTATAGACTGGACTCGCTATGTCTATAGTTGCAAATGTCAATGAAAGATTTGTGACATACTCATGCAGTAATTTGTTTGAGCCAGTATACTGCTCATATAATCATAAGCATTTTTTTTTTTTTTTTTTTTTTTTTAGTGAGGGCTTGGGGGAGGGTCTTGGGGCAGGGGGATGGGATGGATAATGGTGTTACTTTGTTTTTACACCTTTTTTTCCCCTTCATCTTTTCATGTGCAACTTTCTTCTCCCCCCCCCCCCCCCCCCCCCCCCCCCCAATCAATGTTAATGAATGTTCGACTCTGTTTCTGTCTGTCTCTCTGTGTCTCTGTCTCTCTCTCTCTCTCTCTCTCTCTCTCTCTATCTCTCTCTCTCTCTCTCTTCTTCAAAGCATTACCAATTATTTTGGTATATTCAACGATGTGACTAGTAGTTTGGGAACAGTGCGGTATTAATGTTTTCCAACGGCATGTTAAAATGTCACGTGAACGTTCACATGACTGCACTCTTACGCTGACAATGGCGTCGTCTGCAGCAAGAACGGCTCTCTACTTGTGTGGTTGTTTCCAGTCTTTACATCTGGAAGATATTTGAAATCCAGACCCGATGACACAAAATGTGGATACGAAGTAAGTGAATTAAAGGCCTTCTATTTTACTTGCCTTTCCATGCAAACGATACAAAAACAAAAAAAAATCATGATCATTTTAAATTAAGATTTATGAGCAAACGAGTGCATAAAATATGTCATCGTGACCGTCTATCAGCGCTGAACACTGCTAGCAATGATGCAGGCTTCCACTGCTACACACGTTATGCTGAAAATGCGTCGAGTGCTGTGCAGTCATAGGAAGGTTCATTAGCACAACCTTTGTCATCTTTGTCCATGATCAATTGATCGTATTTGAAAGTAGCCCACACATTAACAGCTGATTTGTTCATAAAGTTGAGCACACAAGCTCAGCTTGTGTGAACTGCAGTCACATGCAAGTCTTGTGATCCTATATCATTTGTGAATTTTGCAGTATATAGAGCTGAACTGACATACCTGCCAGCAACAAATAAGTTATACCTTCCCCCCAAGAGCATCACAAAACATTTGAAAGAACGGGACGTGAATGAAAAATTAATGATCAGTTAAATGACTGTTCAAGCAATGCAGTTTACATATTAACTGCAATTTACATCCTTGTTCTCTTTTTATGTAGCTTTTGTAACGCTGAAAGATGTCTTCTTTGTAACTTGCAACGAATTTGATAACTGACAAGAGTTAACATGCATGAACAGATTTTTAAAACATAAATAACTCCAAATTTGAATGTATTCTAATTTCTGTAGCGATATGAGATGAAGTTATGGAAAAGTTTTTTGTACATGATGTTGCTATTCTGCTTCTGATCATCTTGGTGAAGTTCTTGGTGCGCTTTTTAAGCGAGTGAGCTGTGGTGTCTGAAGAAGGCATTTACAGCACATTATCTTATTTCACATTTATATTGTGTCAAATAAGTCTTGCTTTGCACTGGTTTTTGTCTATTTTTATTTTTCTTGAGCTCCAAATGTATAAACAAAAAATTATGCTGTAGTTCTACTGAAAATAAAAATGGAAAACATCTGCCTAGAATATGAATTTTCTAAAAATTCTTAACAAAGAGACATGGGGAATAAGAAGTTTTGATGAAGATAATAGGAACAGCTAGTTTCATACATAAAAAAAAGAAACAAACAGAAAGTGCATAGTTTGTTTATTGTTATGAATGTTCAAACTGGGGTGTCCCCCAATATCTGTGAACAAATCAAATGTTGGATTGTTCATCTTGAATATATTTGATTAGATCCCGTATTTGTGCGTTTTTGCCAAGTTCACGGCTGTAAAATTGATGGCAATAAATGCAAAAGTTCTCCGAACATGTTCAGACATATCATTACCACGCTTGGTGAAATGACTGAACAGCTCAATATAATTTATAAACTTAGATTTCAACAGGGTTTGGGCAGCTGTTGAGTAGTAACATATTTTTGCACAAAGTTACAATATCACATGACCATTTACTTGACTGTACTTCCACCATAGTGCAATTTGTGAAAGAGTGTGCTGTCTGCCAGTGCTAGTTCGTGTTGTGATCAGGCGGATATTTAAAGAGAAATTATTATCAATCCACCAGACAAAAGGGACAATCAATTTACAGGACAAAACATGACAAATTTCGATCTCTTTGGTCTTCTTCAGGCAACATTCAATACAATGAAAAGGAAGAACAAGCAATCATTTATCTCCTCAGATTGGGTGCAAGATGTATGTTGAATCAGGCAGACATGTCAAAAAAAAAAAAAACCAATTACACACACAAACACACATACACACACACGCGCACACACACACACACACAAAGGAGGAAAAATGTGTTGACATGCTATAAGTGAATTGAGGCTTTACACTTTTCTTTGCTTTTGTAACTTTGAGTTTTCTGAAATCTATGATCATCAAGTCATCAGACCGATGAATCATGAACTGGCTTATCATGTGTTGTGAGTAATCACAGATGCAGGCTTCTACTCTCTAATTATAAATGATGTTATCCTTTAAAGGTATTGAATCGAGTTCTATAAAATCAACATTCGTCAAATTTTGTTTTGAATCAGTTTTATTGTTTCATAATAGATTGCACATTATCGGGTGATCTTCTATTAGTTCTAAGTAAATTGTCTGGGCCTGTGTGAATCATTGTCACATGCAAGTATTGTGATCTTTGATTCACTTGTTGGTATTGCAGCACATAGAGCAGAATTAACATGATCGCCAACTGATAGAATTTTAATGAATTATTTTTTTTCTTTCCCTAAAGAGTTACGCACAACACATTTGAAAGAGCAGGACAACATGAATGAAAACAATGACATGTGTAGATTGTATGATGATTCTTGTAAGTTTTCATTTAATATAATTAAAAAGATATCTTGCAATTGGACATCTAGCTTAAAAATGTTTTTTTTATTAGTATAGTTAATACCTTACTTGTGAAAGCGATATGAATTGATGTGCGTTAATTTTTCTTTGTTAAATTCACAATTTACTCGGGAATTCAATGAATTATACTATAGATGTATAAAGTGACTGTCCATATTAAACAATTAAGTCTTAATATGTATACTAAAAATTGCTTTATTCTGGTGATTGTTGGAAGTGTTCTGCTAGTTAAATGCATAGATAGATCTATACAAGTTCATGGTTCATTTGTTGTTTTCAGCATTCCACAATTGAACACAGGGGTTGTCTTCAAGTGTTTCAAAACAACATAAATTACAAACAAATATGTCATCCATCAGTTTCTCTGGCTGTGTGTTTATGTGTAAACCATGTCTTGAAATCAAGAAAAAGTGCAAAAAAAAAAAAATTCTTGGTGGATGTCAGCCAACATAAAAAGATGTAGTCTAGAAAGTAGGATGCCTTAATTCCTCTGATTTATTTACAGATGCATAAGATAAATTATAAGTTGTATTATGCATAAGATCAATTATAATATGTATTATACACTGTTCAGTTCTAATATGTGCACTAAAGATTGTTTAATTTTGCTGCTTACATTTATTTAGCAGACATAATGAAATCTCTGTTTATACACTGTTCAGTTCTAATATGTGCACTAAAGATTGTTTAATTCTGCTGCTTACATTTATTTAGCAGACATAATGAAATCTCTGAATGGCCCAATTCAATGCCAACTTCTTTTCAGTGCCAACTTCTCCACAATGGGCTTTATTTTGCTGAAAGTCACAATGATGTTTCCACTTTCGGAACGGGGAAAGAAAAGAAGAGAAGAGCAGTCTTTACTAACAACACTCTGTGTACTGGCCAACCTTTGACACACCTGTGGGCATGCACACACATATGTAATATACAGACATATACACACATCCATAGCATTCTCACAACACACAGATGATCATTCTGCTTTGTTAGCTTGACTGACACATGAGAATTTTAAGAAGAATGATGCAATTATACACATTTGTGTATGCATGTGTGTGTTTCAGAGTTGTAACCCTGTGAAAGATGACATGATCAACGTGCACATTGTTCCACATACTCACGATGATGTGGGCTGGCTTGTCACAGTGGATCAATATTATTATGAACGTAAGAAGTGATGATGATGACCTTTTCTTGTTCTTTGTGGGTTTTTTTGGTTTATATAAAATTTTGCTTTTCAGAACTTTCAAACAAATCAGTTTATCCATCCATCCTTCCATCCATTAGTCTCTCTCTGTGTCTGTCTGTCCATGTGTCTCTTTGTCTGTCTGTCCATCTGTCTATGTGTCTGTCCGTCTATCTGTGTCTGTCAGTCTGTCTCTCTCTGTTGAGTGTTTTTACCCATTGAAACAAAGATGATATCTGTCATCTCCTTCCACGCCCCACCATATTTCTCATTTTCTTAGTCTCTTGTGTGTTTGTGTCCGTGTTTGTATGCCCTCAATCTACACCACTCTTTTTTTAAAAAGATCTAATCTGTCTGTCAGCACAACAGTCATTGCAATGACTACAGTATAAAGCGAGACATACAATGTATAAAATTGGATTGAATGTAGTTTTTTTTCCTCTTTTCTTTCCCAGTTCTATAAAATAATGTAACGACTTAGTTGTAGGACATTCCCTGCTGTGTGCAAGAAGTCTTATTTCTGACAGCTGCATCATTCACTTGCATTTTTTTGTTTTGTTTTAAAGTTGAATTGTTTTTTGTACATGTCAAAAATTGCTTAGTAGATTAAAATGACAAATTCACTTTCAAAGACAAAATTAACAGCAAAGATACTAGGTCATATCTCAGCATGTCCCTTCATTTGAAATTGCAAAAAGATTGAATTGAATGAAATTAGGTATGAAGCAATAATAGAATGAAAGAAATTCACTTCAGGCAGTGTGTATGTATAAAGTGTGTTGTTGATATGCCTGTCTGTGTCCTCATACAGGTCTGTTTTAATGTTTCTTTTGTTGAACAGGTGTACAGTATATTCTGGATAGCGTCATTCCAGAATTGATGAATGATCCCTCAAAACGCTTCATCTATGTGGAGATTGCATTTTTCGAGCGCTGGTTTCAAGAACAGACAGATAGTATGCGCCATATTGTCAAACGACTCGTCAGCGAAGGTATAGTTGTAGAAATGAAATTATACATATTTATCGGCGTATGAAGGTGAAAATGAATTGTCCAGTCAGAAAAATCCTGTCATTATTAATTGACAGCATGGATTTTAGTGTGTTTGAGTGTGTGTGTGTGTTTGAGTGTGTGTGTGTGTGTGTGTGCGTTTGAGTGTGTGTGTGTGTGTTTGAGTGCGTGTTTGAGTGTGTGTGTGTGCGTGCGTGCGTGCACGTGTGTGTGTGTGATATTCATGCATTTTCATAGTATAATATGAAAAATTTGAATTCAGAGTAAAAAAGAATAAACATGATATCAATACCTTTCAGAGTTCTGTTCTGTTTTCTCTATGTCACTTTCATAGTTTAATACGAAAAGGGTCACTTTCATAACATACAGTGAAAAACACTTACACCCTGATGCAGACATGGACACAGACACGCACACACACACACGCACACGCACACACACATGCACATACACACACCACACACAAAATTAAACAAATAATAAAGAAAAATAAACATGATATTGATATGTTTCAGAGTTCTGTTGAGTTCTTTTATTTCAGTGTGGCCCATGTGAACATCATTCCTTAATGACATCAGCTAACAAGCGTCTTCTGAAATCAGATTGGATAAGATTTGAAGAGCTGATTCTAAGTACTACACACACAAGTTGTGGATGTGAAGAAACAGATTTTTTCAAAAATCATGCAGTTTCAGTTATCACAGGTATGACATGATCAGGAATGTAAAAAAGGCGATTTTACTTCATTAAATGTTGTTGATGGAAATTGAAAAAGGCTAAGTAAATTGAAAATGCTTGTCTCATGATGCTGTAATTTTGTTTGTTAAATGTTAGTAAAGGAACAGATTTTGGACGGCTGAAAAATTCAAATTTAGCTGCGGCTTAAACTGTTTTTATACAAAGTTTTTTTTTTACTCACATGCTGTATAACAATATTTTTATGTGTCAGGGTGGCCATGACAAACATTCTAACATTAAGGGATGAGGAATGAAAAATATTTCAAGCAGACAGTTGGTCTAGTCAACAAAAAATGTGTGTAATGAAGAATTTTGAGACAGAACAATAGTTGCAACAGGAACCAGCTTTGAAGAAACTAAACTGTAAGAATATAAATTGTAAAAATGTTTACAATGATCCGTGCAAATGAGTGAACAACTAACTGCAGTTCATCTGATTCTCATTCTTAGCTGATCATGGACCAGAAGACCAGAGTAACCCCCGCTTTCCTTGTAAATGAAGTACTTGCAGTTCTGTAAAATAAAGTACAAAGCTGTAAGTATAAGTACATTAAAAAAAAAAAAAAAAAATGAAGTACAGAGCTTTACTTCAGAGCTTTAAGTATCAATACACTTTAAAAAACGTGTAAAAAGATTGGTTGCCAATGACTCTTGGCAAAGTTGTTGATCAACAAAGTCAAAATCGTATTCTGGATTGCAACCTGATAAGTTGCGGTATCTTTCTTACTTTACTGTACCTTATCTAAGTTTACCCTTCTGTCTTTACCTCACTTTACCTTTTCTCTCTTATCTGATCTTCCTTTCCTTCTGTAGGTTATTTTAGCTTGGTATGTCTTACCGTTTGCAGAAAATCCGACAATGAACAAAATGGTGTTCAACTCATGAACTGACATCGTTGTCTGTGACAGACAACCTTAACCACGTGCTTAAGCAAACCTTTGTGTTCTTTTGTTCATCAAGGGCGCCTGGAGTTCATTCTGGGTGGCTGGTGCATGAATGATGAAGCGGCCACACACTACAATGCCATTATCGACCAGCACACTCTGGGATTCGAGTACTTGAGGGAGAACTTTGGCAAGTGCGGCAAACCTCGTGTGGCCTGGCAGATCGACCCCTTTGGGCACTCCAGAGAGCAGGCATCCATCTTTGCCAGGGTAGGTGAATGTGTAAAGAGGTACATAAAAAGAGTTGATGTGTTTTTCTTTTTTTGTACCTCAGACTGTGACTTTATCCCTGTCATAGACGGACTTTGTTAGTGCTGTATACTAAAGTAGATATTATGATCTGGACATGAAACAGAAGATTCACATTCAGTTAATTATGGTGTATGTTGCACACATGACCGCATGTCCATGGTTGCTTTTATTATGTTTTTTTTTTTTGGTTTTGTTTAGAAAAGTGCTGTTGGAAACTATGCAGAGTTGGTGTCAGAGGAATCGGGTTTAAAGCAATGGACTAACTGCAGTTAAAGGAAAACCTGGCCTTTTCAGTTTTGTGAGAAATGGTCTTTACTGTGATTGCATTTGTGTGTGTAAGTTCGTGGATGAATTGTTGGTGTTCGTGTAGCCCTTTGTATGTTTGTGCTGGCATATAAATGAGTGTGAGTGTTCATGTGCCTGCATTATTTGGGTGTATAAGTGGCTGTGAGTGTTTTTACATCAATATACATGTGCACATACTTGTATGTGTTGAAATCATTGTAAAAGCATGCATTGTACAGTTGCTACATGATCTTTTGTGACATTTCAGTTTGGTTTTGATTCGCTGTTCTTTGGTCGTTTGGACTATCAAGACAAAGAGAATCGAGAGAACCACAAGACGATGGAGATGATCTGGCGTGGAAGTCCTGATAATTTGGGTAAAAAAACAACAATTGCTTTCTACATGTTTACATGACAGGGCACACAGGAACAAAGCAAAAATGCAAAATTTTATTTTTTTGTACTTTCTGAAACTCCACTGTTTCTGTGCAAAAGATGACATTATGTTATTGGGTTTCATTTTTTTTTCTTCTTTTAAATGTGTGCAAAAAAGAAGTAATAAGATCGTACTATTGCAAGTTTGATGCAACCTTTATGGATGGGTTGATCACTTAATTCTATGATTCTGGAACAATACAGAGTGAGAAAATCTGACACCATCTAGCTCCTAGAAAGACTGAGCATGCTGAAGTAAGGTGAGGTAAGGTAATGTTGCTTATAGCCCAGCTGACCCCAAAGGGCCACATCAGGGCTGTCAACACGTCGAAGTCAACTCAGGTCATTTGAAAAAAAAAAAAAAGAAACAAAACAACACAAACACATAATAAACACAGCCCTTTAAAACACACCTTCTAAAAACACTCTGGAAATGTTAAAATTTTGTATTGTCACACCGAGATAAAAAAAAAAAGGGATAATGCTTAAACTTTTATGTTGCAAGTAGCAACAGCTTGTATTGTATGACTTGTCAGAAACATCTGCTGAAATGTTGATTATGACAATCACAGATACAAATTGAAAACCATAAATCAGATACTTTTTAGTATGTTTTCAGTGTTGATAATATGAAAAATAGAAGACCGAAAGTTGATTGTGTGCAATATTTTAGAATCTTAGCATGCTTGATGTTAACACTGTTTTGCTGTTAACCATAAATCAGATACTTTTTAGTATGTTTTCAGCGTTGATAATATGAAAAATAGAAGACTGAAAGTTGATTGTGTGCAATATTTTAGAATCTCAGCATGCATGATGATCACACTGTTTTGCTGTTTTTGCCTGTAGCCGGGTATAGCTTCCGGCTGTGACATTGGCTGGGTTTTTGTAAGCCACAGTGCACAATTTACATTGTCATATTTTTATGCTTAGTACAGAGGGGAGATCTCAACAGATGGAGCTATTTGTTAAGATCGATTTTCTATCTTCTGTAAATTTGTCTCCATCAATCTGACTTACCTGTGCCTGCCTGCCTGTCTCTTTCACACAGGCAAACATGCACACATATGCGCATTTACACATGCATGAACATATACATGCGTATATACACACGCACACACGCACGCACGCACACACGTGCGTGCTCATGCTTGCAATTGCATACGGGCGTGGATGCAGAAATACACACACACACACACACACAGACATATTCTGTTGCCACATAGAGAGAGAGAGAGAGAGAGAGGCGCACACACACATGCACACACACACGCACGCACGCACACTCACACACAACAACACACACACACACACACACATACACACACACTCACTCACTCATTCACACAAATATGCACACACACACACACAAACACATGCACACACACACACACACACACACACACACACACACACACACACACACGAACACACGCACACGAACACACGCACACATGAACACACACACACACACACACACACACAGAGAATATTTTCTTCTCTCTTCTTTGTGAAGAAGTAAACATGCTTGTTTGGATTCTTTCTCCAGGAGTATCAGCTGACCTTTTTACTGGTGCCTTACCCAATGGCTACAACCCTCCAGATGGCTTTTGTTTTGATATTTTCTGTAGTGACACCCCTATCGTAGTAAGTATTTTTACATGGAACTTATTGTCCAATAATTGCAAGTGAGAACATCCAGTATCTTCAAAGAATAGGCTTTACATGGTTAATGTGGGAGTTGTCTTAACACTTCATGTCCTGTGGTTCAGTAGCACTACTGGCTCATCGCTGCTTAGTGAATGGTAATTTAGTGTAATTTCAGTGATATGGTACACATCTGTTTCTCAGTGGCCAGTGTGTTGTTACTCTGTACATTGACTGAGGTCAAAAGAATCTTCTGCTACCTCTGTCTGTGAGATAGATACAGTGAAAACTCCCAGTTAAGAATGCTTCCTTCAAAGATGTGTTTTTTAGAAAGATTCTTCTCTTCTGCCTCTGCTATACTGTTGAAAAAAAAAGGCTAATAAATTTTGCAGAACCGATACCCACCTACTGACCTCCATGAAGGCTTAGTGATAAGACACTGAACTTTGCAAGCTCCATTAGCCTACTTGATTGTTCCCAGCTGGTTTGTTTGGCAGTTGAAGACAATACTTCTCCGGGTCCCACCTGCACTTTTGGGTGTATCTTTTTCTTGTCTGCCATTTGGCTGACTCCGGGGGAAGGCAGAGATCACTGACCACAAGGAAAGTCCTGTTGAGAGTGGGAAAGACTGTGACTCGGGATTCTCTTCAGAGGGCACTAAGACTTCATGGCGAAAAGCTTGGCCATGTCTGGAGTTGTGCTGTCTTCATCTGTCAGTGGAACAGCTGGATGCATATGGCAGTTGCTTGACAGTGGCGCTCTTTGCCAGTGGGATCTGCAGTCATGAAATATGGGCTGGAACACCCATGGAAACGTTCCTGTGAAGGTTATGTTGTTTCACATCCAGTGGCCATTACTCAATGGCATCTGCCAGGGAGCAGTTTTGTCCCTTGATGTGTTAATGAAATGCTGTTTGTGTGTGTTAGCACCCTATGTGAACACAGCGCAGGCTTCCAAGGGTGGTGCTGGATTGCTCCCAGCTGGTTTGTTCAGCAGTGGAGGACAGAACTTCTCTGGGTGCCTTCGGTGTAACTTTTTCTTGTCAAAATTTAAATGTTGACGTCAGTCAAAGAGTTATGATTTATTTTTATCATCAATTTGCTGTGATAAATTTTTTTTTAAATTCAAAAATGATATGGAAAAAAAACAAAAAACAAAACAAGACTTGTATTTCTTTCTTTCTTTTTTGAAGGGAATAGACTGACCTTACATTGAAGACTACTTCGCTTGTTTTTCTGGAACGCACGTCTTTTTGTCTAGCCAACACGACCTCTCAGCAAAGAATCCTTTTCTCTAAAGATCCAGTTACTTAAGGAATTTGAGAGGTAGTTGAGAGGTACCACTATTAGTGAAAAATAGTAATGTACTGTGTAGTGGGAGTGCACGGTCCTCAGTAGCTTATAATGCCTGATGTATGCATGTATATTTCCATGTACATCCTATTTGCTCTGTGTACACATGTGCTTGTAAGCATGCGAATGCGAAGAGCTTTTATGATGAGGAGGGCTTTTACGTGTTCGCACCCATATGATGTGGTTGCATACGTGTATGTGTATGCACCCAGGTGCACAGTCTTTGTGTATGTTTGTGTGTACGCAATCATGAGTGTACATCTCCCTGAATGCTTGAATTATGATTTCTGTTTATTAATATGATTACATTCACGCATAAGTTGTCCAAACGTTTGATCACAGTGATTATCCATCCATGTCATTTTTCAGGATGATACTCGACTCCATGACGTAAATGTGAAGGAAAAGGTGGATCACTTCCTGAAAGAGATGGCGCAACAGGTAAGTGGGCAAAATGTTTCAGGATCAATATCACGTACCCACTGAGGAAAGGAAAATGTAATCTACATGAGTTCACACATGTCTGTTGTGAAAATGGCAACTTCAGGCTTTCACTTCGATTCGTTGATAGACATCTGCTGCATTTTTTGCTGCAGG
The DNA here is from genome assembly GCA_018398815.1 of Conus ventricosus. Taxonomy (NCBI): domain Eukaryota; kingdom Metazoa; phylum Mollusca; class Gastropoda; order Neogastropoda; family Conidae; genus Conus; species Conus ventricosus. The sequence continues at coordinate 39,189,707 of CM031596.1, read as the reverse complement.
TTGATGTGTGCTGACTAAAGTAATGAAAAAGTTGAAAAAAAATTAGCTTTTATGAAATATTTTTATCTTTGTCTAGACTAAATCTACATCTGATCAAAGAAGACCTCTCTTTAAAGAGCATTTTTTGTGTGTTGGAACATTTTTGTGTTTGTCAATATTTATATCTGAATTAAACTCCCTTTCATTTATAAAATCCAGTTTTGTTTGTTAAATTTCAGAATTTATGGAGGTCATTATGAGAGGCTCAGCTGTTTGCTCTTTATTGTATGGGACTTCTTTGTTTGTGACAGGGGCATAGTAAGCATGATTTTTAAAAAAAATGCATAATATAATTATGGCATCAGAATTAGCCAGTTTAACTTTTTTAATGTGCTAAGTCATATGCTTGTTGTCATAACGTTAACTGTTGTGTTTCTTCTGCAGTCCAATTATTATGCGACCAACCATCTGATCACCACCATGGGATCAGACTTCCAGTACCAGGCTGCCCACAATTGGTACTTGAACCTGGACAAGCTCATCAAATACGTTAATGCAAGGGTGAGATCAGCTTTGGCTCGTTTCACATTCTTGGTTGATCATTTGGTGCAGGTGATACTTATTGTCGTGCTGTCTTATCAGTGAGATTAGTGTGAGTCTTAAAGCAAAGCAGACACAGTAAAGTCATACATGGAAATCATTAAAAGTCATAGAATTTGAAAAAAAAGGTTAATTTTCCAGGACTGGAAAGTTATGGAATTACGGTCCAAGTCATGGAAAAGTCTTGGAAATAAAATTTTAAAAAAGCTTTAAAAACACATGCTTGGTGAGGATATCACTGAGAGAGTTGTATTGGTGATTTTGATAGCAATAGGAATACACTCTGTGATTGAACGTAGCTAATCTTTGGCATGGAATATTTCTCAAAATGGCATGGAAAAATCATTGCGTTTTGAACTTGTTAATAAGTAGTTAAAAGGGACAAGATAGTGTTTTTTGCTTTGCTTGTTTCTCTCACAAAATCAACTGTAAATTTTAAGATAGTGCTTTTCGCTTTGGTTGTTTCTTTCACAAAATCAACTTTAAATTTTGAGATAGTGCTTTGCGCTTTGGTTGCCTTTTTCACAAAATCACCTTTGAATTTTGAGATGGTGCTTTTTGCTTTGGTTGTTTTCTGTCACAAAATCAACTTCGAATTTGGTTAGATGTTAGGCACAAAATTAGAGTCAAAACTGAGAAGCCACAAAAATCAAAAGCATGCCAAGACATGTTGTTACAACTATAATCATTGTAAATTATCGTGATAGAAAATTGTTTATTATACAGATATTCTGTCAGTGACTCATATTTTCATGCACAGTGCACATTTGTAAGATTCATCTTGTGATGTTAATGAATCACGCATATCAGTCAACTGATTTAAGAATAAGCATCAATATAACAACAGCAACAGTGACTCATATTTTTGGAACAGTGTACCAAACTTTGCAAAAATTTGCCATGTACTTGTAACAATTCAGACATATCCACTAACCAGTGTAGAGATATGTATCTGTCATTGTGATTAGTAACTCATATATTCAAAAGCAGTGTACCAAACTTTGTATAATTTTTCTCCACATCTGTCATTGTGATTAGTAACTCATATATTCAAAAACAGTGTACCAAACTTTGTATAATTTTTCTCCACATGCAAAGTTCAGACATACGCATACCTAAGTAGTTTCAGTTCCAGTTTCATCAAGGAGGCATCACTGTGTGCGGTCTATCCATATACGCTACACCACATCCGCTAAGTTTTGAGACCACACTACGAATGATTTTAAGTTGATGGATAAATGAATTAACAACTAAGATGAGAGAATTGGAGAAGAGGGTCTGGTGGCTATGACTCAGCAGATGTCTGACCTACGCATTAACCCAACGCGCTGGTCAGACCTTGAGTGCCTACCTACCATTGTTTTTTTTTTCTTTTTTTGTTTGTTTGTTATGTGTGTGTGAAGTGAATGTACACATGTGTGTGTATGGATGTGTGGGTGCATGTGTGTGTGTGTGTGTGCACATGCATGTGTGCACGTTTGTGTGTGTATGTGTGTGTGTGTGTGTGTACTAAGTAAGAATTAGACATGGTACAGTGGGTAGAAAGTAAATGAAAGAAACATAACAGACATTGGTTTCTGCCCCTGCAGCAATCTAATGGAAGCAAAGTCAATTTGCTGTACTCCACCCCATCGTGCTACACCTACCACGTTCACCAGGCCAACAAGACCTGGACAACAAAAGAGGACGACTTCTTTCCATATGCCCATCGCCCTCACAGCTTTTGGACTGGCTACTTCACCAGTCGACCAACCCTGAAAGGATATGTTCGAAGAACAAACAACTTTTTGCAGGTGTGTGTATGTGTGTGTTTGTATATGTGTGTGTGTGTGTGCATGCATGTGTGCATGCGTGCATGTGTGTTGTGTGTGTACTTGAATGTTTGTGTGCATTCAAACATTTCTGTGTTGTTTATTTTCTTTGTGGTTGAAGCATATGAACAAGTTTTCCCATTCAATTCAAAGGCCTATTTAAAATTTGTAGTACTTACAAATTGGCATAAATGTTTCTTGAGTCCTTATGTAGTGGGAAAAAATACACTGACATGGAACTATCTAACCTATGTAAGATCATTGATCAGCATCAGGTTAGTGGCTTGTGTCTGTACATGTGAATCATTGTAAAAATCGTGCCGTAAAGTTTTGTCCCAAAAGCTATGTTATTTATATAGCTCTTCAGTAATGAACAAAACACTAAATGGTCATGTGGCCAGCTAAAATGTAAATGACTTAAAAAGAAAAAAGATTTCCTTGAATCTTAAATGTGTATTGTTTCCGGACTCGTGACTTTCATTGCTCAAATAAAGAGACCAAAAAGAAAATCCCAACAAAGAAGTAGTAACAATAAACAGTTATTAACATTGTTCTGGTGGAATGCATGGAGAGAAAAGTTGCAGGTTTCTATAACAACTATACACACAAATGTTATCCTCTGCTGACTTTGCTGTACAGATAGTCAAGCAGCTGGATGCCTTGGCAATGCTGGAAGACACCGACAACAGCACTTACAACATCGAAGTCCTGGGTAAGCCATTGCTTGGCTTGTTGCACTGCCTCTCAGTGATATCTCAATACGTTGCATTAAATAACCAAGAATTCTGTTTCCTTTCATTTCTGACCATGCCATGTCATGCCAGACTCACTCGAGGGGGGGGGGGGTTAGATTAAAAGGATGTGAAAAGAGTTCAGTCACGGTCTGGAGCATTCACAACAGTATGTTCTCATATTTGCAAAACTTCATCCGGCCTCTATAGTTTTGTATTGTTGGCTTACTCTTGTCTCATCTACAAAATTACTGTAAGAGATGACTGCATGCTGACAGCATTTCAACTTGTTTTTGATTTCAGCTAAAGCGATGGGTGTCGCTCAACACCATGATGCTGTGAGGTAAGAAAATGTGCAAATTATTTAGTTTTATGATGCAGTGTCTTTGACTTTTACTTTCTGAGTTTGTATTTTTAAAGAAGTGCCATTTATTGTTCAGTGCTTTGTGATGTGTTTAGTTTGTTCTTCTGACATCAAGAAGGAAAACAAGAAGTCGTTCTGAATCCCCAGACGGACATTTATTCAAGAAAAAAATCAAAACAGAAAACTTACAGCTAAGCGACAATTTGCCCAGTGACCGGATTTTCTGTGTAAAATGGGAGGCCAAATTCAGAATCACTAATTGGCATTATTCTCTTGACATGATTACTATGACATGAAATGCTGTCCATCACCAACCACAACGCACATAAATTTTTGATTTTAACAGTGTACTTTTATTTCATAAAAGAATGCTTAAGCTCACTCTGCCACAAACTCAAGCTTTCTGTAGGTGCTGATTGAGATGAAAAAATGCTTTGTCAAATTATTCTTGCATGTACCTTGACTGTTGCTAAAGGTCAAAATTGGAAGTTGATGCATTGTCACTGGTAATATTGGATGTTTTACAAAAAAAAAGAAAAGAAAAAAAAGAAAACGGTTATTGCATGTTATGCTCAGTTGTTTGTTGGAAGAGAAAAACAACTTTGATATTTGACTAAATTCCATTGTTCATGAGTCACTTTGATCAGAAACTAGTCAAGTAATGTACAATGTGAAAGAATTTAGAAGTTTGGTAAATGTTTCTACTGAAAAAAATGTAAGGACTGTTTCAATTTGCTTTTATACTCGGTCTCTAAGTAGCATGCATGTTAATGCAGCTTCCAGCTACCAACACAACATGAGTGCAAGAACATATCACCGCGTAGAACAGGCTGCATCTGCAAATCATGATTATCAAGAAAAACAAAGTGGTCGCATGTTGAAAATATTTTGTAAAGGTCAGTATAACCAATATTGGTCGTATGGTGAAAATATAATAATAAAGGTGAATATTTTCTATTAAAAAAAATGTTAGATGGATTGCCATGTATAGAAGCATCACTACACTACAAGTACATTTTCAGAAAAATAATATAGGGAAAACAGAGATCAGACTTATGTTTTTAAATGTATAGTTGGAGGACATTTCTCTGCTAACTTTGAATCACATTAAACATTTTTATGAAACAAAACGCCCATTAGTTTTCAGTTCCCACAACACAGTGGACCTTCTAGCAGCAACCCCTAGAAATGTTTAATATTTGGATCTTTACAGTGAGAGACTCTTTGATAGGATAGACAATGAGATAAAATGTTCCAGAAAAATAACATTTTTGAAGAAAAGGAATCTTTCTCTGGAAGTGTCTAGTTTACTGTACAAATTATTTTATCAAAGCGACGGTGAACTGTAGTGTTATATAAAATGCAACTTAAAGCAGTGAATTGTAAGTTTGAATTTGTTCTTTTCAGACCAACATTTTCATTTAGCTTTAGATCACCTTTGTGGCAGTTGTCACGTTCCTGTATCATCTCACAGTAAAAATGTGTGTTTTCAGTGGAACAGCTAAACAAGTGGTCACCTATGACTATGAAGAACGGCTGGCCAATGGTATCATGGAGGGTCAGGTCTGTTGATTCAAGTGATTCATTGTTGTAAATGTACATGATGATCTTTTTTTTTTTCATTTTCATTTACAGCCCTGATGTGGCCCTTTGCGGTCGGCTGGGCTATAAGCAACATTATCTTATCTTATCTTTCATTTTCATTTGTATTGAAACAAGGCCAAAACATCTATCTGTCTATCTCTCTTTTATAGATGGTTACTTCACCTAGTAAAACTGATAGTTACTTCAGTTTATAAAACTGATCAGTTTCTGTACAATGTTGATCTAATTTCACATGGTAACGCATTTCAACTGACTGACTGAGAGATACATGCCTTCAGATTACTGTGAGGAATAATGGGGATTCAGTTCTGTTTGCATTGTGCATGGGTTTTTTTTATGTGTTTGTGCCTGCATGTGTTTTGTGTAAGTGTGTACTCTAGTATCTGTGGTTATGTGTTTGTTTGTAATTGTGTATCCATGTGAATACGGTCTGACAATGGACAGAATTTATGACACATTCATAAGAATAGAACTTTTGACATACATAAATAACCAGAATCTGATTAAAAAAGTGGTGTGTTTTTTGTTTAGTTGTTGGAATAGTAACTGGGCCTAGAGCCATCATTCTTTTTTTCTACATGTCTGTTATGAATTTTGACCTAAAGACTCGGATTGTAGTGATGCATTATTAGTGTTTTTGATATTATGTGTTTATTTGTGAGTCAGCCTTGACATAAGGTGTACAATGACTCGTTGTTTAGTTGTTGTATACATTCGTTTGCATTGTTGATCTCAAGAAAAGGTGTACAGTTATCTGACTTCTGTGTTGTTTGTCGCATTAACTTGATAAGAAGGTGCACAGTGTTGTTATACATGCCAGCTTGTTGTGTTGACCTCTACAGAAAGTGTACAATGATGCCATGAAGAAGCTGGAAGTGCAGGGTGGGGGTGTGGAGATGGACCACTATTTCTGCAATTTGCTCAACATCAGCGTTTGCTCCATAACAGAAACAGGAAACCAGGTTAGTTTTTTTGTTTTGTTTTGATGTTTTCTTTCTTTCATTGCTTCTAATTTTGACGTGTTTCAGTATGATGAAGGTGTTAAAACTGGTCTTTTGAAGGTGATCAGCTATTTGATTCATGCTGATCAAAACTCCATTTACATTTCTGCCCTTTGAAAATGAAGATTAATAATAATTATTATTTGAAATAATCTATAAATCAATATGGATGATTATGATGACAATCATAAGAATGATGGTGATAACAACAACAATTATGACAACACTGTAATAATCAAAATGATAACATTGTTCTGTCATGGTATGGCATACATATGATATGGCTGTTGGAGTACCACTACAGACACTAATTCCTCATTATGCACATCAGAGATGTTGATGTCTAAGCTTTGGTTGCAATATTTCACTTGGCAGCGGAGAAATTCTTAGCATGGCATGACACCTTTCCAAGGGTTCTGATAATTGCTGGGTGTTTTCATGTTTCTGTAATTCACTGATCACTGATATGGATTATAGAATCTTCAGTGCATGTGGCTGATCATCTGCATGCATATACACATGAAGCAGGTTTAGACATTGGCATGGCTGCATGCCACGTTTGTCCGCAGAGGAATCTTTAGTTGAAGACAGGGGCGATAACTCCTGACCGCCTATCGGTCGCAGGAGGGGAAGGGATGGGGGAAGGGATGGAACGGCCGTGGTTTGTTTAAACAGCACACATCTGCTGACAGCTGCCAGCTTCCTCGCGCTAACCTCCCACAGCTTTTCTCCCTACGCGTAATGTGATACTAGCTGTCTGGCTGATAGTGTGTTGAAAACAGGATGCTGTGTTTCTTCATTAATACTTTGTGCCAGAATGCAACGAACTGTGGTCGATTGATGTCACTGAATTGTGGGGTCTTTGACTGACAGAACGATACCAAACACGAATGATCATCTTTCATACGCATTGCTGACAAGCACCACAAAGATTTGTCAACAAAAAAAAACAATTGAAACAGACTAACGAACACACAAAGTGAATTGAAATTTCAACTCCGTGGAGAGCATGCGTGTCTGAAGCTACCACGCTCAACCTGGACCATATTGGACATGCATATCTTTCCTTTACAACTGACTGAAAATTATTCGCGGGACTCCTACCTGACAGCTGGTACCTGGCCAAAATAAACAGTCACTGTCGGCACTGGTCAGCTTCACTGGGAACACGGCGGCGGTTTCCCTACCACGGCCTAGGCATGTTTTGCTTGTTTATCTGTGTGCTCTACGTGCTTGTGAAGCATGCCGATACTGATTCTATCACAACCACACCATGCTTTTAGTAAAGCAAGATTTTAGCATGCCACACATGCAGATGTTAGTTATAAACAATGAAATGCTTCCTACCTGACCTTGTGCTTTCGCCCGTTCGAATCATTTGAAACTGATGTCACATATACACACACCAATGCAAAATGTTTTCTCATTTTCATCTGCATGGTGAGCCTACTCAAGACTGGAGAGAGAGAGCGAGAGAGAGAGAGAGAGAGAGAGAGAGAGAGAGAGAGAGAGAGCGTGCACACACACACACACACACACACACACACACACACACACACACACACACACACACACACACACACATTGACAGAAACCCACACACCAACAACAGCGGTATATAAACAGATGGATAACGCACACACACACACACACACACACACACACACACACACACACACACAAACAGCGAGAGAGAGAGAAAGAGAGAGAGAGGGAGAACTATATATTACAGCTTACTCTATCATTAAAACACGCTTGGGTACTACTAACTTGCACACTCTTACTTTTATGTATGCAGAGAGAGAGAGAGAGAGAGAGAGAGAGAGAGAGCAACAACAACAACACACACACGCACGCACGCACGCGCGTGCAAGAGAGAGAGAGAGAGAGAGAGAGAGAGAGAGAAAGAAAGAAAGAAAGAAAGAAAGAGAGAGAGAGAGAGAAGGAAAATAAGCGCTTGGTGGAGTGTACAAGTCTCAGCACTGCGCCACACAGACCCGGGCCCGGGCCACCTTGCTAGTCACTCTCCGCCGGCAACTGATGAACAACACCCATGAAAAGAAAAAAAACAACAACAAAAAAAACCAACTTAAGAACGCAGTATGAACCGAAGTTATATCAAACGGCACAAAGAAGAATCACAACACACAAATCACTCATAGAGTTAATTATATCCAGTTATGGAGTGTGGAAGTATAATAATTCATTAATCACAAGAGAAAACTTCACCACAAAGAATCAGTATCAGTCTGCACTGATAAACACGTGCTGGTGTACGCACGATGCCCCGTTTAACTGGCAGGGTCCCAGAACAGACGAACAGGTTAATGGGACTGTAATAATGCTTCAGCTTATTGTGAGGAATAGGGAATTCGTTTGTTTCCATTGTGCATGTTTTTTTATGTGTTTGTGCCTGCATGTGTTTGTGTAAGTGTGTACTCTAGTATCTGTGGTTATGTGTTTGTGTGTAATCATGTATACATGTGAATACGGTCTGACAATGGACAGAATTTATGACACATTCATAAGAATAGAACTTTTGACACATATGTAGATAACCAGAATCTGATGAAAGAAGTGGTGTGTTTCTTTGTTTAGTTATTGGAATAGTAACTGAGCCTAGAGCCATCATTCTTCATCACTTTTTTTCTACATGTCTGTAATTCATTTTGACCTAAAGACTCGGAATGTAGTGATGCATTATGAGTGTTTTTGATATTATGTGTTTATTTGTGAGTTGGCCTTGACATAAGTTGTAGAGTGCCTCATTGTTTTGTTGTTGTATACATTTGTTTGCATTGTTGATCTAAAAAAAAAGGTGTACAATTATGTGACTTCTGTGTTGTTTGTCACATTAACTTGATAAGAAGGTGCACAGTGTTGTTATACATGCCAGCTTGTTGTGTTGACCTCTGCAGAAAGTGTACAATGATGCCATGAAGAAGCTGGAAGTGCAGGGTGGGGGTGTGGAGATGGACCACTATTTCTGCAATTTGCTCAACATCAGCGTTTGCTCCATAACAGAAACAGGAAACCAGGTTAGTTTTCTTTTTGATGTTTTCTTTCTTTCATTGCTTCTAATTTTGACGTGTTTTAGTATGATGGTGTTAAAACTGGTCTTTTGAAGATGATCAACTATTTGATTCATGCTGGTCGAGACTCCATTTACATTTCTGCCCTTTAAAAATGAAGATTAATAATAATTATTATTTGAAATAATCTATAAATCAGTATGGATGATTATGATGACAATCATAAGAATGATGGCGATAACAACAACAATTATGGCAACACTGTAATCAAAACAATAACATTGTTTTGTCATGGTATGGCATACATATGATATGGCTGTTGGAGTACCACTACAGACACTAATTCTTCATCATGCACATCAGAGATGTTCCTGTCTAAGTTTTGGTTGCAATATTTCACTTGGCAACGGAGAAATGCTTAGCATGGCATGACACCTTTCCAAGGGTTCTGATAATTTCTGGGTGTTTTCATGTTTCTGTAATTCACTGGTCACTGACATGGATTATAGAATCTTCAATGCATGTGGCTGATCATCTGCATGCATATACACATGAAGCAGGTTTAGACATTAGCATGGCTGCATGCGCATTGACCATGGAATTGGGAAAATCTTTTTGCCCACCAAACTTTGCTGCGGTTTAAAACCTGTGAACTTTGGACTGACAATCTGATGATTGTCAACACTCTGTAGCAGTAAGTAGAAATGACGAAAAGGTGACTGTGCAAATTTGGTTTCAGTTTATGGTGACGGTGTACAATCCCATCGCACGACCAGGGCTGTCCTACGTGCGTCTTCCAGTGTCATCAGAACAGGATGTGGCCTTCAGTGTCAAGGGGCCTGATGGACAACAGGTGGCCTCGGAGGTAAGTGAGGGTGAAGACTTGTCAAGCAGTGTCTGGAATGGGTGTGGAATTTGAAGGGGAAAAAGATAGGAAGCATTAATGATGAATTCTGAGATGCAAGTGTCATGTGGGTGTGGAATACGAAGGGTGAAAAAGATAAGTAGCATTAACGATGAATTTTGAGGTGCTGGTGCGGGTGATAGTGTCATGTGGGTATGGAATATTCAGGGTGAAAAAGATAGGAAGCATTAACGATGAATTCTGAGATGCATTTGTATGGGTGATAGTGTCATGTTGGTAAGATGGTGAGTTGTCAGGGTTGAATACATGATGAAGTAAGTGCTTTACTGAAGCGCACATTTATTCTGTTTGTCAAATTAAGTTGGTTGGACCTCAGTTCTGTGTTTCACAGGATCATTATCCTCTGAAGAAAGGCTTTGTTATTAAAAAAAAAAAATCATAATGCAAGTTTGGTTTAAGCTTTGCTTTTCATGAAAGCATTAACTTTTATACAAACATTTTAATACGCTTTTCAAGTTTTCTTTCCAGAGATGGCCAATTTGGTTCGCGCAGTTACGAACGATATACTTAACATTTGAATTTAGACTGTTTGTTGAGTTGTTTGTCGACAATGGCAAGTTTATTTGCTCAGTCTTTTCTCAGCTCTGTCTGTCCTCAACCCACCCTTACTCCTTCCTTTCTGTCTCTTTGTATCTTTCCCTCTTGCAAATATGCTTATATGCAAATATGGATCAGAAGTTCTTTTTTTGTTTTTTTAATTTATTTTCTTTTTTCGCTGTCTTATCTCCCTTTCCTCACTCCTGAACAGTCTGACTAGCCCATACACGGCCACATCCAGAGCTGTCTTATCACAGCCTTAGCATTGGCAGTCCACAGGGAGCAGGTAGTATAAGGCCATTGTGAGGAAACCCACCAGAGGAGACGGTGCTCTGCTGCACAGTCACTTCCAGTGGGCTTTGTTGGTGCCAGCTATGATTCAACATATGCTGGACACTGACGCCAGTTGTGGCTAAGATGCAGAATCAGAGTGAATGAGTGTGCCCATGCAGAGGGTCCACAATGTTCATTCAACAACACTGCCTGTGAACCTGCTGGTGTGAACAATTCCAATGTGGACTCGTCACAGCTTATAAAACCTAAACTGATGTGACCAAACCGATGGGTATAAAAGTTGACAGAGTTTGAGACACTTTTTTTTTTTAAACTGATGGCCAATAATGATTACACTGGGGAGTTCCTTTTTGGTCTGAGACTTTGTGACTGGGGTATATGCTGTGCTTCCTTTCAAAATATACTTCAGTGGTGTCAACCAGGTAAAAAAGATGAAGACACCTGCAGTCGTGGAATTTGAGCAACATCTTCAGAGACGAATCACACTGATGAAATTCAGTTCCTTTTATTTTTTTCCAGTTGCAGATCATAGAACTCTTAACTCCTTCTTCTTCTTCTTACTTAACATGTTTACAATTTCAGGGCAGCCTGGGAAATAGATACATGTAGCGTGGCTACCAACTTTTGTCATCTACTCAGCAGTTTTGTTTGGGGTGGAGTGGCTGTTGCCCCTGTGTTGTTTTTCACAGAATCAGCAGCATGTTCCTCATTTGATGCATAGTCTGGAGTTCTTGATCATTTCTGTGTCTACAGGTGATTCCAGAATCGCCGGACACATTCCGTATTCCTGAAAGGAAGGGAGACACCTCTAAGTTTGAGCTTGTCTTCCCCGTCAACTTGGTTCCTCTGGGATTCACAACTTTCCTTGTAACACGCAGTAAAGGTACTTGGGGAAACATTTGAGGCTTTTCCACTTCTTTGGATGATAGCATGAGTGAAGATATGCAGAAGTGTGCCTGGAACATATGTGGCTGACACAAAAAATTTGTTAATGATGATAGTCAGTGAGTGAAGATACATAGAAACGTGTTGATGATGGTCTGCATGAAGATACATGGAAATGTGCTGATTATCATCTGAGTGAAGATACGTAGTGTGTCAATGATATCCGAGTGAAGATACATAGAAATGTGTCAATGGTAATCTGATTGAAGATACATAGAAATGTGTCAGTGATAATCTGAGTGAAGATGCAAAGAAATGTGTCAATGATAATCTGAATGAAGATGCACAGAAACTTGTAGATGATAGAGTGAACATGGATATGCATGTGCCGCATAGTCTGTGTTGAGAATTTGAACATAGATACATATGGATGTGCTAAATGCTTGATGCATGAATTGATATATGAAAATTTGTCAACAATGATGTTCCAAGTGAAGTTATGTAGAGATGTTCATAATACATAGAAATATGTCTTTGATGATAGACTGGGTGAAAATATATACAGATGTGCCTAATACATAGACATTTGTCTATCGTGATGATCTGAGTGAAGAAGATACACTGATATGTCTGATAGATGAATAAATGAAAGTAAAGATACATAAAAATGTGGCTGATATACAGAAATGTGACTCCTGATGACAGTCCAAGTGAAGATACATCAAAAAGTGTCTCGGCACAACAGTCCAAGTGAATGTACATGAAAATGTGGCTGTTGATGATAGTGCAAGTAAAGGTGCATAGAAATGTATCCATGATGATATTCTGAGTGAAACTAAGTAGAAACATGCTTAGGTATGACAGAATGAAGATATGATATAATGACATTTGAGGGGGGGGGGGGGGTTACATTTTTGGATAATAATTTTGTTTCAGAGAGAGAAAAACAATCGATGTGCATGCACATACACAGACTGACAGGGTGAAGGGAATTACAAACATATGTATATATTTCCAACAATATGACTGTTGTGCATTGTCTTATTCACACATTGTGTTGCACACATGATGTGACTTTGGTAACCTTTCCAGACAAAAATGCCAGGAAACAGCAGAAAGAAGTTACGCCCATGAATGGGGAGGATGTTGTAGTACAAAAGAGGTATGTCTTTTTTTATATTTTTCATTTCCTTTTGCAAAACTTAATCAAATTCAGGCAAGCACTTTTATAAAATCTTTCAGTGCAAGTCATAATTTTTCCCAGACGATGGCCAGCAGTGGTCTGATAATGTCCTTAGTTCCTGCTGAAACCAGCTCTTAGCCACTATAAGTGAATATGTAATGAAAATGATATCAGGTATTTGTTAGGAGCTTGTCATTTTGATGGTAGTGAACATACTATTATGACTATTATGCTTTATCTGTATAAGTTTGATGGCTGTGAACATAATGTTATATGTTATCTGTTTCCTTCTAATGATAGATCCATAGTGAACAGGTTAAATCAATGGCTTCCTGTGAGCTGTTGGACTTAGTGTAGATATGTATAAAGTAGCCAGAATAAGTTGCATGGAGTTTCATTGAGTATGCGTGGAAGGTGAAAGTAGGGAAAAGAAGGGAAAGGAGTTTGAGTAAGAGAGAGAGAAAGAGAAAGACACGGTTTGTGCTTGTGCTAAATGGAGAAAGATAGAATGTGTTCCAGTCTATTCATGAGACTTTTAAAATGGCAACAAGAATCAAGTTTGTTTACTCTAGTCATTCATGCATTTATCATCCTACTTCATTTCTTGCAGTTAAATTCAGTTTTTCTTTCAGGTGTTGTTTTGTGTTCTTTTCAGTACATTGCAGTGGCGTTTGACGGAACGACCGGAATGCTGAAGAACATGACCAACCTGGAAAAGAAAATCTCCATAAATCTGAGTCAGTCATTACTTTACTACATGGGGGATGCAGGCAACAACTCCAAGCCACGGTTCCAAGCGTCGGGCGCCTATATCTTCAGACCCAATGGCACATCACCTGTTGGCACGGGAACTGGGCGGGCGAAACTCAGATCTAAAGCATACTTTGTGAAGGTAACATTCTTCTATTCATTTACTATTTTGTGTGATGAGAACCATTTCTGAGCTTCGCAAATGGCACTTATTTCATGAAGTGGCTAATTTTTAAGGTAGATTCTCAGCTACTGGATGAGATTAGTCTCAAGGAAAAAAATTGTTTTAGAACACATCTTACCCAGGTTTTGCACTGACTATAACACTGCTGACTGTAAGAGCTCCAAAATGCTGTATGTGATACCTGTCAAAGTTATCACTGATAATTTGGTTCTGGAAGAGTCGAGCAGAGAGGAGGTGCTGCGTCACAAAACCTTGTGTTAAACTTGCAGTATTCTGGGACTCAGTGGCTTCATTATTGTCTCTAAACATCCAGTTATACGTGGCTGAATCTAAGGATAGAGCACTTGCATTTTGTGATCAGATCAAAATAGACACCAGCCACGTGGCTGAATCTAAGGATAGAGCACTTGCATTTTGTGATCAGATCAAAATAGAAGCCAGCCACAAATGAGAGAGAAGGAAAGAAGAAGTCGCATCCGAAAAAAGACACTATCAAAACTGGCCAGACACACCGACCATCATGGATAATAGGAGACTGTAAAGAGTAAAGTGTTCAAGTTAGAAACATTCAGCTGCAATCATTGAATAACATGTCGTGTCCTGGCTGGTGTTTTCAGGGTGAGTTGGTGCAGGAGGTTTATCAGGAGTTCACTCCCTGGATGACCCAGACCATCAAGCTACTCAGCCAACAGCGGTTTGTGGAGTTCCAGTGGACAGTGGGACCCATACCCATCCAGTAAGTTGAAACATGATTGATCAGCCTGAAGGATTCTTGTCACTGGAAATGTTATGTCATGTTCTCTTTTTCTTATGGGCTAACTGTTTGACGTTTAAGCAGACAACAGACAGGAGTAGAAAAAGAAATGATATCGTGTGTGTTTTTTCTTTTTAATAGAGATGTTAAGGGGTTTGATGTCAGATTGAAACAAAATGTGGTTCTTATCCATTTTTTTAATTCCCATTTTTCTTTACAAGGTGTATTTTTCTGCATATAATTTTTTTCCACTTATGTTTGCAGGGATGGACAAGGCAAAGAAGTTATTAGTCGTTTTGAATCCAGTCTCAACAACAATCAGATCTTCTACACTGATGCTAATGGACGGGAGATTTTGACACGACAGTAAGTAGTTTTGTATTCACATACGTTTTTATACAGAACACAAATGAAACGGTGTGAAAGAGTCATTAACCTACCTTTAAAATCATTGAAATGACAATGTTTGTCAGCTGCCTCTCAAAATGTTTCAGAAAGTGTCTTTGGCCGCCGCCTTTTTTTTTTTTCAGCTATCATTTCATGTCATAATAGAATGTTACCGCTGGTGCGGTGCTTCTTTGCAGAGGAATGAACTGTCTTAGGTCAAGTTTTGCACCATTTTTTACTTCAGCAAATGTCTGTTGTGATGTCTTTGACAGAGTTGGAAGACTGTTGAATTGGGTTTGACGTTATTCTTTGTGGTTATTCCTCGGAAAATGTCAGCAGTCAAGGTGCAGTGTCCCTGTCATTTATGGCTGTATTGCCCTAAAGATCTGTTTTGGCTCATTGTATGTTCCACAGCTTTATATTTCCGTCCTTATTGAGACACTTAGTGAAAGGGCAAACAAACAAGGCTTTACACATTTGTAATCCAATATTTTTGTTGCTGTAGTCTGAGCAGAGGCATGTATCAAACTTGTGTACTACTTAACTATGGAAAATTAACTTCCCAGAAAGTGATGACGTCATTTTTGCACAATATTGTGTTTGTTGTCATTGTTCTAATATTGCCTGACCACTTGCGTACAAGCTTTCATGCGGCATCTATGTTATCTATAAGAAAATAAACCCAGTCGAGTTTGGTATTAAAAGAATTGTTGGGAATTCGCCAATTCAGTCATCTCAATAGTGCAGATATATTACATTTTCATGACAATAACTAATAATCAAACCTACAGCCCCATTTGTAATGGCCGCTCAACCTTGCCGAACGCATTGCTGCCAGACCAGCTATGCACAGATGACATTCAGTTGGCCGAATACAGTGCGGTTAGCTGGCTGGTGGGGAGCGGCCTGCAGAAAACATTCCTTTCCCTCACCTGCATTCACAGCTTGGTCTCTGCAGCTGTAAACTCCCCTGCGACTCAAAACTAAGTAACTTGCTCTGAACAGCCGTGGTTCGTCTTTTTCACTTATATCATCCCAGGAAATGAGTAAAAGTAGTGGAGATTTTGTGTCCCTCTTTCTGTTTACTTGCTACAGCTGACACTTCTTTTTTCTCTTAAATCATGCATACTATTTAAGTACAACTACTTTTATGTGCAATTACACTTTCCACGTTGCTGTCATTGATAGCAATGATCTGTTTCAATGTCTTTTTGGGAGTTTTTTGTGATGATTTCACTGGTATCTTTTACTGCCTTTGCAGTGATGTAGATTTTTTAATCACCCTATAGGACACTGTGTCCTAGAGATTAAATGTCAATAGGACACAGTGTCCTGGAGTAACCAAAATAATAGGACACCAGACTCGGAACAGGATTCATTGTGATAAATGTATTTTATTAACTCAAGGTCCGCCGACTAGAACTGGAGAAAAGTATTAAAAAATACAAAAACAAATAAAATCAACGCAATTATGTTGATGACTAGAATCAGGGCAAAGCTTAGTGAAAGTTGTAAAATAAATGGAAATGTTCATGACTAAATGCTAATGTTCATTGTTGCGAGCTGCAAACGACAACAGAAATTACTCATTCAGCATCATTATTGCGAAACAACTGTCTCTTTTTCTTGCTTGCCCACTTGCTGACAATGGTGTGCAGATATGACTCTTCCCTTTCCTTCTGGCCTTCGAGCTTTGTCTTCAGGATCATGTCTTGCATCTTCACTGACAGCCTGTTCCGCCTTGCAGTGCACACCAAATTCTGTGAGCTGAAGCCTCTTTCCACATCAGCAGTGTGCACAGGTAGAACAAGGCATATCTGTGCCAGCTTCATCAGATTGGGGAAATCTGCCTTGTGAAACTGACTGATCAGTTTCCACAAAGAAGCAGTGCTGTCCCTTGGATAAAGCTGTGCCTTGACAGTAGACTTTGCTTCTTTCCACTCTTCTCTTGTAGCTTCTGGATCACAGAGAGGAGTGGAAATGTTGGATTTCTCAGTACCATCCTCTTCCTTCCATGTTACTACAACTTCCTTGCCAAAGTGGTCAAAGATCGCTGATCTTTTTCACATTTGAGTCTCTTCTTTGGTGGCATGATGAAGACTGATGGCGTGATGCACACGTTTTTACCACTGTCGGATGTGAAGGAAAACAAACCGCGCGCAGGCCGGAAATTCAACAAGAGTTACTCGCTCTTGCTGAATTCTAAGTCTGTGCTCCTCTCGCCTATCGCATCGCGCTTCAGTCGGTGTGTCAGCCTCAGAGCTGTGCAAATTTTCCCGAACACGCGATGCGCTTGGCTCTGCCTTTCAACGCTACTCAGTCTCGCACGCCTCCGCACAATAAAACGGCTGTAGACTTGTCCGCGACCTCGCGAAAACGATAGGACATGCGACCGCTTCGCTTGTATTAGGATCGGACATTTGACCGGATGGAGGTCGAGCCGATCGGTCATTTTACATTTTTATCGGTCAATGACCGGAGACCGATGGAAATCTACATCACTGCCTTTGTATGGATGAACTATATTTTCAACCTGTTCAAAGATGATTTTGGTTTGAGTAGAGAAAATTTCTTCAAAAATATGTATTGCCATCCTTTAGGGATATGCCCTTTAGTATAATCTAAATTTACATGCGTTTGTTTTGTTGGACTTCTCCACATGCATATATTCATATTTGTCCTTTTGTCAGACTGAACCATCGGGACACTTGGGATTTCAACAATACAGAACCAGTATCTGGCAACTACTACCCTGTTAACAGCAGAATCTTCATCAGGGTAGGTAACAAGGAATGAAAAACTGAATTCAGTGATGTTGTGCTGAAACATTACCTTTGGTGCGCTGCTCACAATCTATGAAAAGACAAAGCTTAAGTATAATCGTAGTACAGACAGTTTTTCTTTATGCAATGAGCTCCAGTCTAGGAGAAGCTTCACAGGCCATTAGTCTGACCATTTAACAATAAGCAGTTTCTTTTTTTGCAATAAACCCAAAACTGAATAGTTTTGCCTCTGATGGTGGGTTTTGTTTGTTTGTCTTTATGTTTGTTTGCTTTTACGACAGATCAGAGGTGGCCTTCATAAAACAAAATGGCAAATGAAGGCAGTGTTCATTGCTATAGGAAATGATGTTTATATTACTATGGAAACATTTTCTTGATAGAAAAGTTGTCGAATTCTTACCCATGCATTTGCTGATGGAAAGTGCAGTCTTGATAAGGAAGCACACATACCTTACCATCATTTTTTTCTGCTTGTTCCTTAGAATTTAGGGATAATAAAAATTTGCAGAAAATTTCTGTTAACACTTACGAATAATTTGTTTGGATATTTTAACTTTCAGATCAAGTATTGTTTGTATCCTTTTGCCATTTTATGTAAATCTGTTTAATTTTAAAATATGGCCAAAATTGTGCATCATTGTAGTTTGTATCCTTTTGCCATTTTATGTAAATCTGTTTAATCTTAGAATATGGCCAAAATTGTGAATCATTGTGAATCGTTGAGTGTAATTTTAGTTCGTTCATTATCAAATTAAAGAAGTGTATTGTTCAAACTTTAGATGAGGGAGAAGAAGAAGCCATGAAATGTGTCATAAATATAAATGCCAGTAAACATGAGTGCACGTGCATGCTCTTAGTGTGTACACATATGGTACGCATGTGTGCACTCATGAATAGACAGTCATGAAGACAACTCAACAAACTGTCTATTAATAAGATTTTTGCTGCTCGGTCTGACTTGATTTCATGGTATTTGTGAATTTTATTTGCTTGCATTGAGATATACTCTTAATCACTAGATACAGTCTCTGCATTTAATTGTTGCCAAAATAAGTATTTCCGACACACATTTCTGTCAGCTCACAGAAGCCTAATGAACTAATAACTTAGAGATACTGTCTGTCTCTCAGGATATGGCCAGGAAACTTCAGCTGACCGTACTGACTGACCGATCTCAGGGAGGAACCAGCCTACAGGAAGGACAGATAGAATTAATGGTAGGTGTGCATGTGTGAAATGGTATACCTGTGTGTATGCTTTGATGTGCATGTGTCTGTGAGTATATATGTATGTGAGCATTAGCAAGGATGAATGCATATTTATGGTTATGTATTTTCATGGTAATTAGTTCTTAAGTCATTAAGTATACTTAGCCAACAGGGAGGATAATAGGAAAAAAAAAAGAACAAAAATTCACAATGATCTTCTCAGCAGATTTATAACTCTGTCTTTAAGAAAGAAAGAAAGAAACAGCAAGTGGAAACTGGTGTTTGAAGAAAGCTTAGACAATAAATATTTGAAGTGAACACAATAAATATTTATAGTGAAACATTTGCTCAAAATGTTTATCATAGAGCTTCTCTAGTTCCGGGTTAGTTTTGCTTACTTAAGTTTTCTGCTCATGTCTATGATGTATGGAAGAAAGTCTTATTAAAATTTGTTGTGTGTGTGTATGCGTGTATATGTGTATCTCAGCTGATACGGGGATCTTGTGTCCTATCAAGACTCTCACTTTAAAAAGAAAGAAGATCATTCGGATTATTGATACAGTGGAACATCTCTGTAATGCCAACTGTAAATCTAAACTGGCTCTTAAACTGGAAAAAGTCAATCTGCATACACCTTGCACATGCATAGACAGGGAGAAAATTGTGCTAGAAAAAGTATTTTATAGGGGAAAGTCTCAGTTTGGAGGCTTCCTACTGGCACACTTCCAATTTTATAACATTTTAACTGTGTCTGTGTTTGTTATGTAGCTCCAAATCAGGCCTAATGTAAAACGTATCACAGCATAGGTACCTGAATATATGAATCATCTCGCCATTACTGCACATGATATCTGGACTTCATTGAATTTTGTGAGTGTATCTCTGTTGAAGCCTACCTGTTCTTCTGTCTCTCCACTGCGCTCTTTCTCATTCAAGTAAAGAATCAATTCTTGTTGTATTAATATGATACAAAGAATGTTAGTAAGGTCTTGTTTTTTCCCCTCCAAATTATGGACAAAGATGCCAAGAAAGAAATCGGATGTTGATGTTGTTGCTGTCACTGCTCAGGTTCACCGCCGTCTGCTGCACGATGATGCGCTGGGGGTGGATCAAGCTCTGAATGAAACGGGCTGCAATGGCAAGGGGCTGATTTCCAGAGGTGAGTGGGAGGAGGTCCATGGACAAACAGATAACAAAATAAAAGGAATCTCTATTTTTATTTCTAGAGGTTGGGGTGTGTGAGTCATTCCTACCTCTGTCCCCCGAGGAAGTTAAGTGTTCACCTGCTTCTGTTGGCTTACTTGTCTGCCTGTTAGGAAGATTTATGTAAAAAAACAAAACAAAACAAAAAAAAACCCCTTCTGAATGGATTCCAATGGAACTAGGTGAAAAGATGGAATATGGAACAAGGATGAAGCTGTCATGTTTGAGGTGGATCTGGATCTGAAGGTGGATCTAGTAATTTTTTAAAAATACTTTCTTTAACATTGTGAGATAGGGCATTTTGCAAGAGATATGTCTTCTTCTTCTTCTTCCTAAAATACTGATTCACTCAAAAACGAGTAGATCACCAGGCGCATGTTAAAAAGTAAAATAAAATAACATAAAATAGTGCGACTCAGTCTGTTGGCCCCTGGAGCAAATTTGGCAACAAGGGGTCGCACTCGATATTCAAGAAGTTAAAAGCAATGGCCAGATTCAGGCCCAGGTAACCATAAAATATGTAACCTTCTGAAGAGTGAGTGAATGGATCTCTTCATGAAAGAAAAAAATGTTTAAGCTTTTTAGATGGATTATTAGCTATGAACTTGTAAACTTCAGTGCAGGTCCAGAGACAAAAGACTGTTCGACATGGGGAAGGTCTGTGCTCTTCAAAATGCATTTCTAGTTTTTAGCCCCCTCTCCCCCCCCCCCCCCCCCACACACACACACACACACAGAACACACACACACACACACACACACACACCTTTTGTTTTTTGTTTTTTTCTTTTCCTATCGCAAGGAAGTTTTTGAAAGTGATCACTGACAGCATCATTGTAATTGTGTTTGAGAGAGAGGCAGAGGATTAGCATGAGGCAGGTGACTGGGAAGGTGTAATCAGAGATGAAGAATGAAGGAAGATTGACAGCTGTTGAAAGAGGGGAAACAATGAAGCAGGGATTAGAGAATGATAAAAAAAAAAAGAAACAAAAACTAAAAAGAGGGATAGAATAAGAGAATAGAGTTTCACAAACTGGCTTATTATGATGTCAGAGTGGATAAAGTAAAAAAGAACAAAAAGAGGGATGGAGTAAGAGAATAGGGTTTCGCAGACTGGCTTGTCATGATGTCAGAGTGGATAAAGTAAAAAAGAACAAAAGAGGGATGGAGTAAGAGAATAGGGTTTCGCAGACTGGCTTTTATGACGTCAGAGTGGATAGAAAGATAGAAAAAAGAACAAAAAAGGGATAGAGTAAGAGAATAGGGTTTCGCAGACTGGCTTGTTATGACGTCAGAGTGGATAGAATAGAAAAAGAACAAAAAGAGGGATAGAGTAGAGAATAGGGTTTCACAGACTGGCTTGTTATGTATGATGCCAGAGTGGATAGAGTGAAAAAGAACAAAAAGAGGGATAGAGTAGAGAATAGGGTTTCACAGACTGGCTTGTTATGTATGATGTCAGAGTGGATAGAGTAAAAAAGAATCAAAAAGAGGGATAGAGTAAGAGAATAGGGTTTCACAGACTGGCTTGTTATGTATGATGTCAGAGTGGATAGAGTAAAAAAGAACAAAAAGAGGGATAGAGTAAGAGAATAGGGTTTCACAGACTGGCTTGTTATGTATGATGTCAGAGTGGATAGAGTAAAAAAAGAACAAAAAGAGGGATAGAGTAAGAGAATAGGGTTTCACAGACTGGCTTGTTATGTATGATGTCAGAGTGGATAGAGTAAAAAAGAACAAAAAGAGGGATAGAGTAAGAGAATAGGGTTTCACAGACTGGCTTGTTATGTATGATGTCAGAGTGGATGGAGTTAAAAAGAACAAAAAGAGGGATAGAGTAAGAGAATAGGGTTTCACAGACTGGCTTGTTATGTATGATGTCAGAGTGGATAGAGTAAAAAAGAACAAAAAGAGGGATAGAGTAAGAGAATAGGGTTTCACAGACTGGCTTTATGTATGATGTCAGAGTGATAGAATAACAAGAAACAAAAAGAGGGATAGAGTAAGAATAGGGTTTCACAACTGCTTATAATGTATGATGTCAGAGTGGATAGAGAAAAAATGAAACAAAAAGGGCATAGAGTAAGAGAAAGGGTTCACAGACTGCTTATTAGTGGCATGTCAGAGTGGATAAAGTAAAGAAAAGGTTCAGAGACAGCTATTATGATCAGAGTGGATAGCAATAAAAAAGAACAAAAAGGTTTAGGAGTAGAGAACGGTTTAACAGACTGCTATATATGACCTCAGCGTGGATAGAATAGAAAAAAACCAAAAGGGATTTGTTAAGAGATTTTGGTTCACAGACGCTTATTATGTATGATTTCAGAGTGATTTTGAGTTAATTAAAGAACTAAAATAGGAGTTATTGTTAGAGAATAGGGTTTTCAAGACGCTATAGTATGATGTCAGAGTGGATAGAGTTAAAAAGAACAAAAAGAGGGATTAGAGTAAGAGAATAGGGTTTCACAGACTGGCTTATTATGTATGATGTCAGAGTGGATAGAGTAAAAAGAGGATAGAGTAAAGACAGGTTCACAGACTGGCTTGTTATGATGTCGGAGTGGATTTTTTCAAAACTGTCCAGGCTGGAGGATTTTTGGACTGTGGCTTGAGCGTATAATTGTGTGTGTGCTGCAGGTTCCCACTATGTGATGCTGGAGCCTATTGCATCAGCTGCGGCAGGTCACCGTGACCTGGCAGAGAGGCTGTACATGGCGCCCCAGGTCAGCTTCTCCACTCCCACCAGCACGCAGGTGGCAACCAATGTGAGTAAAGGGGTTTTTCTCACTCGTTTTCTTTCTTTTTTCTTTCTTTTCAAGGATGAAGGGGCTTGCATAATCTTAAATGTAAAATTCGTGAGTTCCTGCTTGCACATAGACCTTTGTGTGCATCTTGGATTCTGGATGATGTTGATGATTTTACCTGTGCTCTTTCTTTTTACGTTCAGTTCAGAAACAGAAGAGGTGGGGTGGGATTCTTCTGTAGTTTCAGTGTTTGAGGTCCTGCTTGCCAAGCATCACTCACTGTGAATGAGTGTATGCTGGACATTGGTCTGCAGAGCAAACAAGACATTCACTGATTACAAATGCAGGGTTATGCATTCTTTTTTCCAATAGTTTTGCATCAAACTGGGGAATGCTACAAGCACCGTGTTTTAAACAAATCTGCAAAGACAGTGAATTTTTTTTTCTGTTCTTGCTTTTTTCCTGTTTTCTTTGTGGGACATAGGATTTCACTGATTTGTACATTGACAGTGACTAAATCCATGCCATCTGACACTAGTGTTATAAAATGCCATAGGAAGTCTTTTGGGTGTGTTAGTTGAATTGTGCTAGCCCTGTTATGTAAGAGGACTGTTCGTTGTTGCAGTGGTCAGGTGTGAACGAGGCTTTGCCAAACAACGTGCACCTGCTGACTCTGGAGCAGTTTCCCTCCAAAGGTCCCGTGCCCAGTGACAAGCAGCCCTTCTTGTTGAGACTGGAGCACTTCTATGAGGTCGGGAGGACCCGGTCTTGTCCAAGCCTGCTACTGTTCAGCTGCAGGTATGGAGACACTCTTCTGCAGGACTGCCTGTCCATCATGCATGTATGAAAGATTGTGTAGTCAGGTGGAACAGACTTGTGGAACAAGGTGAGTT
The DNA here is from genome assembly GCA_018398815.1 of Conus ventricosus. Classification (NCBI taxonomy): domain Eukaryota; kingdom Metazoa; phylum Mollusca; class Gastropoda; order Neogastropoda; family Conidae; genus Conus; species Conus ventricosus. The sequence goes on along the minus strand of CM031596.1, from coordinate 39,165,854 downwards.
GTGTGTATGATGTGGGCATGCATGTCTGTAGGTATGCCAGTGGTACAGTGGTTAGGATTGTGGCCTAACAGGCTGGGAGTTTGTGGGGTTTGATTATCATCAGAGCCGCATGTTTGTGGGTTTTTTTTTTTTTGTCGGCACTGATTCGTAACCAGAGGTAATTTGTGATGGGCTCAGATGGGGAAGACTGGAACCATACAGTTGAGATTTGTCCCATGCACCTAGAGAGTTTTGAATAGTCTGACCAACCTTACATATTCCTGTATCTTTTGGTTCTGATTGACAAGAGGATGTGTTATGAAAGAAAAATAGATGACAGCTTAGTCTCTGACCGCAGTGGAAGTCTGTGTATCAGTTTTCCATCCTGTTGCTAATTCTGTGGCCCATCATGCCCTGCTTTTACTTACACTGTCTTAGCTACTACACTTTTGTGACTCATGCCACTATATTGCATCCTTGGTTTTCATGCAGTTACTGAATGAACATCTTCACCTACCCCTTGCCCCCCTCTCCCCCATTCTCTCTTCCCCCACTTCCCCGAGTGTGAACATTATTGTGTTAATTAGATCTGGGGTGTAATACAGAACTGCACCACATCTTACAAATTCCTGGGCATCAATCATCTTAGAAGCATGATTACTTTTCATTGAGATTCACGTATCATTTCTCCAGAAATTTACAGAAATGTTGAAAAAAAAAATATATATATGAAAAGGCGATGTTTGGTAGTGTTAACAGAAGGTGAACAAAAAATTCGGGATTGATCCCTTGATCCTGATCTGTTTCACAGTTTTGTCTTTCTGTCAGGTTCGTTAAAATCACTTCAAGTATTCTTCTGACAGGCAAATCAAACAGGGCTGGTGAAAACATAACCTTGTCATTGTAGTAAGCTTATCAAACATGTCTAATATAACATTATGGCTGCCTCTGTTCAGAGGAGATAGGGCAGACAGGTGTTGGAGATGGGATGTATTTATTTTCAGTTGAAAAAGAACAAAGCAGTTGCCTCTGAATATTAAGCAGTCCAGTGGGAAATTAAATAATGGAGAACTTGAAAATTGTTTAAGTGTGTAAGAACCTAAAAGAAGCAAAAAAGATACACATAATTCATGAACAATCTATTTCTCGATCTGGGATGAGTGCTAGGTATGCATGTTCCTGTTTCTGTAGTCATCGCTTCTGTTGTGTTCAGTCAATGTTGTCTTCTTTTTTTTTTTTTCCTTCACAAACTTTTGATTCAGTTCCCATTTGTTCACTGACATTGACCTGATGTTTCAGAACTGTTTAAAACCTTTGACATCGTGAAGGCCACAGAGCTGACACTGGGTGCGGACATGGCTCTGGCGGACATGAAGAGACTGCAGTGGATTATCCCCATGAACAGAGTGCTCCCAAACAGGGTAGGTTTGCCGTGTGGGGGAAACGGAGCATACACTCTTCAAAAGTTGAGACGGGAGTAAAAGTTTAGAGAGTCCATGAGAAAAAGTTTGTGTGTGTCCCATAAAATTTCGAGTGTAGTTTTGCCATTTGAGATGTACACTTGCAAAGCAGGTTTGTCCAAATAAGCTTTTAGAAAACAAAAAAAACTTATGACATCAGTTTAGAAAAGAATGCTACATAGGTATGGCCATACATCAAGGTCCAATGGCTTTGTGTAACATTTTCAATCCTTTTGGGAACTGTTGATAGAGGTGGAGAGGACAGAAAAAAATGAGAGAGACTGAAAACATTGCAGAATGGACAGCAAAAATATTTGTTGAGACCAGAGCGCTGGTCAACAGAGAGGAATGTGGTGTACTGTTCTTCATTCAGTGTGATGGGCCAGTGACTCCTCACAGAGTTAAGGAAAGACATTGTATGTGCTCACTCACCTGAACACTATGGTGGTCACCAGTTGTACGTATTCTCTCAGACAAGAATTTGGCTCATTGTGTGCTTGTCATATGTCGAGAGGATACTGTGTGTCGCTGGAGGAGCCGTACTTCCTCTTCAGAGGAAATGCTGACAATCACTGAATACCTCTTTTTTAGGTGTGTAGCCAACATTGTTTTGCTGTTCTGTTCCAGATGCATCGTTTCGTTTCACAGTCTGAAAGGGACAGTAAAGCTGATAGTGACCCACTGACTGTCACCCTGAATCCCATGGAGATCAGAACCTTCCAGATCAGCATCCGGCCATCTAAGCTGAAGTATGACTTCTAGAAGGAACAGATTAGCGTATTGAAAAAAAAAAAGGGTTGTTAGTATTTCATCGACTGGAAATCCCTAAACAAGATCACATTTCTTCAATATGCTCTTTGTTTGAAAAAAAAAAAAGGCAAGGAAGGATATAAATGTCATGAATGAGAAAATAGGTACTGTGCCTTTTGTAATCTGACAAGTGTTTTCTGTGCATATTCACAAGTCTGCTTCCCTTGAAGGGAAAAAAATGCTTCAGTATCATGGGGTGGGGAGGGGGTGGGACACCTTTCTGATTTCTACCACAAATTATTAGAAGGCATCCCCTTCCTCTGAACTCTTCCATTGCAGACTGACTGACAGTACTTCCCGAAGGTTGACAGTTTGCAGGCAAGACTTGCTGGGAGGGATATGGGAAGGGGGAGGGGTGGAAGGATTCGCTGTTTGACATGACTTTTGATGTAACTGTTCTGACAGTTGTACATTCCACCGCATAGGCAGCTTCCACTCTGTTGCTATTGCTTTGCGACTGGATCCAGTTTATAACCCAGTTGACAACGGCATCTTTCAGGACTGTCCCTAAAAGAGAGTTGGGTTCAAAAAGAAACGAGCAGTTTCTCCCTCACACTCTGCCCTCTACCCCTCCAAAAGAACATGCATACAAATAGTTATATCAGTTCATGACTTAATCACCCTGATGTCGCCCTTTGTGGTTGGCTGGGCTATAAGCAACATTATCTTATCTTATCTTATCATGACTTAATAGCTTAAGCATTTTCTGATTCATTCTTGATGAAACAAAGTTATGTAAAGTGTTTTTGGCCATTCCATCTTATTTTTATCTCACTGGTTGAAAAAGAATGAAAGAAAGAAAAGTAGCCACTGCCACAAAAATACATGATAAAAGGTCACATTGACAAACTGACGCCTTAGAATGGAGAGAGAATGTACACTCTGGTCAGTCTCAGTAGCTGGATGTCCAAAGAAAGAAATTTCATGATCTGTTGCTTTTGGAAGTCAAGATGGAAAACTTGCATAACCCTGATTCTGTGATGTGTGCACAGTTGGAATTGTGTCAAAAATCATTTGTGCCGACATCGAGTTTAATGATCTTTGGAGATTTTATTTGCCTTTGATCTTGTGCTCTTATTGAAGGATGATGTTTTAGCAAGAATATTTTGTGTGTAGTATTTCATGCCTTTGTTTCTTTAATCTTCGGTTGTTTATTAAATAGGACAGATTATGTGCTTATAAATTTATATTCTCCTTTGGAGAATATGGTATTGATTTGTTTTTTTTCAATCTACGCTTTGATTATTCAATAGGGTGGTTTGTTTGCATATATGCTTATATCCTCCTTTGAAGAATGTGGTATTTAGTATTCTTCATTATATTGACTGGAACATGAACAGAAGTGACTGTTTGGATATTGGCAATGTGCCAAGCTTGAGGAATTTTTAAACATCTGCTGGTATTACTGTGTTGGCTGGAGCACTTGTTTTTGAACTTCCTACACAGCAGACTTCATTTGCACCAAAATGCAGAATGAATCTCGTCGGTGGGAAATGGGTCTGTTGGGGAGTCTCATTCTCACGCAGTGTTAGAACATGATAGTTCATGCTTTGTTATGATTGTATAGTACTTGCTTTGTTTTTGCCCACGCTTGATTTCTTGCTGTTGTAGAATAAATATTTAGTGTGTTCAGGGTATTTCTTTTTTTATTCATTGATGCTAAAATATGCAGTTTGATTCAGCTGATTAACATTCCATACACGTTTAAAAATATGTTGATAATGGATTATTTCTCGCATAGCGATCAGTTCATCCACTTTCACATTAGGTGCTGTGCGCGGGAACATACTCAGTTGGAGCCAGAACATACCAGGTGGTATTCAATCGAATTGATTCAGGACAGTATTTAGTCTAGGCCCTGGTGAGTGTGCTTGAAAATTTTTTTCTTCTCAGACAGACAAGGGGTAACAGGTCAGTGGAACTCTTTCTCTTGTTCATGCATTAAAAATAAATATACTTAAAGTCGCGAAAGCCCTTCAGTGGCTTCAATAAACATCAGGTTGTTTGCCGCGCTCAGTCTCGGCACCGACCGGCCGCTTCAGTTCAGCACCGACGCCGACAGGCCTTACAGTGCCAGTCATGTCTAGTTCAGAGCATGAGCCCGAACACGAGGGCAGCTCCCAGTCTGCCGATTCTTGTGACAACATTAAAAAGCTCATTGTGAATTTGGATGCCAAATGGCAAGAGCAGTTCGACTCTCTCAGAAGTTGAATTGATTCAGAGGCTCTTGACTGCCATAAAGAGGGAGAAGCAAGAGACGCATACAAAGGTGTAGAGCCCCCGCGCAAAAAAGTGTGTAACGAAGATCCCACCAAATGTGATGTCCTCAGCCTTCATAAGGACGAAGACACTGATGAAGAAGGAGAAAATCTCATCAAATCGGTGGTGCAAGACCAGACTCAAAAAGTGCAAAGTGGGGAATCATATAACACTGTTGGATGATATCGAAAATGAGTACAGAACTGAGGAGACGGTGGGTGAGAAGTTGAATGAAAAACTGGCAGGGGTTGTAACAAAAGTGTCCAAGGCAAACTCTCAGATGAACTTTTGAAGAAACCTTTTGAAACTTACAATAGACCCAAAAATTGCCCCGACATGACCATAATACCGACCGTAAATCGAGAAGTGTGGACTCGGATCCCACCTCATGTTCGAAAATCGGACCTGAAAATGTCCCACATTCAATGTGCCATCACTGAAGCTGCCATTGCAGTGACGCTGGTGGCGAATTCCCTGCTGTCAGCGGACACACATAGCGCTCGCGCGGAAGAACTTAGGCAATGTACGGACGCGATTTGCTTGTTGGGCCACGCGAGCAGGGAAATCTCACTTTGTCGGTGAGCGAACATTAGGCCATTCGTCAACACAAACATCGCGAAAATTTGTGACGAATCTGTGCCGATCACCGGCCCATTGTTTGGCGATGATTTGTGAAACACATTCAAAAACATCAAAGAAATGGACAGACTGGGGGCTGCTTTTGCGCCCGAGAAGCGTTTTGGTGGAAACCAATGGAACTTTGATAAGAGACAAAAAAAAAAGAAGTCTTTTTTAGACAGAGCCGTCAAAACCCCAGACACGCCCACAGGCCTTTCCGGGGCCACATGCAGAAGCGGTTTCACAACAACAGAGGGGGCAGACAATAAATAAGGCCCACTATCGCCTACTTTCAGTTGTAGAGGTGAGTGAATTTTTGGCTTTGTTACCAGAATTTACTACTCTTCTTGAATGTGAAGCTGCCATGTTCCAAGCAGGCAGAATTAAGGAATTCATGAACTCTTGGCTGGAGATCACCTCTGATCCAGATATTCTTAGCATTGTCTCAGGTGTAAAAATTCAGTTTGACTGTCACCCAGACACTCTGAGCAGACTGACAGTGTCCCATACAAATCCTTTCAATGAAAGTGAAAGTGCTATAATTGACAGTGAAATTCAAAAACTTCTAGCAAAGGAAGTGATAAGGGCATGTGAGAAAGAAGAGGGTGAAGTCGTTTCTCCAAGTTTTATTAGAAAAAAGAAAGATGGATCCCACAGGATGATTTTAAACTTAAAAGAGACTGAATGAAGAAGTCACCTACCACCATTAATGGAAACACAGACCACTGCTTTATCACTTGTACAGAGAGAACATGAGCTCAGTTGACCTCAAAGTTGCCTACTATTCCATAACCATTCACCCAGATTTTCTGGAAACTGCTCAGATTTGTCTGAAGAGGTCAGCATTATGAACATACGGCTCTGCCCAATGGCCTTGCTTCAGCTCCTCGCTTGTTCACAAAACTGATGAAACCTGTGTTTGCCAAGCTAAGGATGAAAGGACATATCTCCACAGCTTTCCTTGATGACAGTTTGTTGTATGGTTTTACAAAGCAGGAGTGCAAGAGAAATGTCACTGACACTGTGACTGCTCTTCAGAAGCTAGGTTTCCTGATACACCCAACAAAGTCAGAGCTGAAACCATCCAAACAAATTCAGTATCTGGGTGTGATCATTGACTCGGAATCAATGACAGTCTGACCCACTTCTGAGAGAAAAAGAAGTCTTGTGATAGCTGTACAGGCCTGCTGCATAAAAATCTGTACCAATTAGAGAGGTGGCGCCAGGAATAGGAAACATTATTGCCAGCCTTGTAGCAGTCAAACATGGCGCTCTCCATTATCAGTGCTTAGAAGTAAAAAAAAAAAAGAAGTGCATTAATGAAAAACTCTGGAGATTTTGACCAATTCATGACGTTGTCAGACAAAGGCAAAGCTGAGTTAAAATGATGGGTTACTACAGTGGACCAAGCATGTAAGGACATAGACAGAAGTGAACCTGATATTGTAGTCATGTTGGATGCCAGCCTTACCGACTGGGATGTGAATGTGAGGGCATATCATCAGGTGGGGAATGGCCTACCAGTGAACAAAACAGCCCACATAGATGTTCTAGAATTGAAAGCTGCTTTGTTAGCATTACAGAGTTTTCAGAAGAAACTGAAAGGAAAGCATGTCAGGTTGATGAGTGACAACACCACTTGTGTGTTTTGTATTCAACACATGGGCACAAGTCATTCAGAGGTCTGTAATTTCCTGTCTGTGGAAATATGGTCATGGTGTGTAGACAGTGATATATGGCTTAGTGCTGCTTACATTCCAGGTAAGCTGAATATTGCAGATTATGAATCCAGACACATTAACATGGATGCAAAATGGTCATTGGAAACTTGACAGCAGTCGCCTCGGGGCAGCATTCCAAGAATTAAGCATTCTGCCCACCATTGACATGTTTGCTTCCAGGCTGAGCAAACAGATGGACAAAAATGGGTCATATGGACCTGACCCAGCTGCTTTTGATGTTGTTGCATTCAATATCTCGTGGAAATACATGACTGTATGTGTTTCCACCTTTCAGTGTGGTGGGTCATATAGACCTGAACCAGCTGCTTTTGCTGTTGTTGCATTCAATATCTCGTGGAAAAACATGACTGTGTATATGTTTCCACCTTTCAGTGTGGTGACACGAGTCCTTCAGAAGGTTCAGCAGGCCAAGGCCATTGGGGTGCTAGTGGTGCCGGACTGGCCAACACAGGTATGGTACCCAGCACTGGAGTGACTGTTATTGGCCCCACCCGTGAGGCTCCCGTGCAGGACCAGGCTTCTGCATCTCCCCAGCCAGCCAGAGGCCATTAATTCCCTGATACAGCAAAGGAGTCTGAACCTGCTAGTCTGCAAAATCTGCGGCTAATCTGCCAGCAAGCTGGAATGACAGGGAAAACGGTGGACCTTCTGATGGACTCGTGGCACCTTCCACCGCCTGAGCATATGACAGCAACATTAGGAAGTGGTAGGAATATGTAGCTAGAATTCAAATCGCAGTTCCATCACACATAGATGTAGCAAACTTTCTTGCAGAACTGTACAAGACAGGAGCAATGCCACAGCACAATAAATTTAGCATGAAGTGCAATTTCTGCCGATCTAAACACCCAGGGAAAGGATTTTATGGGTAGTCATCCAGTTATATGTCATATAGTTATGGGAGCATTTGAAAATAGGCCATCCTTTCAAAAATACAAGGAGATATGGGATGTTGATTTAGTGGTTCAATATCTTGCAGGCTGGGACATGGTATGAAATAGAGAAACTAGATCTCAAACATCTCACCCTCAGATTGGCAATGATTCTAGCACTAGTGTCCGGGCAGAGGCCAAACTCTCCATACACTGAATGTTAAAGATGTACAAAGTAGTGAAAGGAAGTGTGGGATAACATACAGTTCAGTGCTTAAGCAGTCCAAACCAGGGAAGCATGTAAAACCTTTAGAAGTAATTTGTTTTCCAAATCAAAAGCTGTGTTGTACATATGCAATACTTTTAAGAGAACCACTAGCCTTAGACAAGGGAAAGAACTCTTTATTTCTTGTGTAAAACCCCATGGACATGTTTCAAGAGATACTTTCTCCAGATGGATAGTGTTGGAGTTATCTAGAGTGGACATTTCTAAGTTTTCGGCGCATAGTACTAGAGCAGCTAGTACATCAGCAGCTTTCAGCAGGGATGTCCCCATTGACTCTGTTTTGGCAGCTGCTGGCTGGTCAAGAGAAGGCTTTTTTTATCCTGTTTTACTGCACACCAATAGTGCCACACAGAAGCTTCAGTCAGTCCATTCTGGGCAAGTTTGTAAATAAATTATAAAATATGTTGTTCAGATTTTATGTTGAACTGTGCAAGTAAAATGTTTGAGATGTTATGAATAAAATGTAAGAAGCTACCTCAGCAGTTGATTCAGTTACTGCGTTTGACCTCCTCCTCTAAATTCTCATGTGAAAGTGGATGAACCAATCGCTATGCGAGAAATAATGAATGAATTAAACAAGACTTACCTGTAAGTTGTAGTTTAATTTGGATTATTTAGAGCATAGTGTTGGGAAGGAGCGTTCACATGCCCTCCCTTCACAGCTTTAATAAAATTTTTAAAAACCCACCCAAGTATACTTTCTGTTGGAGGAGGTCAATCGCGTCTAAAACCCGAGTATGTTCCCGCGCACAGCATCTCTTGTGAACGCGCCTTCCCAACATTATGCTGTAAATAATCCAAATTAAACTACAACTTACAGGTAAGTCTCGTTTAATTCATTAATTACAGGGTATATTTTTGTAGAACTGAACCCCAAGTGAAGATAGGGAGAGGAATTATACACTATTCGGTGGTTGTGGTTGAAGTTCATGTCATCTATGGACTCCTTGTACACATATTTTAAATAAATTGTAGATATATTTTCCCTAAACCACATTTTAACATGTATGCAATTCTTAATTCCGATGTTTTTATGACCTGCTGATTTTTAATGTGAAAACAGTAATAATAATTTTGTTTTAAGCATGCAGTGTGCCATAACATTTATTGTTCTTCCCCAAAGAAAAAAAATGAGCATGATCATCTTAAATGTTTTGAATTTTAGGAGCTTTACATTTAGTTTAGCTTTACCTTGCCCAACCTACAAAGTATTGAAATGATGTTCATGGAGTAAAATACCACCTCACAGAGTACATGCAGTCACTGCATGCGACTGCGCAGAACAGCTGAAATTGTCTGTACGAGTTCTGATTTTTACTTTTGCCATGTGTATTTTGGATACAATTCATGTTGTAGAATTGATAATAAAGAAATGAATGTGTGTGTGTGCATGTTTATCTGTGTTGGATTTTTCATGTTCTTTTTGACGGTGGATTAGTTTGTGGCAGAAAACGTGTTTTATTTCTCTCTCTCGCTCTATCACACACACACACACACAAACAAAACAACCTGTATGCAACTCCCAATGACTCTCTAAACGTTGACACCCTCCCTGTAAGGTTTTGTTTTTCTGAAACATTTCGGCCAGCAATAGTTTCAGTTCCAAATAAAGACATACTCTAAAGACTCCCAAGTGTAACAAACATGCAGGTTTTTAAAAATGTTATTTTCACATGAAACTTGTCGTGCATTCTTGGTTTATTTCACAGCAAGCCAGGCTAAACACAGTGAGGCAAGAAAAAAGAAAGTGGATAGAAAGGATGCCTCATACCTACACAGCCAGCTGGACCAGTCTGAAGAGTGGCTTCCATCAGTCAGAAGACTGGCCTCACTCAGCTAGACTTGGATCTCCATCAGAGACAGAAAGTGGCATCATATGAGTTACTGATTTGAATGAGAAGACATTAGCTGTGTCATTCTCCATCTACTGTCACAATGTTGAATGTTAATGACCAGTTCAGTGTGAAGATTTTCGTTTCATTTATTCTCTAACGACATGCAAGTCCATGCTAGGGCACAAGTCACTTAAATGATTGATAATCTATCTCACAAAGTCCTGTCATAAAAACAAGGAAAGCAGCTCAAGCATGGCATAATAGTTTGACTGCTGTCAATATTTAAGGTCCTGTTCAGATGTCAACCATTGTCGATTTTTTTTAAACTCCAGGTACAAAAAAGAAAAAGGAAAACACGTTGATGTTGCAAGAAATAATCCTAACAGCAAGTTGTGTGAATAAAGTCGTCTGTACTCTCAAGCATACACACAGTAGCAAATATTGTAAACCAGCAGCTTCCATGAGAGCAATTTATTTGTTGATACATGACCATACACCCCTGATCAAGTGTACCAAAGTTGTGTACAGTTTATCACATTTAAACGTTTGGAATTAGCATGCAGTTATATCATTATTTATTGTTAGATGGAAAAGAGAGAGGAGGTAGAGCAAGAAAAGAGTGGAATTACACAGTACTCTTTTTTTCCCCACTTTTTGTTGCTGTTTTAAAGAGTACGACACCAACAGCAGCATCAAAATGTCACAGTCTCTAACATTCATCACATAATCATAAACATTGTGGTCCAGAAGGAAATTTCCACTGATCTGTTACTTCTTTGCTGGCTACCATCTGATAAAGCACAAGAAATACAAGTCATTTCAATCTTTACAAGTCGCTCGAGTTTTTCATGTATGTACTCTTGTGTACAGATGAGATCCGACTTAGAATGTCAAAAGCAAATGCCATCTCTGATACCAGCCAGGAATAAGTCAGCAGCAAAACCCTTCTCCACACAAAAAGATATCCAACATGAACTGAACACTATTTAGTAAGAGGAAGCAAACAAAGCTGTCGCATACAAGCAGGCGGAGTGATGCGACATATACCAATACTGTGAATGGCAATGTACTTGAATCAAAGAATTCACACAAATAATATCAAAACCAGAAAATGAAAATTATGTTATAAAGTCTATGTGAAAGATAATTGACTTACATCATGACAAGCTAAATGGGGTATACTTTCATTATTTTACAGATATTCATTTGAATACATTACAGTAATGAACCATCCTGTTCATGTGTGTGAATGGCAGTAGCACAGCCCAATGAAGAAAAAAAAGATCACTGTGCCAAAGGATTTTCATCATTTTTTAGTCAAATCGTTTGGAAAAATGGCAAGGTACATGACTGGTGACCTCAAACAAGTTGAACAATGATAACAACAGAAATAATGGCAAATTCTTTACAATCAATTTTATAGACTGAACATGATTTTGATAGCAATGCAACCTTTCCCGGTTTCAAATCTACACTGAAATGCAATATGGGTGAACAGGATAGCTACTGAAATAAATCACTGTTCATTATTTCACTTCTGAAATCTTGTGATATGGGTCATGACACATCCAGACAAACCAGTTCTAGAATTTTCCATGCAAACCACCCACAACTGTTACATTCCCCTACATTCCTTGATTTCTGCTCTGCTAACCCCATCTTCCATCCTACTGTTGCCAGTCTGCCCAGTCCCTAGACTTATAGTTCTGCCAACATGATGAAGAAACACAAGCATCTCATGCACCACTTTGCACACTTAAGTATACTATTCTTAACTCGCCCTGTGCATATTGATATCTCAATTCAGTGCTTTTAATGTTGATACCGTTTGAACGCATGACCTTTTCTTCTTTCACTCAACATTCAAGCAGCTCATCACACTCAAACATTTGGTCATAACAGTGAGTGACACAGAATAAGTGCGTCTGGTCCATGTCATAGTGAACAACAGTAATGGAAAAGCTAACTCTACAGCTCCAGATTTTCAGTATGCCTTCCTCATCACCAATGTGGGAGAAAAATGTGCGATAAGTGTCTACAATTTTTTCCCTTCCATCACTAAAGGAGGTCAGGAGTTATAGGATACAGAGGCAGATAACCATTCACACAGACCACCAAATGCTTAAATGTGAAACGACAACAGAGAATAATGATATATCAAATGCTAGAGATCAAGTACTGATCAAGGTAAACATGGAAATCTATATGTTGGACATGTTTCGTAACAACAGACCATCTCAAAAAGGTAATCAACACCTTGTAAAAAAGAAAACGGCCTAGAAAAGTATGTGATCCTTCCACGGTTTGTGCACATGTCAACAGTCAAACCTGTCCACATTTCAATTTTCATGTTTAAAAAACAGCATAAAACTTGAGTCCTATACCCCAAACTCCAAAACTTGCAGTTTACAAAAATCCCCTGATTTTACCTTACAAAAATCCCCTGATTTTACCTTCAAACTACCATGTTAATCAATTGTTGGATGACTCAAATAGTCAAAATATGTGGTATTGTGTGTCCAGGTTAAGTATCATGTTAGCACATGCAACAGGGGTATTGCTGTGCTGGAAAATGCCCTTGGCATTCTGTTTGCATAGACATCAGAGCATCCAATAACACTGAACTACTAATTCATCAAAAGTCCAGGTCAAATGCTTGTTTTAAGTTAATCTCCAGGTTGTTAGGCATTAAAACTAACCTTTGAACAGAACTTTAAAATTATACACAGTTAATTTTAACCAGCCAAAACATCTTTTTCAAAACTTTTTAACTCCTTCACCTTTACTTCCACAGTAAAGCTTAAGCCAGTTTGAAAGAGAGAGAGAGTGTGTAGGGCTTGCCCCACATTGACAAAAAATACCTGGCTAGCCCCCAAAGGATTTCAAAATGATAAAATATTCCAGTTTCCAAAGGAAAAAAAAAGGTTGCTGACTTTTTAAATATTTTACATCTTTGCTTCTACCTGTCTGCAATAATGGTGGATAAAGATAGTTGGACTCACATTCATAAACACACATCCTCGAACACTTGCATATATACACGCACACAAACAAGACAAAGACAGGCTGTTTCCTGCAAAGCCCATGTGAAGAATTGACCCTTTCTAGCTAAAAACTAAAGTCTAGTAGAAAGTATGAGCCACTCTACATTGGAAAGTAATATATTCATGTGTATAAATGTATATATATATATATGATACAAAGCAACATACAAAACTGTGAAAGGAATATGGAAGATTTTCTTCACAAATATTGATCACACACTCGTCTCATCATCAAGGATAACGGGCACAGAAAAAAAAAAAAACCCATAAAGACGCCTGCTATCATTTCAGAACATCACCATCACTCACATTCTTCACAAACCAAACATCTGTCCAGAACACACAATCATTCAAGCAGAACCTTACAATCGATCACCCATACAAATCCACCTTGTGGATGCCAGCAAGATGCATATTTATCATAATAAGGCTTTGTGCATGGTCTGAGAGCACACTGTGGTTCTACAAACAGCTGAGATGCCTGAAGCAGTTGTCCAAAGTGGTGTGACAGGGTGGCTGCACATGATCCAGGCCTACGCCATGGTACCAAAGACAGGGTTGTGGCGACATATACTGGGCCCATGCTCGTCATAGTCTGCTTTAGTGTGGCAGACGGGTAGAATTCCGGCTGGAACACACAACAAACAGAACCTGGGTTTCTTTCCTGAGGTGAAATTTACCCTTGACTGCTCTCATATGTAATAATCCAGTGTAGCAGGCGTTGTATTCTGAACTGTATTCACGAAGTGCCTGCCATCAACATGGCATGCAATCTTGCATTTCCAGTCATCTGAAGAAGAGTCTATGACTCAAAATGCTTCCCTTAATGTATCTGTATTTTTAAACCAGTTTTTTTGTGCGTCTTAATTCTACCAGGACCAGCATCACCATTTCTTAATTTCTTGTAACATAACCCTTCAACAGACACACCTTCACCAATACCTAGCAAGTAAAAACATATCAAAGATAAACCTATACACATACTGATGTACTGACACATACACCTTTCCCCAAACAGGACCCCCCCCCACCCCCCTCCACCTCTACTCCTACTCCAAAGATGCACATTCTCCCTCACAATTCCATCCTATCCTACCTTTCGTCAATGATATCACTCTCATAGGTGAAACAAAATGAACAAAACACCCACCTGCTCCTGCGTCCCCTACCCCCACCTACCCCCTCTGCAAGCCTCCGCCGTCCTCTCCCCTCCCCACACACCCAGGCAAAATTATTACTCACAGTGGAAGCCAACATGCTGCCTCCGAACCAAACTGCATAGCGCTGCATGTGGTGAGTGATGACCTGCACCTCGATGGGCTTGGGCTGAAACATGGACGAGTCCACATGGATGACCACATCACCAGCACAGTAGATTTTCCTTGTTAACCTTACCTGTCCTCCACCCTGAGTCTTAACTTCTTCACACTCCCCCTTCGCCCAGCCCCTTCCAACCCTTCTCTATTTTCTTGACCAATAAACCAGTTGCAACAAAAATTATTGTGAAAAAAAAGTTAAATAAAATTGCGGAAAAACACCAACAAACCCTGTTCTCTTTTTCATAGAAACACAAATATAAATTGGCTGAACATGGGAAAAAAAAGATTTGGAAAAGGGAACAACTGAAAGGGAAAGGGTGTGGGATGTATGTGAGGTGGAGGAGGATAAAGGTGAAATTCAAATCAGTTTACAACAATTAGGAACTGTTAACATAGTATAAAGACAGGATCATGTTTAAGGATATCAGAACCATTAACAGTACCTCCAAAAGTCCTGAAAAATTGGAATTTCAAGGGTGGGTCTCTATGTCTGGAGATAACAGTGCACAGACAAAGAGAAAAATGTTCCAGAAAACCAACTGTTCACAGGAAGGGAGTCTTTATTCAACTGGTCTTGATCAACAGGTTTCACTCTATTACAAAGCCATGATGTGGTCCTCAATGACAACTATCCCATAAAGAACAAGTTTTCTGCACTGGCTGACATACCTAAAAGCTGCTGACCTCCACAGAATCAACTGTTTGACTACGAAGGAACTTTGGAGAAGACAGACCTCCATCAGGACTGAATGGATCCCAGATCCACCCTATCAGGGATGAAAACAGTTTTTTTTTAAAAAGAGGAGATTGGCGGGGATCTGGGGGTTCACCATGGGCCCCCAGTGGGGTACATGGGCAACAGCCCAGCGGGGGTCAGGGGGCGGCGCCCCCTGAAGCTGAAGCATATTTTGTATTAAATATGGCATAAAAATCTTTAGAAATCACTTTCTTGCTTTTAAACAACTCATTCTATAGATCAGCTTTCAACACCATGAAGACTGAGACTGATGTGGAAAGAAACTATGTCAATTGAGACAAACATTTAGTATGATGAATCCTCAGAACTCTAGCTAAAGAAAATTTGACAAACAGTGCTTTCAGGACATAAAGAATAAGGCCTGTAGATAAGTAAATCAGAGTGGGAAATCAAACTAAGTAAATCAGATGTATGAAAACGACTGCTGGACTTCAATAAACACAATATGAAAAATGATTACTTTGAAGTCCTTAAAAAAAAAACTGAAGCTTTTGGGCCTTAGACCCTTCGTCAGGAAACACTAAACACAAAAAAAGAACATAAAAGAACAAATGACATAAAAACAAACTGATGTCACAACAGTACACCCCCCCCCCCCCCAACTCCCCTCTTACAACTAATCATATCCCCCCCCTGCCCCCCCCCCCTCTTGACAAGTGTGTGTGTGTGTGGTGTGGGGGTTGATTGTGTGTGTGTGTGTGTGTGTGTGTGTGTGGGGGGGGGGGGGGGGGTTGTTTGTGTGTGTGTGTGAGGTGGGGGTGGGGGGGGGGGGCGAAGTGTGTGGGGTATGCGTGTTGTGGGGTGAGGGTGGGGGTTGGGGGAGAAGGAGGAGGAGTAGAGAAAGTATATAGGTAGTGGGGGGAGTGGGCTGTTGGAAAAGGATTTCATAGGGGGGCTGTTAGCAGACACCTAACAAATGTAGCAAACGTTTGCATTATACCAGGGGAAAAGTGTTACACAATACTGTTGTGACATCAGTTTATTTTGATGTCATTTGTTCTTTTATATTCTTTTTCGTCACTTTGACGTTTTTCCCTTGCTTTGAAGACTCTACGAGTGGAAGTACTTAGAGTAGGAGTCAAACTATCTTTGGAAATTAAACGTAGATTGTTGCATACCCAATGATCTGAAAACATGCTGTAATGGTGTGGGAAACACACACATTTTCTGTTGGTGACTGGGACGCTCGATGTGATCTCTGATTGCCACAAAGCCACGACTACCAAAGTAGACACGTTTTTGGCAAGGCTCGCAAAACACTTCAAATTCGCCGTCTTTGTCATGTTTTCTTATTGCATCCGCGACTCTGCGGTCACACACGTCCTTCTGCTGCCACTCGGTCTTCTAGTGTTCACATACTTCTTTCTTCTTTTTTTTTCGTTTTGTTTGCACTCACTAGCGGCAACTCTCACTGTAAATCGACGCCATGATGATAAATGATACTGGAAGGAAACAGAATGAGAACTACGCCGTTTGAGAACATTACCGACAGAGAAGAAATTCGCTGTGCAGACAAGTTGAGATCGTTTCTGAGCATCATTCTTCGAATAATTTTTCGGCGGAGACTTTTTCTTTCGGCGGAGATGCGAAAAAATAACGGCGGAGACGGCGGAAACGGCGGAGGAGTTTTCATCCCTGCCTATGATCCAGATCCACCCTATGATCCAGATCCACATTGTTCTTTGGTTACATTTCATCCTTCCACCAAGTTCTGTTAAATTTGGTTCAGAAGATCTTGCATGATGTTGCTTAACACATCCTGGACCGGCCCTTTGATCTTGATTCACACCAGCACTCATTGAATCTGTCCCAGGGCTCTACTCCAATCTGTCCACCAGAATTGTTGAAATCATATGTGCAGTTTCTGGTAACAACTATACTCACAGGCAGACAGACAAACAATCCAACAAAAAATGGTTTCAAAGTGAGGTGACTGAAAGCGGAATTTGAAACAAATTTTAAAAAAAGAAATGCTATTGGTTCTGCAAGACAATATGCACGAACAGAACCGCAAGACAATATGCACGAACAGAACCGCAAGACAATATGGACAAACAGATTATAGGACAAACAAAAGATGGTGAATCCTCAGCATGGAGAAACAACAGACCAAATTGAAAGTCATGAGAACAGACTGAAGCTCACCTTAATACGACCTTGACTCAGTTCTTCACTGGCCTTCAATCTGGCATCCACCACCCGCTTCACATCACGCTGGATCTTTCGTCCAAAATCACGGAACATGGTCGAACCACCAGACAAGACAATATTCTGCAACAATAACCTCACAGTGTAAGATAAAATATTCTCAAAAGATCAAAACAAAGAAATATTCCCAAAAGATCAAAACAAAGAAACTCCAGAAAGTAATGCTAAATTGTTTTAAAACACAATTTTCGTTTCCGTTAATACAAGATCTTACTTAAATGAAATGCGTCTCCAATTTTCAGTGTATGTCCAGCTACCTTCTCTAAATGTGCTTGGAATTACATCCCTGTGGATTCCATAATCAGAGATTTTCGACATAAATACTTGGCCTTGTGGACTTTGGTGGAAGATATTTCTACTCTTAATTTTTTCTCCTCACCCACACAAACACCATCCATATGACACATATGCATAGGCAGTAACACCCAACCCTACACGAGTACCTAACTATTAAGTACCTTATACAGGCCTCTTCTGACATCAATGGGGCAGTATTGAATGACGTCGTCTACCACCTCTGAGATGGGCATGGTGAAATCTGGGTTGCAGAACTCGGGGTGGAAGAAGATTTCGGGTCCAAGGAACCGTTCATAGCCTACATCCACACTGTACAGCTGCTTTGTGATGGCGTTGCGCCCTTCATACTTCTTCAGCCATTTGCTGGGATCAGAGTCGTATTTGGCAAACTCTTTGGCAACGTCAGGACACACATAGCTAAAACGTTCCTGAAACAGAAGGGAGGATAAATAATCTAGGGTTTTCATGTTCTTCTTGATCTTTCTTGTAATTTTCAACAAAACTATTATGTCACATACATATCTTTATGACAAACGCATTACAATATTCTTCCTAAAAACAACTGCAATTCAAACTCCCAAATACTAGACCGATATGTACCAATAGGTCAAATTCTCACATCTGGAAAAAAATGACATAAAAGAGCATAATTTTTGTTTAGTTCAGTTTTGATAAGAACAGAAGTAACATAGTTATATATATAATTCAAACACTACTACATTTAACTAGTACACTGCCGTCTGGAATAAGCCTGCTGTTGTAGGGTCTGTGCTAAGAAATTTTCAGTAAAAATGGTAAAACTACCGAACAAAAATTCCACAACCTTTTCTTTCTACTTATCAATAGATAAACTATATGTGTTTTTTTAATGTTTTTTTAAAGGAAACTGTATTGTTTTTCTTCTGAAAGCCATTTACAAGCTATGGTATATACACACTAAAATTTTGAGGTAATGAACAAAGCCTATTCTGCTTTATGTTTTGAAGTTCTTAATAGTAGAAAACAAAGCTTATCATAACATTTTGATAAAACATGAAATGACACAGAAAAAGCATGCAAGCAAAACAAAAGTCACTCTGCCTCTAACTCTGACTTTTCGTCTTCTTCTGTAGCACTTCAAATCACCTCGTCAGTGTGCATGTCACCTTCTCACAGTGTCTCAGATGTTCTCATCCAGTTTTCATATTGTTCAATAATGTCCTCGTCCAATATGTCCTCGTCTATACCTACCAAATTTTCAGATATTTGTGGTCTTTGCCATCAAAGGTAGGATCAGTGAGTATCTGAAGCACTTCTTCCACATGTTTTTTTTTTTGCCCTTTGTTTGCCAGAGCTTGGCCCATCTTGCTCTCCAGGGCTAGCCATTTTGTCATCTGCCTGAATGGTTCTCCAATTTACAGCTAGTTGCTCTAAGCTCTGAGTCCCGGTCAGCATCATATACCAGATTAAGACTCTAATTGTTATCATATTCATTCATGATGGAGAGATCATTGCCTACTGGACTGAAGAATAATAATCATGTTTATTCATGATGGAGTCGCCCGAATCTACTGGAAAAGTCCGCATTTATGCTGTTACTTTTATTCTATCCTATTCTTTTCGGGAAAATTTGTAAAAGTTTCAAGATGAAGTTACCTGTACTGTAGGTGCTGTAGCAGCAATTACAATGGATGAATGATTGGAAGAACCCGTCTAACTGGCTGTTGACTGGTTGAATGCATTTTTCAAAAAAGATAAACACAATACATAAAAGACTGAGAGACCAAAACTGTACCTTGATAGCTTTGGCTGTCTCCATGGACTGTTCAGGAGGAATGCCCACTTCTCTCTCCCTCAGCAGCTGTTGAATGAAGTAGGTGATGTCTCGCCCAGCGATGGGTATGTGCTTAATGCAGCTCCCTATCACATAACCCTCAGCCTGCAAACAGAGCACACTGCATCACACACTAAGGCACAAACACTGCAACAACAAACAGCCAGATAAGTGATTAAGGTTAGACCAGTTGCTGCTGTGAACTATTTGAATCAATGTCTAGAAAATGTAACTGAAAATCAGGAAAGGCAACGTATTTTTGAGAAAATGCAGGCCTAATAACAAGTCCCAAAGTGATGTCTAATTACCTAAGATATAAAAGATTGAAAGCAATTAACTCATTGCCGCCTTGTCGATCACCTGGCCGACGACGGGTGGAGTGCTTCGCACAGACACGTCGCCGGCCAGGTGATCGACGATCTACTCGAATTTTCGCATGCAGCTGTGCGATCTAAGGGAGACAATCGTGGTATCTACAGAAAGCTGAGGATCTCCTCTATTAGGTGGTACTCTCCCTTGGTATATTATCTCGCGTTTGATTCTACTTTTTCGCTCATATTATGGGATAGCTGGAGATAACTCTGGCTGCCCGTGTTCATCATGTTGTCGGCACTGACACGTCAGCGAGTCGTAGCGAACAGAAACATCGTATTTCAAGAAGTAATTGAAAGAATAATGGAAGAACGATCAAAGGAAGAACTGGAACTGTTTTCCGAACTTGTGGAACTTTTCCGAACTGTTTTCCGAACTTGCCAAATCGGACAGAGAGGATATGAGTGACGATGGCGAGTTGCACATACCAAATGATGATGAAATTTTCGCATTTTTTCTTCAAATATGTGACAGCAGCTCTCTGTTTGAGGTTTAGACCATGCACACAGCTGTGTGTGTGAAAGATACATTGTTTTTATGTGTTTGCTACACATTGTGTTGACTACAGTTATGATCATATTGATTTTTCATCCATACTTACGTGGAGAAAAAGGTTTTGCTGATAGCTGTTTGCCTACACTTTTCAAACCAGTGGCGAGTGAAGTGTGTACTGAACACAGGACTGTAGTATTTTTTTTCTAAAAGAACATGATTTGAAGTTTTCAATAACATAATATTTATTGTTGTATTCGGTTTGGTTCTGTCTGTATATTTTTTGTAAAAATACCGAAAATAGTGCGTCTCAGCGTGTCACGGTTGTGGCAGAAAGTTACGTCTGCAATGAGTTAATCAGACTTCACTTCAAATACTAGTCATGTCACTCATGCATAAAAACCAAGAGGACACTAAACAGTTATGGGGCAATGACCTTCAAGAAACTGACTGCAACATGTTTCAAAATGATAAAGCACACAATTGTCTGTAGTTGCAATGATAAATATGCACATAAGTACTCAGAAAAGGAAACACACTTGCTACTAGTGTCAGCATATATTGTTGTTGTTGTCGTTGTTGTCGTACCCTGGCTAAAAGACTCCAGGATCATCCGAACAGCCGAAGCATTTGAACACTATGGCACAAATGCATCAGCTGGGGATGAGAACATTACGTGTGTGACCGTTTTGATTACCCCGCCACATGGGCAGCCACACTCCGACTTCGGGGATTTGGGAGACTGATAATGTTATGCTAGGAGCTTGTCACGACTGAAGACAATCCCCACATAACTATGCAGAGCATAACAACATTTTGATGTAGCCTTGGTGTTCTGGCCTATGTCAATTGGTCTGACACAGCCTTAAGCCAAGGCGTGTCAGCATATATCATTTAAAATGAATGTCAGCACTAACAAGTTATTGGACGTGGTGCCAGCCTCCCTCTGAAGGGGCTCCCACACACTGGTTCTAAAACTAAGCAATCCCTGTTCTTGTCAGCAGACAGCTTGGCAGGTTATGCACCACATGTACTGATCACAGCAAGCACCACTGTATACTACCAAGGAGTGTTAGCAGTCATGCAGGATCTGGATCTACTCTCGTGGTTGCCCACTATGACCCTCACACTGAAAACTCCCTGTGAAACGCTGGTGTTGGATTGCAACTGAAACAGCTTTGAGCGTGACTGTGTGGGGTGGGAAAGTAGTTTCATAGTGAAATATTCTTGTTGTTTTTTTTCAAGTCAAACTCACGCCCTGCCTCTTCCAACATGAACAACCCCCAGTGCCCTGTTCAACTCACCACAGGAATGACAGGGGTGACCCCCCGTCTCCTGAATAAACGACTGTTTCCAGTGAGAGTCCTCTCCCCTGCCTGTGGGGACGTCCATGAGGCTGCGGGGGCCAGCACAGCCTGTGTCAAAGCGATGTGTTGTCCCATAGATAATCCATATGAGATCAACTAGGAAGACTTGAGGGTGTATAACTTACATTTTAACAGTTATTTGTTTACAAATATGCAAGCAACACACACACACCACACACTCATACACACACACACACACACACACACACACACACACACACACACACACACACACACACACACACACACAAACAACACACACACACACACACACACATTCTCTCTCTCTCTCACTTTACATTCTTAATGTTGGACGATTTAAAAATCAGTTTTAGGTAACCGAAAGCCACCAAATGAATAAAACTACTGCACACACACATGTACCAGTAAACATGACTATCTGAAATGTACAGAGATGGGATTCTCATAATGGAAAAAGGAGGAAAAAAAGTGGCGGGGCCCGGGGGGCCGCTGAAGGCCCCCGGTGGGTCCGGGGGCAAGGCTCCTGGTGGGGTCAGGGGCGAAGCCCCCTGAAGCTGAAGATTTTTTAGAATTTAACCTGCAAAAATCAGCATCTGAGACACCAAAGTATTCAAAAGTATTAATAACCTTGATCCTACAAAAAAAAGACTTTCTCACCTTCGCCTTTGATGTCTGTCAGGAAATCATGAAGACCATGACACAGATTGGTGATTTTCCAGTTGCTAATAGTCACAACAATTTTCCAGCAGTCGCAAGTCAGTTTCTCATTACTGTCCTTCACATCACCACATTTCAGCGAGCAGTTTAGTTTCTAATAGTAATAGCCATCCTTCAAATACTTATTAAAAAAGTTTTACCTGAACACCAACAAATAATTTCTTATAGTTGTCCTTCAAAATACCACGGAGGATTCTGATTCCTTTATAGAATAATATAAGTGAGAGTTAAACTAAGGATCAAAATTAAAAAGTGTGCAAATTGTGAAGGTTTAACTCATTGTGGCCCACAAGCAGTTTTTTTTTTTTTTCAACTTGACCATCTCTATTACAATAAGAAAAAAAACACTTTCACACTTCTGATACTCCTCAACATTAATGAGTCACTTGCTAAATCTAGTCACCAATTATAATATCATGCATATCTCCCGGGTCTGCTCGTTTGTATGAAGTTTTTAACTGATTTTTCCCCCCATGATATCTAAAACCAGAAAAAAAAAGATTTTTGTGACGCAGTGGTATGGGAAAAAAACATTATTCTTATTATTTTACTACTACTACTACTATTACTTTTTCCGTACTACCCGTCGTTTGTTTACTTATGTTTTGTTGCTTGTCTGTAGAATGTCAATAACACCCTTGCAATTTTTTTGTTTTGATCTCTCTCTCACTAAAATAGTTTTGTTTTATGCTATTATTAGGCCTACGTAAAATATTGACAACACAATTGTGTATACTGTGACATTGATGTAACCTGTTTTTTCAAAGAGAACCTTCATTGCAAAATAATCAGCTTTATGACTGTGGGCATTACATCAAGAAGAAGAAGAAAAAAAAAAGGGGGGGGGGGGGGGGTTTCTACAGATTCATCATATCTATCTGGAGAAAACCTGCAATATTATTAATATCATTACTTCAACAAAACAAATAGCATTACTCTTCACACACACACACAGAGAGAGAGAGAGAGAGAGAGAGAGAGAGAGACGGGGTGGAGTGGGGGTGGTGGGTAGACTCGCCGATGCCCAAAACGATCCAAGAGTCTCGTTTTTAAGACGATCTTTCACTCTTGCTAAAGGGGCTTTTCAGCAAGAACGCGTTGATCAATGCTGACTTCCCCGTGAGCCATACTTGATCGCGTCATTACACCATGTTTCAGACTGCTTTCCTGGATTTGGTAATTTTCCTCATAAAGTCTTTCAGTCTGAGAATCACACGTGGCTGACGGCGCCTTTGGAACTGGTCAGCATCACTTTTGCGCTCACTTCCTCCTCCAAAACCCCTTCCAAGTCCATTTGTTTTTAACTGAAGCATCGACTTGCTTCGCAAGAACTTTCCCCGCTTTCTGCTATCTGAAAGAAACATTCGGTTTTCGCCACTCTCGTCAAACCGAAAGAAAATGGCGTCAGGAAAAATATTCGCAAACAGTTTTGCCCCCGTTCTCAAACATCAACTTCCGCTTTGATGGTTTCGGTTAACCGCAGAATGAAAACAAAGACAGCAGCCTCGCCGGCCCAAGCAGAAACCGGAAACATCCATTTGCGAACGGATCAATTTAGAACACAATATCATCGACCTCTCGCCGTACATTTAGCTTTTATCACAAACCTACCTCTAACCCCCCCCCCCCCCCCCCCCCCCCCCCCAATTTTCTCAACGGATTACACTGATCTCAAAAACGACCCCTGGGGCCATCAAAAAGACGGAAATCCGCCAATCGGCGGAAAAAAACCCATCTCTGATGTAGTAGTATGTACACGTCTACCATGCATACAAATAACACCAGCGAGTGTACCTGAACCCGCAATGTAAAGACCAGGCACATTGAAGGACTCGAACATGATTTCTGCAGTGTACTCTCGATTTCAGGGTGTTCAAAGGAGGCCTTTTCTGCAACACAACACACACACTGACAGCAATAGTATCAGCAAAAGTGTGACAGAAATATTCTGCAGGACAGGTTAATTAATCATTACTGTTAATCATATATGTAAGGTAACTTACTTTTTAAATTTCATAGCAGTGTGAGAGAGTTTTTTTTTCATCCTTTCAGCAACGTACACTTTTTAAAAGACATTTTTTGGGGAACATCAAATCTTTAGCTTTGATTCCAGAGCTCAAACTATTCTCTTCATCATCTATCCTGCATGTCAATCTTCTCATTCAGCATTCTGAAAATGGACCCACACAGAACAGTAAGCACTTATTTCATAGTGTTATTACAATGAAAGCAACAATATTAATTTTCCTCTTGGCTGCACAAGAAAATAACTGCTCACTCCAAATATATGTAAAAAATCCCTGAAATGAAAAAAACAAAATCACTTTGCCTGAAGAGTTTGAATTTGCAAGTCTAGGAAAACAGTATGATCTGATCATGAAGTGACGCAATGTTGTCTATAAATTATAATAAAAAAAATTACTGAGGATGACTGCTACATAATGACCCAGTATTCTGCTCACAGAGACACACAAGCACACTACAATTCAAATCCATACTGACCAGAAGGAAGTAGTGGTCTTCAGGCTCAGCCCTGAGGTACTTGAAGATGACCTGCTCATAGAACCTCTCCATCAGGTCCCAGTCCTCTATAATACCATGTCGGATCGGCCACTGTCAACACAGCACAGCCTTGAAAGTTTGGAGACTGCCACCATGCACTGTGCATCACATTTTGACCGCTCACATACATTGACCAACTGGTATTCCGTGACTC
The DNA here is from genome assembly GCA_018398815.1 of Conus ventricosus. Classification (NCBI taxonomy): domain Eukaryota; kingdom Metazoa; phylum Mollusca; class Gastropoda; order Neogastropoda; family Conidae; genus Conus; species Conus ventricosus. The sequence goes on along the minus strand of CM031596.1, from coordinate 39,140,909 downwards.
AAGATTAAGGTCAACAGGGAAAAGAAGAGCTAAAAAACACACAAAAAACTAGAAACCAATAAAAAAAAAAAATTATGTTACAATAATATGCGATTGATCTAGTTTATCACAAACTGTTTTAAAACTTGCTTTCACTGTTACAAAACTGTGCATGCCTGATGAGAAACATTAACCCCAAACTGGCCAAAGAATCAGTCCTCATTCTCAAATTGATGCAACTGCAAGTCAGCCTATTTCAAAACTTTCAGCAATCACAATGTGCATGGTGACAATAAATTAGAAGACATCACCACACTGACAAACAGACAGACAGACAGACGCACACACGCACCTCTCTCTCTCTCTCTCTCTCTATATATATATATATATATACACACACATATACATATCAGCCATGCCTCCCTGATGAGTCCAATCCTTCAAACAAAAGGCCTTGGAGCAGGCGATACGAATGGTTCTGTCTTCACGATGGATTATCAAGATTCCCATAATTATGTTGCTTGTGAAGTGTTTAATATCTACACAACATTTCCCTAGTTGTCAATTTTCTTTTTTTTTCTTTCCTGCGTTTCTTCACCTGCACCCATCCCCCTACCCTCCTTTTTCATTTCTTAAATCTTTACCCAGTCATTAATGTAATGACTGAGGAATTGTTAGCCCTCACTACTTCATTTTCTCCACCACTATCTGAATTGTTCCAATATTAAAATTTAAAACAATTACATGTACAGATACAATGCAACACACAAGACAAGTACAGAAGACAGCCTACCACTACGGTAATACACTGCATTGTAAAGTTGTCCCTGAAGGTCTGAGTTGGACACACATTAAACGACAGCAAAACTGGTTTGATGGATGTGCTGAATTAAAATTAATGCATGAATTAAAATAAAAACAACAACAAAACATGAAGATTTTGAATGTGAGCATTTGTAAGACTGAAAACCTAATGACTCGTATCATGATGAAACTACTTGCCAGATATGCGTAAACAAGGGCTAAACAAAACCAGTCAAACACATATATACTGCACACACGATGACAACCTTGACAGCATAGGAAGTGTTGAGGCTCATCACAATGAGAAGCCAAATTCACCAACCTTTTCCAAGACGTCTGATGCTTGTCTCCACATGGGTTCCTTGATGGCAATGGCTGAGGGCAGATGAATGGGGCTCTGTATTGCTGCATACCCATTTGTGTACTCGAAACAGCAGATAAAACATGTTATCAACAGTTCAGTTTCATCAAGGAAGCATGCGGATCTCCATGCCACATTACACCAAGCTATAAGACCAAGGTGCAGGATTACAGTATGATATATATTATATCTATGATGAACAGATTTAAGACAGGCTCTAATGATATTACTCGAAGATGTCTTAATTGCCCTTAACCAACGTGTGGAAGGTTTAGGTACTACCTAGCACTGTTGAAAACGCAATAGACATGTGTGCATGTGATGTGTGTGTGTGTGTGTGTGTGTGTGTGTGTGGGTGTGTGTGTGTGTAGTGTGTGTGTGTGGTGTGTGTGTGTGTGTGTGTGTGTGTTGTGCGCGCACGCATGTGCGTGTGCATGTGCATGCACAGGTGTATGAGCGTGAGTGTTTTTGTGCATGTGCATGTGCTCGAGCGAGTGTCTGTGCATGCGTGTTTACCAATGTGCTTTCTGTGTGCAAGCATGTGCAAGTGCTTATATGCATGTGTTGTGTGCACAAATGTGTGTGTGTGCGATCTGTGGGGTTGTGCCAGCATACTCCTGTTACCTGTGTATATGCCTGTGCATATGATGATATGGGCATGCCTATGTGTGGTGTGTATGTGTGTGTGTGTGAGAGAGAGAGACAGAGAGAGAGATAGAGAGTGTGATATGTATGCATTTGATTATATGTGGTGAATGTCTGTTCTGAAGATGGCATTGTAGCTCTTGATCAATAGTAATGATAATAGAACAATAACAACAATAATGATGACGATCATGATAAGAATGATGATGATGATGACTATGATAATAGTGGTGAAAATTAAAGTGATAATTGTTAATGTGATACTAACTGGGATAAGTACAAACAGAAAGCATACTAAAATAAAAGTAGTGGTTAAAAAAAGGGTGGGGGTGGGGAAGGGGGGAAGCCTACATAATTCTGCCAGTCATGGGATGAACAGTCACATCTACCATGCAACCACACATTCAATCTACCATCACTGCCACTGCCACTACCACCTTACATGAACACATGTTTGTGGATCGCGCACAAGACAACTATCTCATTCTCTCCATCTATCCATACCTACATACCCATGGGCATCAAAAGCCAACAGATACTAAGCAGGGGTTGCCATAAATCCGTGAATCAGTGTAATGCATCCCAATATCCCAACATCACACACATACACGCACACATACACACCCATACCTGTGTGTGCATGCGCAAGCATGCACACATCTACATGTAATCAACACACACAGATACATAGCAGGGTTGTACATCCTTAGCAGTATCTATAGGACAAATGTCCTGGACCACCCTGAAGTAATAGGACATTTGTCCTCTTCATAACAAAATCAATCGGACATTTTGAACGCAAGCCAGATCGAATGTATATTAAGTTTTATGCACACAAAAATTTAATCGTATTACAAAAGCTGACTATATTCCTAGAGTGGGAAGCCATGTTTGGTAAACATACTATTACTAGTCCACACACACACACAGTCACACACACAGAGGCAGTGTCTTTCCTAAATCACCAGAGCTTCAGATTGTTTTCAGACATCATGGGCCCAATGACCCATGGCCATGCAAAATGATGGGTCAATTTGAAAAAGATGGGCCATTGACAATCAAAGGTATGTTCACCTAGTCCTTGAACAGGTACCGCCTGCGTTTTTCCGCCCACACCTGCACTGCACTCATAAAGGGCATGTCCTGGAAGCTAGGTCCATCAATGCACACCCTCATCAGCTGGTCACAATGTGAGGTTTGTGAGGGCACTTCTGATTGGGAAAATAGCGAGCAGTAGGAGCCAGTTGTGTATCTTTCTTTGTGGAGCAACGCAAGGGGGCCCCCACTTTCTTCAGCATCTGTGATCATCCGGCCATTACTAGAACTGTCAACAAAATCTGGGCTGAAGATGGGCCAGCTGTTGGTTCAGGATCTTGTTGACATGCTGCAGGCGTTTGAGGACTTGGAGTGGTGCAGTGATCTGGGCCTGAACATTGACAGCTGTTGGTTCTTGTGCACCATCTTTAATAACACCCTATCACAGTCAGTGTCAGTCTGATATTATATATGTTTTGGTGTGGTGTGTGTGTGTGTGTGTGTGTGTGTGTGTGTGTGTGTGTGTGTGTGAGAGAGAGAGAGAGAGAGTGTGTGTGTGTGTGTGTGTCTGTGTGTGTGTTTTACTGTCCAACACCCCCCTCCCTCTTTTTTCTTCTTCTCCGCTCGGTCTCTCCTCTCTTCCCTTTTCCCACCCCATCTTCCTCGCGATGTGTTCATGGCACTTAGCTATTTTTAGCGGTGGCAGTTGGTGGATGACTGACCCACTAAACGCTGGAGGAGGGGGATGGGGTGGGGCGAGGGGAGGGAGGGGGGATACACATGCCGCCTTGCTGAGATAAGATACAAGGGAAAGGAGAGAAAGACAATGGAGTGCGGGGGGAGGAGTGGAAAGCCGAAAGGGGGAGTGGGAAATAATGTGCCGGTGGCTGAGAGAGCTAAAAGGGAGAGAAAAACAATGATGGCTTCAATTTTTCAGCTAAGAGATAAAACTAAACACTTACTACTCGTTTTATCCTTTGAAAACTTGCTGACAAAGTTAGCTGCCGCTGGTTTTCACTTTGTTTGAGCTTTTTCTTCGGTGGCATCTTGTCTTTAGCAGAACGATGACTCGATTCCACACGTGTTGAAAAGTCAGACGAGTTCTGGACCCAGACGATTTCGCCTTTGCAAGGTAAAACTGATAGATGTTCGTTTGATTGGTTGTTGTGCTTGGCTGTCAGCCAATCACACACAGCGATGGTAGGCAAGGCAGCAAGGTGCCAGTTTGGGTACTAGGCCTATACTCCGTTGTGTGGCCACATGTGCTTGGACCTGGTGTGGTTTGGTACCGACAGACCGAGGATCGAGACAAGTTGGCGATTTTTATGACGCGCCAGGCTGGCGCATACACACTGACTGTTACGCGTCATTCTGATAAAATATGCGCCAATGGCGCGGGCGCGCCAACAATCTGAAGCTCTGAATCACTATTTATTGCTAATGCTAGTATTCAAGTACAATTTTGATTCATTTGGAGTCGTCTTTTTGGTTGAAGAGCATTCTTTTCCTTTTCTCTCCCCACTTTTCTGTCACCCTGAACACCCATTCTGATTCCCTTGACATCACTTGGTCCTTCCATTTGCACCCTCGTCGTGGAGCAAGGATTCCTTTCCAGTTCAGCTCAGCAACATGTGCCTACATGGCCTACAACACGTAACAAGTACAATAGGCCTAGGGCTTATCGCTCTTTAGCCGCTTTACGCTAAAAATAACCCTGAACACGCTGGCTGCGACAGGGAGGCAGAGTTGCAAGCCAACGAGCTAAAAATAGACCGCCACGGCTCGCCACTAAGCTTTAGTGCCAGTGCACACGGGACTAGTAATAGGCCTAGTGATTCACTGGGCAGTGGGCTTACACTAAAGTTACAGACTGGAGTTCTGTACGACGGTCGGACTCAAATAATTATGCGGGCTTGATATAAACGGCCGGTGCCATGTCCGTGAGCATCGGAAAGCTATCGGACAGTGACCGCGTTTCGGCAAAGTAATGGGACATTTGTCCTCTTCACTGCCAGTTATATCGGACATTTTGCATGTGCAATCGGTCTATGTCCGATGTCCGACGTGGATGTGCAACCCTGCATATATACAGTCACACACACATGCTCGCATGTGCATGCACACACACACACACACTGGCGTGACAAACCTACATCTGGGCACTCCGCATTGCACACTTGCATCACTTTAGATGAGTTCAGTAGAGCATGCTTACTAAGTCTATAGTGCACTTACATTTGCTGTAAATTAAACAGGGGATCCTGAGAGATTCAAAGCCCTTTCTTTCAGCTGATGTCTGTTCAGTCATATTTCACATTTTGTGCCTGACATTGGAAAGGCCCATTATGCATCTGCCCCATTCTCATAAGAGTTTCGCAATGTTCGTTTTGAAATTATTCCATCATTTGTTTGGGTAGGGATGTTCAATTTGCCTACTTTAATCAATGCTTGATCTGTTTTTGTTTTTTTGTTGCCCTCCAGGTCGAGAAGTTTTTCTAATTGTTCAACTGTCTTAGCACGTTTTGTGCAATCTCAATAAGCTTCACACATTAAGCAAAACCTCTCTCAATGAAAAATGTTTTATAAATTCATGTTCTCATAGCCATTTTTATTTATTTTTTTTTTAAAACAAAAATGTGCATCAAGTGACACACATGAAGCAAACTAACCGACTATATCTGAACTGCATGTGACTATATCTTAACTGCATGTGACATAAATTATCACAGATCAATGAATCCATCTCAGTGACATGACAGTAGTACTACTACTCAGTGATACTAGTTCATACTTTGCACTATCAATGCCTTATGACAAATTATCATCTGAATGTATCTTGCAACATTTCAGGCTAAACATTAACTCATTTACAAATCTGTTTATTTTGCTCCAACGGCATGCACAAAGAAACAAAGCAAGGTGTCTTTTACATAGAAATTATTATTTTAAAAAAAAACAACAAAACACGGAAGTAATCTTATCCGCGCTTGGCAAATTTAACTTCCGGGCATTGGTTCCCTAATCGAGCGTTTCCAAAAAGTAACTTGCTTTGCCACAGTATTGTAGAGAACAATTCATGTACTTTTTCTAAAATTCTAATTCACGAACAGACGACATTCACCTGTCTTACAATGCGCATCCAGCGCTAAGCATGTGCGTAAGGCCATTGCCATTCGAAGAAACACCCCTTCTCAGCTTCGACATGAAAGCAGACGACAATCATTCAACAGTGAAATGAACACGACAATAACACTTACCCTGTGCCGGTATCGACGACCACAGCTGGAAGTCTGTTCGCCATTGCGTTTCGTTGAAAATGAATAAGTCTGGGAAAATAAATGCAATAGTTTGGTAGACTTAGCAAGATTATTCCTTCTGTGCCGGTTATTATTCTAGCACACTGATCCTAGGAGGAAGTTACCTTTACGCCACCTATCCGCAAAAGAGACAGAAAATCAAATCTCGCTGTTTGAGGAACTGCAGGTAAAAAAAAGAACATAGCCGGTTGAACAGAATCAGATGATATAGACTGAGATTATTTTGAGATTATGATTACTGTTTAAGTTAAATGTAACATCAAGTTTCAAGTTTTCAGAGAGCAGCATCCATGTTCTGTAGAAACTATGGTAAAATAAATCTTCAGGGGACACAACTGCTATTGGTTCTTGGAATGGTAGTATATGACTTTTCGGTCCCTTTATTTAGTCTTGTGAACAGGTACTCGCACTTCAAGTTCATCGTCCTCCCCTTTCTCTGCCCATTCTTCACCTCCCTCCCCTCTCTCTCTTTCTTTTTTCATGTTCATGTTATATTCATATTTTTTCTTAAAACATTTTTTATTTCTTTCCTCATTCTTTCTTCCATTCCACAGTTCCTTCTTTCTCTCTTCACCATTCTTTTATCAACATGATCTTTCTCTTGCTGTACATTTCCGGATGCAAATTACCACATATTTTCTGTTATAATCATATTTATGCCTGTTTGACAATATTGTAGTAAATAAACGGTGAAACATGTTAGAAATGTGTTTTTTTTTCCTCGGTATGAATGGATTTGAGTGAAAGTTCAATGTATGCCGAGGAAGATTTTTGTTGTTGTTGACTATATAAATTATACACACACATACACAAACAAACAAAAATCCAAGTGAAACCGAAAACCCCATCCACCCACAAATCAAGATATCAGTATGAATAATTATAATTTATACATTCATTAAGCAAAATCCTCTGAGTTCTTACAAACTACAAGCACATAATGGCAGACAAAACATCCTGCTCACTCTACTCACACCCCCCCCCCCCCCATCCCACCACACCCCCGCTTTCTCTCTTCTTCTGATTTAATGATACTTAAACAATATACATGTACAATTTATAATAATGAAGTACTGTTTTCTCCGTGTGGTACCATGCGATAGCTGTTGTACATCATACATAACATATGTTCACTGCAATCATCCTTCAAAATAAGATTTATATCGACTTAAGCATTTCCTAGCTGATGTGCACACCAGCACCGACATCCCGTCCATCTGTGTTCATGTTATATTCAAACTATCTGTCTGTCTCTCTCATCTCGCGCTCCCCCCCCCCCTCTCTCTCTCTCTCTCTCTCTCTCTCTCTCTCTCTCTCTCTCTCTCTCTCTCTCTCTCTCTCTCTCTCTCTCTACCTTCTCTCTCTCTCTTGAACACTATTGATCTCGTTTATGGAGAAACGAACAGGTAAGCTATTCTATTTACATAAATTCTGCTATAGAATCCGTAAGGTTTAGGTTGAAATTAACAACAACACAACAAAAAATAGATGGTCGCAGACTACCGTATAAGGCATATTGTATGTTGTTCGATTTGGACGAACGTGACAACAGAAATGTAACGTTCGTTGTAAACTACAAATGAATGGGTTTGGTTATGTCCAAGGAGTTGATTCTATTGATGATTTTTCTCCGAAGCTTTAGAGAAAGACCGATTGCGTGCAGATGTCAAGAATGCAATGGCCATGTGAGTAACAGCGAAAGACTTAATGTTGACAGGTCCTTTTACACCGTGCCTAGTGTTAAAACTGTTGAATCTGCACAGGCATTTAAAGTATGCAACCATTCAATTCAGAATTGCAGTACACCTTTACCGTCACCAATTACATAGCGACGCAGATTTACTATGCCAGCTTTGCAGAGAGAAGATTGAAAGTGTCATGTCGTCCTTTCCTGCAAAAATTAAGAGCTCAGTTTAATATACCGTTGAAGAATGACAAAATATCAAATCAGTTCAGATTTGTACTTCTTTTGCATGTAGCCTAACCTTGAACGGTCAGATGTTCGCCGACTTATTTATTAAAGCATTCAAATTGCGGTATTTTATGTTATCTGAGGATAGTTTGTGAATGATGAATATGCATGGCATTGAATTTAATATGTTGGTTATGTCAGTGTGTAGTTCTTATGGTGCTTCTATGATTGTATCTGCTTGTACCTCTTCATGAGGGGCAATGGCCTAAATATGAACGCATTAAAGCTCTCTTCTCTCCTCTCTCTCTCTCTCTCTCTCTCTCTCTCTCTCTCTCTCTCTCTCTCTCTCTCTCTCTATCTCTCTCTCTCTCTCTCTCTCTCTCTCTCTCTCCACACACACACACACACACACACACACACACACACACACACACACACACACACACACACACACACACACACACACACGCGCGCGCGCGCGCGCACGCACGCACGCACGCACGCACGCACGCACGCACACGCACACATTATGAAAAAGTACACTTGTCTGCGTTCAAACGATTCATAGGCGTTGACTTACGAACACCTAATAATTTGGTGTACGGAGAAACGAACAGGTACCCTATTTAAATAAGTTCTGTTATAAAATGTATTAGGTCTGGGTTAGAATAAACAAGAATGGATGATCGTTGATTACCATTTAAGGCATATCGTATGTTGTTTAAAGGGTTCAAATTACGGTCTTTTGTTATCTTGGGATAATTTTTGAATATATATTGGTTGTGTCTGTGTGTAGTTCTTATGGTGCTTCTATGATTGCGGATCCCTTCCTACCGTTTGCGTCTCACTTTTTCCTATATGAATCCCCCTTTCCCCCTTCCCTCTTCCTACACACCTTCGCTTTTGTTTAAAAATCCCTCGATTACCACCACTGCCCCATTCCTTTCACGAAATCTTTCCCATCATGTCTTGTTTTCATCGTGATGTCTTCGCGTCACTACACATTTCCTTCACGAATCCCTTCCGTCCTGTCCTTTCCAGATTCTGTTCCCTCCATCCTCTGTTCCCATGATGAATCCTCCAGTTCCTCCTCTGAGAATTCATTTGATGAATCTAACTCTCTGCCACTCCTGTTTTCAAGAGTCCTTTCTCAAATTCCATTCTCCAATACCTTTCATTCAGCCTAAAAAACGTTCCTTCCCAACTCTGCCAGTTCCTTTCGCAAATTCACCCCCACCCACCCTCATACGAATCTGTTACCATCACTCCTGGAGCCTACTCCTTTCACGAATCCCTCTTTACTACTTACCATACCCTTCAGGAACCCTTTCCCATTGTGCCGTATTCTTTTTATAAAGCGCTTACTTGATGCCACTCTCATTCTCCTTACGAATCGCTTCCTGCCACGCCTCAGTTGCATCACAATTCCATTCTACCACTCCCAATTCCCATCACAGATTGATTTCCCCGAAAAAATCCTTTTTGACCACTTCTTAGTCCTTTCAAGACTCCCTTCCCATTATGCTTCACTCCACTTAGAAATCTTTTCTGTCACTCTGCATTCCTTCACGACTTCCTACCCACTACGAAAGTACTGAAGACGCTTTACGTGTTCGGCTGGGCTGCACAATGAAACAAACTGAAAAGCCGCTACACTCCATTCCCTTCACGAATCCCTTCCCTTCACTCTCCTGTCCTTTCTCGAATCCCTTCTGTCGCCCTCCTAATCTCTCATCCTCCTCCTCGTCAGCGCCCCCACAAAATCAATACGAAGCCTACCACAACCTTATGCATCTCAGCCCAGGTTAGATGAGGTGAAACGGTCAGGGTCTTCAAGACGCATTAACTGATTTAGCACGTGCGCTGGCGGCGACTTCCGCCACCTCCTCTGTCCGTTTAACATCAGGGGCTAAACACTCTCCCGTCCTTTATTGCATCTTCGCGGACATCTGAAAAGGCTTTGGCAAAGGGTGGGCAGCTGGCCTCTCTATACGGCCCATCTTCACCAGACGTGGCAAAGGTGACGGTGGTTTGGAGGCCTGCAGTGCCACTAGACTTGCTGAAAGGAGATCAGATTGAATTAGCTTGCTAGCCTGGTCAGAAATGGCGTCCAGGCCAGCCGCCCTCTCTCTCTCTCTCTCTCTCTCTCTCTCTCTCCATCAGCATGAAGATGCTTGTGTGACAAGAGAACGCTTTGTGTATGCCCTCGGGGTCAATTGTGAAAGATTTGCCAGAACGTGGGAGTGGGCATGGGGTTCCTGGAGACGATGGAAGAGTTCTGTGGTTTGGACATCATAATCCTTTTTGTCGAACGCACTGTAGGCCAGACTTCTCTGTTCAAAGCGATGCTCTCTGCCTTTCGGCCAAACCAACACCACAGAAAGGGACAGGCTACTAATGTGAATTTGTTTCTCCACTTTCAGGCTGAGACTGAGGAGGGAAGGGGGGGGGTTGGCGGAAGAAAAAGGGGAAGGGATGGGATGGTAAGAAAAGGGGGGTTGTGAAGAGGGAAGGGCAGGGGTAAGTACAGGATATTCCAAGGGTTCTGCGCCTCCCTCTTTCTGTTGAAGGGAAAAGAAGAAGACCAATACAAGAAATAAAACCAAAGAAACAAACAAACGAAACAAAACAAAACAAAAAACAGAAACGTTGCGATAAAAAGTGTCATGATTATCATTCATGCAGGTATACGACAGGCCTCCATGAAATTGTTCGAAATAGCAAGCTATCAAAGAAATGGCATTAGATTTTCGGTTCTGATCGAATTTTGTCTCAGAATACCTACAATGGGCAGACCACAAAAATTATGGTCACTTTATAAGCAGTCTCAATCATTTTGAAAATAAGCCATTTAGTTTGAAAAGCCTGAAATTCATACACCCAATGTTGTTTATCTATTATGTATTAGCTATCCAAAAAGTGAGAGTTTTAACCGCTTTTAACTGCTGGGAGATTTTGAAAAACATGTCTTATTTTCATTATTGCTTCTAATTGCACTCAGACACAACAATTCGATATTCACTATTCTTGATTGTTTCAAATAGTTCGACTTCACTTGTCAGTATCATCTTAGGACGATTCAGATCTACATGCCTTGGATTTCGCTTTGTACCTTTTGATTTTCGAGTGAGGTTTCAAAAAATTAAATCACATAATTATGCATATGCACTGATTGCATAATGATTCCAAAGGTCTCTTTAAAAAACCAGAATAAAGTACAAAATGCAAGAACTGAAGAAGCTTCAAGAAATTGTTTCTTGAATGTTCCGAGCATTGTAATTGGGAAAGCCACAGCGTGGTTCTCGATCCTTCTGCAAGGTGCTCTGCATTTTGATTGGCTGTGCTACGTCATGATTCACGACCATTCTAGAATATTCCACGATCTTTTATTAGCTGTCCCGCCCTATATTTCAAACCCTCGATTTGAAGATCAACAAATCATTGAGAGTCTTAGTAAGCAGAGCGAAGTGAAGAGGTTGAAAGTGAGTGCGGTTTTAGAAAAAACGCGTTTTTGTTTGGTACTGTTGCAATAGACAATAAACACGGACTCGTGAATGTGTTGTTGTTAGTAAATACATTGAAGTTGACCTTTTCTTTGTTGGTTGATTCACCGACAGATTAAGAGTAACAGTTGTCAGCACACTTTAATCAGCGTTTCAGCTGATTGAAGTGTCAAAGAACGAGAGCTTGATTCTTGTTAATTAATTGCCACATTGATGCAACGTCATAGTTTCTGTGAGGCCACAGTTACTGTGCTCGTGTAACAAAACACCCATCCCAAGAATACTGCCAACTTATTCGCGTTTTGATAGATTTATTCATTTCCCCAAAGAGATATGTCACCCACTCATGATAAACGTCGATATCAAACGAAACTCTTTCCCAACAAACATCTCAATGAAATCATCCCAAGTTTTCATTGTTTTTTTTCAATGTGATGTCTTAATGTCCATGCAGTTAGAGTACACCTTGCACACATCGTTTTATCCCATTGTTCAGAGAATAGAGACGACACCTTTATTTATGAATTACTCATTCAAAAGACATATACCAGGCACCTCTGACGTGTAGCACATTCTGTCTAGCGTGGGTGTGGAGACGAGAACAGGAAACGTGCAGACGTGTCCTTCACAGTTGTAAAGAAGACCACAGAAATCTTCAATGGATGAAGGCCTATTGTTAGGACCGTCATCAGCGCTTCCTTAACAAAACCTACTTTGGGTTACCATGCAGATCAG
>CM031596.1:39123618-39126118 GCA_018398815.1 Conus ventricosus | reverse complement strand
CTCTGGAGTTCCAATGAGTGACAGAAATAAGAGAGAAAGTAAAGCAGCCTGGATTCTTTATGCAACACCAGCTCTTGTGGTGGTGGTGTGGTGTGGGTGTGTGTGTGTGTGGGTGTGGGGTGTGGGTGGGGTGGGGTGGGGTGGTGGGTTGAGGTGGGGGGATTCTTCTTCTCCTTCCTGACCTCCTCGGCCTTCTTCATCTTCTTCTGACTTTGTTTTCTGACAAATCGGTGGGTATCAACAATCAAACCGCTCAGACAAAACTACTCAAAACATAAACCCTCCATATTTCACGCTTCCTCTCGGTATTACCTGCCACACTCCCCATCTGCGTTACAAATCTCTTTTGATCACTACCAGTCCTCTTGCTGATTCTTTTCCCACTGCTACCTATTCCTTAATAAGTCCCTCCCAATCACTCCCCGTTCCCTTCATGAATTTCATCTTGTCACCCCCAGTTCTCTTCAGAAATTTCCTCCCACCATTTCCTGTTCCCTGTTCAAATTCTTTCTCATCTCTCCCTATCCTTCACGAATCTCTCCTCACCATTCCTGTTCCATTCACAGACACCCCCCCCCCCCCATCTCTCCCTATTCCCTTTAGGGATCCTTTTCCATTCGCTTTAGTATCTCCTACTTGGCAACAGTCCTAATTCTCTTTGTGAAACCCTTCCTGCCCCGCCTCAGATTCATCAGAATGCTGTTCTTCCATTCTCAATTTCAAACACAAATCCCTTTTCTGCCACAGTTCATTCCCCGAGATTCCTTTTCAATGACACCCCAGTCCTTTCAAGATTCCTATCCTGCTGTGGTCCATTCCCTTCAGAATTGTGTTCCGCCACTCTCCATTCCTTCACGACTCCCCACCTACTACGACAGTCCTGGAAAGGCTTTGCGTGGTTGGCTGGGCTGCATGATAAAACTGAAATTGAAAACTCATCATGGCCCATTCTATTCATGAATCCTTTTCCAATGCTGTCCATTGCTTTATCAAATCCCTACCTGCCCTCCTCCTTAAAAACCTCGTTAACGGCCCCACGAAATACGAAGCCTACCACTACCTTTTGTTTTTTGGATCCAGATTAGATGAGGTGAAACAGCCAGGATCCTCAAGAAGCGTTAACCGATTTAGCTCGAGCGCTAACGGCAACTTCTTCACTTCCTATGTCCGTTTACCAACAGGGGCTAAACACTTTCCTTCCGTTTTTTCATCTTCGTGAACCTCTCTGAAAAGGCTTTGACTAAGGACGGGGGGCTTGCCTCTCAGTACAGCCCATCTTCACCAGACGCAGCGAAGGTAAAGGCGGTTCAGATGCCTGCAATGCCGCTAAACCTGTTGAAAAGATGATCTGTTGCAAAGTGACGCGACTGCAGGTGAAAATATAAACACCTTTTAAATGTAATTGATAGCGAACCGCCAAGAATACAAACGAATCACAAGAAATTGTCTTGTGATTCGTTTGTCTACGTTTTCTGGGCGGTTCGCTATTAATAACATTTAAAATCTGTTGAAAGGAGATTGAATTGAATTAGCTCACTAGCCTGGCCAAAAATCTTGCTCAGACTCTGTCTTGACATCAGGCTGGAAATGTTGTGCTACAACAAACGTTACATGTATGCCCGGGAGGTGGGGGTGGGGTGGGTGGGAGGGGGTGGGGTGGGGGTGGGGGTGGGGGGTTCAGTTGCGAAAGATTTGCACACACACGGGAATTGACATGGAGCCCTTGGGGAAGATGGAAGGGGTCCCCTAGTCTGAATATCGTAATCGCTTGACAAAGGCACTGCGGCTAGACTGGTCTGCTCACAGCAGCGATATCTGCCTTTCACCCGAATCAATAGCATAGAAAGGGGCAGGATAATGCACTTTGGTTCTCCAGTATCAGGCAGGGATCAGGGAGGAAGACGGGCAATGGTGGTGGTGAGGAGGGGACCTAGGAGGGAGAAGAGATGTAGGTGGGCCAGGGAGGGGGAAAGGACGGGGTACTATGGAAGAAGGAGGGGCGAGGGAGAGGCTGGGGTAGGGACGGGAAGATTTTAAGGGCTCTTGACCTCTCCCTATCTGTTGAAAAAAAAGAAGAGACAAATGAAAGAAATCAAAGTAGAAAAGCAAACATGCAACCAAATTTTAAAAAAAAATCATAAATTCATGATATATTATTCACGCAAGTTTAGACAAGGTCTGAACGAAATTGTTCAAAATGGCAAACGACCAAAAGAATTTCGATTTCAAATTTGGTTCTTTATCGAATTTTGTGTAGGATATTCTGACTTTACGTAAAGACCATAGAGATAATGGTCAATTCATCAGCAATCTTCATCTTTTGCAAATGAAATTTTAAGTCCAAACAGCTTAGAATTCATCCATCAGTCTGCTATTCATTTGCTAATCTATTTATATTTCAACAAGAGAGATGAATCAACCTATTTTGACCAACATAAAATCTTTATAAAAAAATTATATAGCATGTAGATTGACGTTTCCAAGAGACCATAGTTACTGT
>CM031596.1:39096118-39106118 GCA_018398815.1 Conus ventricosus | reverse complement strand
AGAGATAAGTTGTTTTTTCTAAAGTCAAAGAAATGAATGTATGGAACGCATTGGTCACTATTGTATACATCAATTCACATTCAGAAGACAAGCTAAATAGTACCTGAATGGCAGAGAGAGAGAGAGAGAGAGAGAGAGAGAGAGAGAGAGAGAGAGAGAGAGAGAGAGAGAGAGAGAGAGAGAGAGAGAGAGAGAGAACGAACGAACGAACGAAACATTTTAATCAGTATAGGCCATGGCCCCTTCTGATGGGGGTACAATACAACAATACCAATAATGATACTTCATACAGCAAGGTAGCATGTCATAGCTGACAACAAGAAACAGACAGAAAGCATACAAAATGTACACAATAAATACTAGAGTTGTATTCCTTTAACTGAACATAATAGTGCGCCTTTCAAAGGCCTTATATAAATAAATGCACATGCTCTTCAGTACGTCTTCCTTTTGATTTGCCATGAGGAGAGCAGCTCGGAACAAACAGGGGTTTTCAAAGAATTTCCGAGGTATGTGTTCACACCTTAAATCTTGCAGGACAGGACAGCAAAGCAGAAAATGCACTTCATCTTCATTCGCGCTTTTGCATAAAGGACATAGCATATCAACGTTTTTAGTATTTGCATATCGATACTGATGCGCTTTGATGTCTGTAATTCCTAATCTAAATCTTGTTAGGTAACTTCTAATATGCCTGTCAATATTAAGTGAGAGATATATTTCACAACCAGCGGATGTCTTAAAAGTTCTATAAAACGAATATCGCTCACTGTTCTGGATATTTTATGCCAGTTTTGCCAACGGTTATCAATTAATCTTTGCCGGAGTTGTTTCAAAAAAACATTTACATTTCCAACCCCTTGACACATCCAGACACACCCAAATCCATTAAAAAACAGAAAATCCCGAACATCTGTAACCCACGACTTTTTACCACGCGATTCTAGTCCCAACAGCATATTGTATGCTCTAAGTGGTAATCTATTGTCATCCATTTGTACTACCCTCAGCCAGTATCTAATACACCGTACATATGAGAGAGAGAGAGAGAGAGAGAGAGAGAGAGAGAGAGAGAGAGGAGAGAGAGAGAGAGAGAGAGAGAGAGAGAGAGAGAGAGAGAGTATAGTATGAAAATTAAAGTAGATTTATTTTGATATTTAAAAGTCCTGTACAGTTTTCACTGTGGCTATGTTGGGCAACATAATAATAGTTTTAGAGGGCTATAATCATATCAATAACAGTATAATGTACAAAGTGAGCGTGCAGTCATAACTCAGTCTGGGTCTGCAAACTTCAGCTTAAATGGGAGCCATCTGGAAAAGAAATCAACATGCACACACATTATGAGTAATATAGTTTTCAGTGTTATATCTATACTTCAGCTTACTGAGAAAAACTTGCAGTCTAAGAGATTTTTGTTCTATTCTCCACTGATATAGATAGTGTCCAGCGAATAACACGATGAAATAATACACATCGTTCCTATGTATGTTTTTGTCAAAGCCAGTTATAGCTGCTGATTTGTTACCTGCAAATCAAAGGCAGACAGACATTTTTAATTCATTAAAATCCACCAGCGTTTTTCCAAGACGTTGAATAACCGCACAGTACCAAAACATATGTGTAATGCTAACCTTAAATAAGCTGCAGTAAGTACATCCACCACTGTTCAGCACACCAATTCTGTTTATAACAACATTTATCTCAAGACATCTGTGTATTATTCGTGACTATAACCATTTCACTTTTACGTCAGAAACATTGCTATCTATCTATCTGTCTATCTATCTATCTATCTATCTATCTATCTATCTATCTATCTATCTATCTATCTATCTATCTAATCTATCTATCTATCTATCTATCTATCTATCTTCTGTCTGTCTGTCTGTCTGTCTCTCTCTCTCTCTCTCTCTCTCTCTCTCTCTCTCTTCTATATTATTTATATATATATATATGTGTGTGTGTGTGTGTGTGTGGTGTGTGTGTGTGTGTGTGTGTGTGTGTGTGTGGTGTGTGTGTGTAAGACCCAACAGTTTTTCCAGTCATTTTCAACATTCACTTTCCCAGTTTATGCAGCACTTGGGATGAAAACAATTATCTATGAATATGTCATAATAGAGCTTTGACCCTTTCTAAACAGTCATCAGCTTTCTGTTACAAATATGTATATTGAGACATTTATTAATACTTTTAACTTTGTTTTTTTTTTGGTTTGTTTTTCATATATAATCAAACAAAGCTGCTTTAAAACCACAAACAATAACACAACTAATTTTTACATCGTACTTTTGTTTAAATTATTTATTTAAAAAAAAACGGTCCTTGTCAAGCACAAAAATGAGCAATACAACGCATGCTTTCATCTAAACGGCCTTTCCCATAGCCTTTTATCTATTATTATAAAAGACTGCTTCCGCACAGAGGTCACTAGAATTCTTACAAGATAACATTGTAGATAAAGTGTGTGTGTACGCAGTAAATACCTCTTTCCAAAACATGTTTAAATTACAAAAGGAAGAAAATAGTTTTGCTAGAATTCTCGTCATATATTTATAAGATCTAAGTTGGCCATCATATCACTAGCAGTTTCACTTGCCTTTGGATTGTTACTATGTTTGTAATTATCATTATTAATATTCGGGTTGAACACTACATTCCAGTCACCTGTTATCATCAGATGTGGATTCCTTAATTCCTGTATATGTTCTTCAATTTCTTGATAGGATTCTGGGTTATCTGTACTGGGAATGTAAACATAATTAAAAAGTCCTTGTCCAAAAGGTAATAGAAATGAACATGTAGTTTCCATCGAGATGTCTGTACACTTTTTTTATTATTTATTTTAAACTCAAAATTATTGTTAACACCTCTTGAATTGGTATTGTACGAAGCAAAACAGTACTGGTATTCTCATTCTGCTCTATGATATTTATCCGTATCAGGGTTTAAATGTGTATCATGAAGTAAAAAGATACTTTGTCCTTTTGTCTTAAATAGTGAAAAACATTTTTTCTTTGCCTCTCCAAGCCCTTGACAGTTAACGGTACATAATTGAAATGTTTTGAGACATATGGGTAAGACCTAATGCTAATCTGCGCGTACGTATAATTTCATAAACAAAATACATCGGTACACAGTTAAACAAAGAGAGTCATTAATCGTTTGAAGCAAAAGCACATGACAGCCTTATAAAAAAAAACCGTACGTTATCTTGATTTTTTAAATCTTCGAAACAACAATTATGAAAGGCAGCATCTGATATGTGTTTGCATGTGTACTAGCAGTCAAGATTTTAGGGTCCTGGAAATTGAACCAGGATACATATTATGCGACATTTGGAATAAGAAATATTTCTTTTATCAATAAAGCTGTAGTTTATTCGTGGGTTTTCTTTCTGCTTCATCCTCCGAGGTTAATCTGCATCCCTTTTTCCCTCTCCTCCCTCCCTTCCCCTGCTACGTCCCTCCATCCTCCCCAGCCCCTCTCACTTACTTAGCCAAATTCAGACTTGTCCTGTCGACGTAGCCCCAGCATCGGCAGTCCCATATCAACAGATCTGTATCAGATCGACTGAAGTCAACCCACCAGTGGAGATACTGCACTGCATTTCAAAGGCGTTCAGATTCAGACTATGCGGGATACCACCTGATAAGCTCCCTGCTGATGACAGGAATGGACCAGTCTCAGCGAGCTTACCCTGTCAGAGGGCACACCTCCGTCCATCCAGTCCACATGTAGGTTGCTTGCTGACTCTCAAGGCCTTGCTAGGCGTGGATGTAGAAAATAAGGTTACCAGCAGAGCGTGGTGAGAAAGACATCCCTCCCCACGCCCTCTTTCTTTTATCATGATCAATCAGAATGATGGAGATAGTACTATCCAGTAAATTCGATGGTCTAAGGTGATAGGAATACACTCCTCATAACACGAGCCCAGAGATACAGACCTTGTGTTGCATGAATGTACACTACGCTGTTGGCGACAACCGTATCGGCATCCGAGGAAAGGTGTCCCAGAATTTAACACGCTTTGGGACACGCTGTATCTGTGCATCCGAGGAAAGGGTGGTCCGAATGTAACAACGCTGTTGGCGACACGCTGTATCTGTGCATCCGAGTGGAAAGGGTGGTCCCAAAGTGAGGTGATTAGCAGAAGGGAAATTCAAACAATTTTTTTTAAAAGAACCATTAGTAAGCCCGCCAAACAAAGGACAAACAAATTACAGGACAAAACATGACCGTTTCGACCTCTTAGGTCTACTTCAGGCAAGATAAATAACATTCAGGACAATGAAAACGAAGAGCGAGCAATTACTTTTTTCTTTATTCGGCGCAAAATGGGCGTGTTTCCCATTTAAGCTCGTTGCACATATGACAGCCTAGGGGAGGCCCTCATGGGCTGAACATTTTGAATCATACCTCAGATGGGACTTGAATCCACACTTCCCAGCCCACCTCCCCGTGAGTCTAACCACTACCTGACAGTATCTGGTCGTAGAGATGGTGAATGTAATGTCGTAACTAACTCATCAATCAAGTATTTTTATATACAGGTATGATTATAGAGTCATAAACGTAACACTATGTAAAATACGTGTTAGTATGTGACTGCAATTTATTGCACTTTGTTACTGAATGCACATTTCTCAATTATTGCCGTCAGTCACCCCTAGTAACGTAAAGAAAATTGTGTACATTACCCAAACAAGTTTAGGATAAGTAAGTATTCATCAATCGTGTGTGTGTGTATGTTATATATATATGTTGTGTGTGTGTGTGTGTGTGTGTGTGTGTGTGGTGTGGTGGGGTGGTTTTGTGTGTGCGTGCGCGCGCGCGTGCGTGCGTGCGTGCGTGGTGTGTGTGTGTGTGTGTGTGTGTGTGTGTGTGTGTGCGGTGCGCGCGCGAAACTGTATTCTGCAGCGTACTAGGAGAAAAAGGAGATCAAGAACGTTAGACATTAATAACTTTTTTTCAAAAACCGTATTTCGTTATGTATAAGGATGAAATCTAAACGAACTGAAGAACGTTAGATAGCACCCAGGTATAATTTGCTTTTGTGTGGAAAACTGTACACCATAGCGTTTCAGTTAAGAATAAAATGAGTCCAGGAACATAAACTGTTTCGCAAGGTGTCCCCTCGTTCATCCTTTCTTTTTCTTTCTCTTTCTTTCTTTAAAAGAAGATTGTACGTTATAGTGTATCAGTAGGAAATCTAACCGAGTTCTGAAACGCGAGATAAATAAATTAAGCAATTTTAGAAAAATATAGGCGTATAAATGAGTGTTAAAGGAAATCGTTAACGAAATCAGGAACAGTAAATATTAGTCTGTTGTAAAAAAAATGTTAGTGGCTTGACTGTATATCAGGATCATATCTACATAAGGTTAGCATAACTAAATATTAGGCCGGCTTAGAAAAACTTGAAACGCATGTGATTCTAGATAATTTATCCAAACAAACTCAGCCATAGCATGGTTTTGTATGCAACAGACTCGGACCATCATCACAGAGCAGCCACTCACTGATAATTTCAGTTAACACTATTTCTTTTTCTCTTTTTGATAGGGATTTTTATCCATGGCATCACTCATGATCAATAAATACGCGAGTTATCATCTATCTAATGCCTGTTTTACGCCCTCCAAACACATCAGCGTCTCTATCTTTGCGTGAGCCCAACTTTGACCAATACTATTCCATTTGTTAATATGTTGTTTGCTTTGAACCACTTGCATGTATCTTGATGCACATACGGGGAAACAAAAGAGACATATTTACATGCACCGGGTGGATTTGCTCGACACCTTATGTATATCAATGACGTATTAATTGCAGGCGTGTAACCTTTGAGGGAAAAAAAAGATACTTTTCACAATTTGTAGTATATCCGAGAGTTGATTCCCTTCTTTTTTTTTTGCAATATGCTTCTGATTCCGTGGCGACAAATTAAGATCAATGGCAAGGAACTATTCTTGGAAGCATTGCTGACGCAAAGAAAGGATCACAGCTTGTTTTCTCTACACTACAAGAGCTGACGTCAGATAAGAGTTTTCGGTAAATCTGTTGCTTTTGAGAAATTCGATTACTAGAGTTCCTTTTAAAAAGGCTTTAAGATAGGTGCTCAGGCAATTCTGTAAACGTTGACTGTCGCTGAAATTCTACGGCACTCTAAATGTGCCGTCTCCCAGGGCTTGCATGGGCCATACATTTTTGTTGTTGTTGTTGTTGTTGTTATTTATAACTCAGGCATGTAGCCTGCTTGTATCCTGTCCAGTCACTGTATGCTGAGCATGTGTTATCAAAACCACCATTCTTAAGTTCAGCCAGCCAAGATCCGAAACGAACAGTAATGGCAGAAGATAAGAACAACGGTAAACGAGGTAGCAAAAAGAACAAGTCGTAGGAATAGTGGTTAAAAACAAAGATAGGAAAAATAATTAAAAAAAAACAGATAGCATACACAGATAAAAAGTAGGACAGAGTGGGAAGCTTGCAAAGGGTAGGAAAAGGCGGGAGAAAATGTGTACACAGAAGAAGAAGCAGGTAGAAGGAAAAAGATAGTGAAGCAGAAGAAGCGGGACAAGTTAGGTAAAGGTATAAATGGAAACATAGAGGAAAGTGTAGAAAGATAAAGAGGAGCAGCAGCACGTAGGGAGGAATGTAGAAAGGCAAGCAGAAGCAGGAAAACATAGAGAAAAAATGTGAAAAATAAGAAGACGTAGAAAAAGGCGTGGAAAAGTATTGAAAAAATGAGGGAGAAACGGAGAAAAGATATTTAAAAAAAAAAAAAAGAAGAAGAAGACCAGAATAAAATAATGGGAAAGATGGAGAAAAATATAGAAAGATAAAGAGAAGCAGGTGAAACAGAGAATCGTTTAGAAAGATAAGACGCGGGGAAACAGGGAATAATACCGAAAAATAAGGAGTAGCAGGGAAAGGCAGGGAAAAGTATAGAAAGACAAAGAGAAGCACGAAAAGGTAGGGAAAAGTATAGAAAGATGAAGAGAAGCACGGAAAGGCAGGGGAAAGTATAGAAAGACAAAGAGAAGCACGGAAAGGTAGGGAAAAGTATAGAAAGACAAAGAGAAGCACGGAAAGGCAGGGGAAAGTATAGAAAGACAAAGAGAAGCACGAAAAGGTAGGGAAAAGTATAGAAAGACAAAGAGAAGCACGGAAAGTTAGGGAAAAGTATAGAAAGATGAAGAGAAGCACGGAAAGTTAGGGAAAAGTATAGAAAGATGAAGAGAAGCACGGAAAGTTAGGGAAAAATATAGAAAGATGAAGAGAAGCACGGAAAGGTAGGGAAAAATATAGAAAGACAAAGAGAAGCACGAAAAGGTAGGGAAAAATATAGAAAGATGAAGAGAAGCACGGAAAGGTAGGGAAAAGTATAGAAAGATAAGGAGCATCAGGGAAAGATACAGGAAAAGCATGGACAGATGAATGAGAAACAGGGAAAGGTGAGTAACAGTCTGAGAAGATCATTAAAACAGAGGAATGGAAGGTGAAGTGTACAAGAGACGGATACGCCAAGAAAAAAAAAAAAACAGGGAAAACTAGAGAAAGATCAGGAGAAATAAACAAATGTGGGGAAAGGAGAAATAAACAAATGTGGGGAAAGGAGAAATAAACAAATGTGGGGAAAGGAGAAATAAACAAATGTGGGGAAAGGAGAAATAAACAAATGTGGGGAAAGGAGAAATAAACAAATGTGGGGAAAGGAGAAATAAACAAATGTGGGGAATGGAGAAATAAACAAATGTGGGGAAAGGAGAAATAAACAAATGTGGGGAAAAGTACAGACATTTCATGAGGAACGGGGGAAAGATCGATAGGGCAAAGTATAGAAAGAAAAGAAGAAGCAGAAAACATGTATAAGAAAAGGTATCGAAAGATACGAAGCATAGAAAGGTGGGGAAAAGTATAGAAAGATAAGAAGAAGAAGAAGAAGAAGAAGAAGAAGAAGAAGAAGAAGGGAAAGACAGAGCAAAGCACAGAAAGATTTTTAAAAAAAGAAACAGAGAAAGGTAGGGGGGGGGGGGGAATTTAAAAAAAATAAGGAGATGCTGGGAAAGGTATGTAAAAAGTATAGAAAGGTGATGAAAGGGATGGAGATGTTGGGATAACTATAGAAAAACATGAAGAAGAAGGGAAAGACAGGGAACAGTAAAGAAAGACTGGGAGAAGCATGGAAAGCTAAGGTGAGGGAAAGTCTCGAAGATGAGGAGATGCGGGGAAAAAAAGATACGAAAAAGTATAGAAGGATGGAGGAAAAGTATAGAAAGATGAGGAAAAGTATAGAAGGATGGAGGAAAAAGTATAGGAAGGTGAGGAAAAGCATAGAACGATAAAGAAAAGTAGGGAAATGTAGGTAAAAATATAGAACGTAGAGAGTAGCAGGGAAAACACAGGAAGATAGAGAGAAGCAGGTGAAGGTGGGGAGAAATGTAGAGAGAAGCAGGTGAAGGTGGGGAGAAATGTAGAGAGAAGCAGGTGAAGGTGGGGAAAATGTAGAAAGATAAGGAAAAGCAGAGAAAGTAGGGAAACGTGGGAAACATGGGGAAAAGAGATTGACTGAACACACACACACACACGCACGCACGCACGCACGCACGCACGCACGCACGCACGCACGCACTCACGCACGCACGCACGCACGCACGCACGCACGCTCACACACACACACACACACACACACACACACCACACACACACACACACACACACACACACACACACACACACACACACACACATACACACACACACACACACACACACGTTGTTTTGTAAATCAGAAGGAAATAACTGAAAGTTTCTGAGTATCCTTTGCATATAAGTTCTGCGAAAAGTTAATTACTTGCCAGACAAGCAAGACTGGTTTGTGTGGACGTAATCTAATACTTTATACTGACGAAATTACTGATTGGATACTGTCTCTCTGTCTCGATGTGTTTCCGCCCCCTCTCCTCCCTCCCCTCCTCACCTGTTCCCTCCAATTCTTGCTCCCCCCCCCCTTCCCTCTCTTTCTCTTCGCGGAACTTATTTGCGGTTGTGTAAAATGCCAGTCCCGAAAAGGTCGCAAGGTAATCACGATCTGTTTACTTTCAACTGAAGAAAAGAAATACAATATAAAAAACAAACTGTGAAGTTTTGACGTAAAAAAAGACAAAAACAGACAACCGAAGTGGATTACGATGATGGGAATTTTGAAGTCTGCAATAAAATGAAACAAAACAAAACAAACACAAAAACAATTCAAGTTGGATTTCGAAATAGAAATTAAAGTCTGCTAAAAAAAAAAAAAAAGAAAGAAAAAAGCTGACCTGGGGGGTGGGGGTGGGTGAGGATAGGGGATGGGGTGGAGGGGCCATAACCCCCAGATGAAAAATAAAACCGGGCCGTACAAAACATGAATCCCACATGCTTTCTCCACAAAACAGCGCCATCTTGACACACTTACTGTCCATTGACTTTAATTAAATTACCGTTGGACTTAGAAAAAAACAACAACAACAACAACAACAAAACGGCCAGACAAAGAAAACGGACAAACAAACAAACGAAAAACCATCTGTACATAATCTCTAGACACTTGCCTTTTACCGTTAGATTGGGAAAAAAAAAAATGGCCAGGCAAAAAAAAAAAAAAAAAAAAAAAAGAAAGAAAGAAAACACCACCACCACCACCACCACCACCACCACCAACCCACCAAAACAAAACAAACAAAAACACGGTCAAAGGAACAAAAAAAAAAATCATCTCTCCATAATCTTTAGACGCTTGCCGTAGCTTAAGAAAGACATTAGACGAAAGGAAAACTGACAGCTGCTACCTACAGCCAACTGCACAGAATAATCCAACATCTAATTCAGTCATTCTCTACGTGTACTGGGTGGGGTTGAAGGGGAACGTAAAGGACAGTAAATAATTAGAAGTTTTGGATGACAGAAGTTTCTTTCCAGGAATAAGAGAGTAAAGCCGGAGAGGTGTCCCACT
>CM031596.1:39081118-39088618 GCA_018398815.1 Conus ventricosus | reverse complement strand
AACAGGACGAATACGGAATCGTTCTCTCAATTAGTCATAGTGACTATTGTTACGTGGCACTACGGTTTGTTAAAGCGCATCATGCGGCTCTGTACCTCCCTCTTCAGCTTTCGAAGATTCTGTCAGAGTTACCTCACGCTTAGCTCCCGGCCCGTGAGCTGGTTTGGGTGCGCAGACAGGTTTGAAATAAAGTCTTCCTTTTCCTTGTCCAGCTGTCTTCCAAGGCTGTTGAGCCTCATCTGCTCGAAGCAGCTGGTTCTTATGATGCCAGTGACCTGCCCTCACTCTTGCTCCTGTCATCAGAACGGTATCCGGGGACTGTGGCAGCTAAACCAGTCCGGTAACCCAGAGGTGGACTAAACTGCTGTAGAGACGCACGCCATGGGATCATTTTTAAGGGATGGAAGCTTGTCCCGAGGACTACTCTCGGCTGTCACAATCGTCAGTGGCGTGCTGTGGATTTACTGTGTGGTCTGGTGTCTGTGAAAAAGTCGCGGAAATCCTCTTGCCAGTACTCAGCTTCAGCATTGTTCTGTCCATTGTTGAGGGGCAACCTCTAATCTAAAGTAACATAAGCCGTAAATTATAAACGGTGCTCCATGTCTTTCTAGATAACAAGAAAGCAAGCAATATTTGGTAAAATAAACTAGCAGTCTATTCAGCTGCGTAGAGAGAGAGAGAGAGAGAGAGAGAGAGAGAGAGAGAGAGAGAGAGAGAGAGAGGGAGAGAGAGAGACAAAGAGAGAGAGAGAGAGAGAGAGAGAGAGAGAGAGAGAGAGAGAGAGAGAGAGAGAGAGAGAGAGATTAAAATCAGTGGGGCAGATCGTCGAATGAAACGAGATTGTCAGTAGGGTCGGTAGGAGGAGATGATTAAATTATGAGGTCTCTCTACCTTGCGAAATGTCAAATGGAAATGCTGTCGACAACGATAAAACTGTGTTTAACATGGCTTTAACCGTGCAAAGGTTGCACCTCTTCGTTCGACACTTTTTGACACTTACACTGCAAATAAGCCAATGCAGTCATATTGTGGTATACTATTAATGTTGACTGCAGAGATATGAATGAAGACAAAGACGAAGGCAGGCAAAGACAGAAATGATAACGCAAATGATAACAATACTGCAATGGTATTCAAACCCAGAGATAGTCCATTACTGACGATAGCAGAGATATTGATGAAGATGATGAACAGTAGGCACTGTGAAGAGAAAAAGAATCGGAATGTGTGGTTGAAATGCAAACCACAGCCTAAAGCTTGCAGCTTCGCAAAACCAAGCAGCGTCAGCTTTCTTCTCGTGAAACTGACCCGGCAGGTAGTCACGTTTCACACACAGCGGAATTCAGGTAATCCTAAGACTCGTCCCACATAAGCGTCAGCGTCAAGATTTTCAATTGGGAGCGTCCATCATGAATCGAGCATATCCACACTCGAGAGACAGCTGCGGTGCTGAAAAAGCTTGATCAACTGATGCCGGGATGTACCATCTTGCGCTGAAGGCTGACTGGTGCGAATTTATCAAGCTGGAGTTGCAATCCCACACCAGCGGCGTAGTATTATGAATTATGCCCCAAAAGAGGTATTCTTTGATTGATTAGTGTATAATAGTGCGATCAAAATCGACTTCTTTCGACTGCTAGTTGCCAAGGAAAATCTGTGAAAACAAATCATACACTGTTGTCTGCCAAGACCAAGAGCTGATGCCCTTTCATTTTTCTCTGCGACGATATAGATGTTTAAGCCACAAATCAGGGGCCATGTTGGCCAAGTGGTTAATGAATTGTTGTTTTCACCCAAATGTCTTGGGTTAAATCCTTGAGATACCGGAGGTCGGGGGTTTCCCTTCAGAGTAAGCATCGTTGCAGACTCACGTTCTCCTCAAGTCCTTCAAATGAGGCTCCAAACAGCGGCAACAACGATATCATTATCAGTAACAGCAGCAGCAACAATAAATTGGCCATGTGTTAGATCCAGTTTCATCCTTCGCAGACGATTGGCATCGTGTGCCGGTGGGACTGATCACACACACACACACACACACACACACACACACACACACACACACACACACACACACACACACAACACACACACACACACACACACACACACAAATCTAGAGTCAGGTTCACACATCACCCCGAAGAAAACATGTGGTTACTTTAATGGTGGGATTCAAAATTCGTCAAGTATGAACGTCGGATTTCTGGTCAAGGACAGGAGGAGGGAAAGAAGAAGAAGAAGAAGAAGAAGAAGAAGAAGAAGAAGAAAAGAAGAAGAAGAAGAAGGAGGAGAGGAGAAGAAGAACAAGAAGGGTCAGGAAGAGGAGGAGGAGGAAGAGGAGGAGGAGGAGCAGGAGCAGGAGGAGGAAAAGGAGGTGATGAAAGAAAGAGGAAGAAGTAGAAGAAAAAGAATAGAAGAAAATAAGGAAAAAAAGGATTAACAGCGCATAATCAACACACAGTTTCAAACAAAGAAGATGCACAAAAAATGCCTCTGGGGAGGAAACTTAACGCGATGTTTAGCGTAACTTGACACACCAGTTCTGCTCACGCGGAACGTAGACGCTGACACCTATAGTGTGCGACGCGTCTAAAACAGCTCCAGTAGATTTCATTCGTGGGACAATGAACATAATCCATAGCGATACTCCCGCACTTTACCAAACCACATTGACAGCACACAGCAGGGTAGAGCATCCATACCCATAACATCAATCGATAACAGAGAGAGAGAGAGAGAGAGAGAGAGGAGAGAGAGAGAGGTCTGTGGCGAAACATGATACTCAAAACACCTAGAATATCTTTGGCATTGCTCTCGTTGCCTGCAGTGCTGGGCCCGGGCTGGTGAAATGGCTCTTTCAATAATTCACATCGCCCACGGCGATAATGGACAACGTGGAATATACAGCACACGCTGTGGATGGGATCGCTGCCGAGTTGATTTTACCTCGAGTGATTGGGTTTGGACCAGGGCAGTTCGTTTGGAAAACAAAACATGTTTGTGGACGCGATTGATTGCGTATGTCTGGGGAGGGCAGAGCACGGGGGAACCGGGAATGAATAATGCTTTTTGCTTTGTGGTAATTTATAGAAAGAAAGAAAATGGTTTTATTCATTTTCATTTTATTTCTTTTCTTTTTTGCAATCCTTCTTTGTGTCATTATTTTAAATTGAACCCTCACCTTCCCTTCTTCCAGATCCACTCCTCGCCCCCCCCCCCCCCCCCCATTCATAGACAGACATATCTGAGGTTAGCGTTGCAGCAGTTGGGTGCCAGCACATTTCAGAGAATTCTGAATAATGGAAACATAACTATGAGCTAACCCTCCAAAGGAGGCCCCGCACTGAAGCTGAGTAACTTCAGCGGTTTTCAATTAAGTCTCCCGGATTCAGCTCAGCGATACAGGCCGTCACCTACTAAACTCTGTGCCGAGAACAGCGAGTGACATGACAGACCAAGTGAGCGTCTTTACTACCTTGTCCATCCAATAACATTCTCGATGAATCTGCTGTCTGGCTGTTTAAATGTTGAAACAAACTTACCAGTCGTGGATGGGGACAGTGAACATTGCCCACAAAATCCCTGCCAGCAGGAGGACGTTACTGTTTACAGCGTACTGGGGAAAAAAAAGGTACATGATAACAGAAAAAAAAAAATCCGGTCTGACCTCTGGCTCTTAAAATCAACAAGGATCTTGTTCCCATTGAAGATATAAAAAGTCAAATAGCCTAAAGGCCGTAGGGGCGATGGTCTGTTAGAGGGCCATCTCTTCTTGGTCACGGCATGATGGAAAGCAAAGTCTAACCCTCTCCTTCTACCGCTTTAATTTTCCCTGGACTGAATCAGGTACTCTTTTACTGATGAGTGGACTAAGTTTTAAAGGTGTAAAATTCCGACGTCACGAGTGGTTCGAACTCATGACTGTCAGCTCAGCGCGGAAACGCTATGGTCATTCGGCTTTGGCCCTTTCATGGTTGGTAACAGAAACGTGCTCTTCATCTTGCTCAGACGTTCTGGCTATGCTGAATTGTCCGGAGCTGTGAGCGAAGCCCGCCATCTGTCTCAGCGACAATGCCGGTGCCCAGAGCTTTTCCTCAGGTCCATTGCACCGGGCCACGTTTCCTGTCTTAGGGTGTTTGAAATGGAACAGGAATTAAGAATGTGGGCTGGCGTCTGTGAACCAGTGTTACATGGGCACTCATCTGTGTGCAATATCTTCAGCTTGAAGAGACACGAAAGGAGCTGACAAAGATGGTGACCTGTTGCACCCTTTCAAGCTGGTTCATGCCATCCTCGTCAGGTTCTGTCTGAAGATGCTTTCTCAATTTTTTTTAAAGTGGTTTGTAAGGAGGCTATTGACTTCTCCTAGTGGGCAGTCTGTTCCTGCTTGCTACCTGGCTTGGGGAGTTTGTCAACTTCGCACATTCCGCATAACATCACCGTGGGGATAAGACCCACTGCAACGCCAGGTTTTGTTTCAGGGCTCAGTATTGAAAGCTCCCTACTGGTATCCCTGGAGGATCTGGTCCGTCTGTCTGGACTGGAGGACTCTGGAGAAAGGCTCGACGGTCCGCAACGACATCCGTGTGGGATGACAGATCGTTTCTTGCACTCAGCACGAGCATCATCAAATAATGCGCAGCTTTCCGCTCTGACGTTGGCGAAGAAGCAACCAGTGTGACAGATTTGGTGTCAGAGCTGTCGTGATGAAACCGTATGTAGACATCCCCTCTTCACCGACCCCCATCCCCCCACCACCCTTCCAATTTTAAATTGCGTTATTTGAAGAGATGTAACAAAGGAACATAGATTGTTATTTCAACGTCATCATTTTTCTCCTAATCTGTTTCTTGTATGCATAGATATTAATTAACGTGTGAGCCCGCTAGGCGGTTAAGTCAATTTCTGTATACGAATACGAATACGAATACGAATGTTTAATCAGTTTTAAGGCCAAGGCCCCATTCTGATGGGGCATACAATTGAACACAATAAATCAAATTAAGGTACACATAGAAAAACAATGTAAAGAAATTCATGAAAATAATTCAATGCATCGTTAGATGAAATATTAGGTAGCAGCACGCAATCTTTTCTGTGCTTCATATACATATACAGCCAAATTGAAGAGGACATGTTCTTTTCTTGTCGACAACAGTAATACTAACTGAAATGACATGGGTCGGTAAAATACTTTGGCTGGATAAATTTTGTTCTGAGATTATGTAGTGCAGGGCAACATAACAAAACATGAACTTCATCTTCCTTTGCTAAACCACATAAACGGCATATTAATTCGACTTCGGCAGGGTTGGAATATCTTAAACGATGGCAGGCAATGTCAGAGACACCAAATCTAAATTTAGCCAATGTGCTCATAATATATCGATTCATTTTTATAGTAATATATGGTTCTAACTCATGAGTAGTCTTGAAATGTCTGTATTGTATGAATCTATCGCTATGATTGACATGTTCATGCCAGTCTGCCATCTACAATCAATAATCCTCTCTTTGAAACATTTCAGAAACCTAGATACGTCCTGAACACCCTGGTTATCCCAAACAAATCCAAACCCATAAGAATTTAAACACTGTCGTACCTTGGAAGCCCATGTTTTCTTACCATTATTATCTAGAAACAACAACATTCTGTATGCTTTAAAAGGTATCCTATTTTCATCCATTCTGGTCAGCTTCAACCAATATTTAATGCATTTTACATATGAGTTTAGATAAATTGGATACCTTCCTAGTTCACCATAAACCATGTCATTAGGAGTTCTGATGTCAACATTTAAGAAACGCGTTAATGTATATAAATGAACTTTCTCTATAATTACACTTGATTCGAAAGCCCAGATCTCAGCTCCATTCTGCAAAATTGACTGTACTTGTGAGTCAAACAACTTTGAAAAAAACACGAAATGAGTTACAATCTAATTTATACAAAATGTGAAGGATAGCTATTGCTGCTTTCTTTGCTCTGTTTACAATATCTTGGCATGCAAAATTGAAACTAAGTTTTGTTGTGAAGTATATTCCAAGATATTTTATACGCATTAACTACAAACGACTCTTTCATTCCCGTAAGTCCATCTCTCAGTCTGCGCTAAGTACCCTCCTTCCGAAATACAACAATATTAGTTTTACTCATATTAACTTTTAATTCCAGTCTGTTTGCTGCTGAATGCAAACTATTTAGTTGTCGCTGGAGCCCAATTACCGTTGTGGACAGTAATATAATGTCATCGGCGAAAAGCAGAATAAACAATTCTATAACATCAAAAGTTATTCCATGTTTACCCTTTTCAATTATTTCAAATGCAAGTTCATTTATGAATAAAGAGAACAATATAGGGCTACAAACAACAGCCCGCTAGGCGGTTAAGTCAATTTCAGTATATACATAAAAAAAGAGTTCTTGCGATTGGTAGAAGACATGGTGCTCCATTTACCTACTGTATATCGCAACTGAAATGTGGCTTGATGGACATGTGAGGGCATATAAGGTAGCAGAATCAGGGATAACATTTTGTAAGCTCACGGATGAGCGACGGTAATGATAAAGAAGACGCTGTAGCGTTCCCTTTTGGTTTGCAACCGCGTGACAGGAAAGACCTCCAGGCCCGGTGTCGCAGGATATTTCGGAACCGGACGAATGGGAACCATTCCGATTTATCCTGGCCCTGGTGGCAGGATTTTTGGGAACCATTCCGATTAATCCCGACTCTAGTGGCAGGATATTTGGGAACCACCAGGATATTTCGGAACCGACTAGAAGGTCATTAGCCCACATGAATTTTTGACTTTATGACTTTTTCTAAACAGATTTTGTGGCCGCTTTGATGAGGTTGTGCAATAAATCTCTTCTCACTACCTGTTTATCTCTTTGTTTATGATGCATTCACGCACAGAAGGCCCAAATGGCTTCACTAATATTCTGTTTGCATCATTCCGTGTCAAAATTCACTGAGTACAATTCACTGTACTCCAGCGCGTGAGTTTTCCCACGCCTGTGGCGAACACATGTTCACTAAGGCTAGTTTCCCTTTGTGACGCAATAGCGCGTCAGCGTACAGCAAACCTTCCAGACGGACATCAAGATTCTGTGAAATGGAGAGAGAAGTGCTACATGACGGGAGTATTGTTTTTGATATCCCAGATCATATCTGGGAACAGTTGAATCAAGGCAAAGAAGTGGAAATTTCTGTGCCAAGCCAGCCTGTATCCAGTGATTCCAGCGAACAGCTGGGGCCAGTTGTATAACAGCAAGTTAGTGGTGGTGCCTAGCTCATAGTGAAATCGCTAGCTGATAGCTACTACAAGGTACAGCAGGTGGCTAACTTTGTTGTATGAGCAAGATTTAACACGTAGCTAGCTAACTGCAAGCTACGGCCGTTAGCTGTAGCTAGCTATAAATAGATCGGGAGATTTCACTACGCGCAGCCAACTCCTTATAGTGTTAGTTCTCGGAAAAGAAGCCAACTCGGCTTC
>CM031596.1:39067734-39077734 GCA_018398815.1 Conus ventricosus | reverse complement strand
TGCTGCTGCTGCTACTACTACTACTACTACTACTACTACTACTACTACTACTACTACCAAAAACAACAAAAATCAGAATGACAACAATAAAACAACAACAATAATAATAATAACATTAATAATAATAGTAATGATAATAATAATGATAATAATAATATTAACAATAGTCATGATGATGATGATGATGATGATGATGATGATGATGACGATAGATATATCTAGAGCGATTCATTTCTCGTCTGGAGGGAGGTGAAAGCCCTGTAAATAGTTACACACAAACAGGTAACCATAAAAAAAGAGTCATTACCTCCTAAAATAAGTTGCAGAAGTGCCGCGACTGACAACGATGTTGTTGTTTTTAAGTTATCACATCTAGTAACGCAAATGGGATATTTACACACATTAAAAATACACATTGAGCAACTAATGCATGTTGAGAGATTATACCATCGTAATTTGCTCGAGGATGTAAAATCTTTTCTCTTCGATCTGTCTGATATATGCGTGCATGCGCGCACGTGCGCGCGTGTGTGTATGTGTGCGCATGCGAGCGTGAGTGCGTGCTTGCGTACACGCGCGGGCGCGCGGGTGTGTGTGTGTGTGTGTGTGTGTGTGTGTGTGTGTGTGTGTGTGTGTGCGTGTGTGTGTGTGTGTGTGTGTGTGTGTGTGTGTGTGTGTGTGTGTGGTGTGTGTGTGTGTGCGTGTGTGTTTCCACATGCGTGAGGCAAGCACAGAAATGAAAAAAACAACAACGATGAGTACAGAAAATGAAGTTTTCCTGAAGAAACAAACAAGCAAAACAAATAAAAGATGCAACAAACGAACAAGTAATGTTACAAACAACAACAACAACAACGACTACGGCAACGACGACGGCGGCAACAAGAGGAAGAAAAGTAAAGCCTGAATGATGCTGTCGATGGAGAGGGAGACAGAACAATCTGCGTGGGAGCATTGCCACTGAGACGGCGAGGATGATGATACTGGTTTTTCTTAGAAAAGGGCAAGAAGAGGGGAAACGCCCCCCCCCCCCCCTCCCCCCGCAGAAATGAAATGTAAAGGGAAGACAGAGAAACACCTGCAAATAAACAAGCAAACACCACGTGTTTTTAAAAACGTATTTTCATCAGCGACTTGAGTTCCACCTTCTAAACCTCATTTCATTGGCAAACGACAGAGGAAAGTTTCTCCGTCCATTGGAGGTCAGCAGAATAGATGATATTCGTTCATCTGCAAGAGAGGTAATCTGCTAAAGCCCGTGTTCAGTGAGAGTGACCCCGCCGTATAAAACAGCAGGGTTTGTTTGTTTGTTTGTGTTGCAATTATTGTTTAAGGATATAATATACTGAACAACATTAAAAACGCACCGTTTGATTTGCCGATTTCCCATTTGGAAAAAATGTGTATTTGGATTTGGTATATTAACACAATTTTTAAGGGACACAGATCACACTGCCTCGGTTTCTCCGCGCTTGCCGACGTTCGTGTGACGCCCACGTGCAACTCGCCCAAAACACTTTTCTTGCCACTGGGGCCGAGACTGAACGTAGCACATCTGTTTCTTTGTCTCAAATGGTGAGTTTGAAGTCATGCCGACTGGAAAACGGTATCAGTTGTCATTCGACAGGCGAAGTGGTCCGAAAACAATGCCGCGACTGTCTATGCAAGAACGCGAGCGAGCCATTGGAATGTTGATGGTCGGTATGTCATCGAGAGAGACAGCCAGACAACTGAACTGCAGTCACTCAACAATTGTAAGGCTATCACAACGTTTGGCAGCAACTGGTTCGACCACTGATCGGCGTCGAACGGGCCAACCTCGTGTTACCACACCAGCGTAAGATCGATACATTCGCCAGCTTCATCTTCGTAATCGATTCCTTACAACAGCAGAAACATGTCGCCAGGTGGTTGGTCGACGGGGCCCAGTGTCTGGACAAACCGTTCGACGTCGATTGCAAGAACCAGGGCTCAATGCAAGACGCCCCCATGTTGGCCCAGTCCTCACCCGTAGACACCGTCAGCAACGCCTGCAGTGGGCCAACCAGCATCTGCCATGGACACGACGTCAGTGGAGAGCTGTGCTGTTTCTCTGACGAAAGTCGATTCGCGTTATCTCATGCTGACGGGAGAATGAGAGTCTGGAGGCGTGTCGGGGAACGCTACGCCAACTGCTGCGTGTTTGAAGCCAATAGATGGGGAGGGGGCAGTCTGATGGTTTGGGGGGCATTCAGTCATGACTACTGGACACCTCTGTACTTTTTTGACAACCATGTGAATGCCAATACGTACCAGCAGGTGCTGCAGAACCACGTCGTCCCACTGTTTGGCCAGCACCCGCAGCTGCAGTTCTTCCAGCATGATAATGCACGACCCCACACCGCAAGAGCCACCGCTGCGTTTCTCCAGGCGAACAACATTGCCGTGTTGCCCTGGCCATCTCTGTCCCCTGACATGGCTCCCATTGAACACGTCTGGGATGAGCTGGGGCGTCTTGTGGCCCGTGGAAGACGTCCACAGACTCTCGATCATTTGAGGCGCGCACTGACCTAGGAGTGGGATGGACTGCCACAGGCGTTCTTGCACAACCTTGTCTACTCCATGAGGAGGCGCTGCCAAGCGTGCATCGGGGCAAATGGCGGACACACTCGGTATTAGAGCTCGCGGACGGACATGCTCGTCGTGGTGTACTTTTTGACAGGGACCCTAGTGAAGTCACCAGCTAATTTCAGATGAATTCGGCCATTCTTGTCAAGAACAGACATTTTGTTTAATTGAAAAATGGATGCGTAATCAAATATGCTTACTTTCATTAAATAATTCTGTACTACCAACGTTGTCTGGGTCTTTTGGCAAGCGGTGCGTTTTTAATGTTGTTCAGTATATATAATAAGGATATATAATACATAATATATTAGTGATGGTAGAAATTATGGTAGTTCAATCAGAGAGAGAATGTGCCAACACATGGATGAAAACGGCCGCTAACTGGTTGATAAATAAACAAACAAAAACGGGCTACAAACATATTCATGCTTAACTCTAGGTGTATAATCTGTATAATTTGTCAGTTTAGCACTCCATCGAGCCTAAGCTATCACTACATGGCACATAAGCCAAATACATTCATATACTTCACCTTCAATGTCATTGTTTGAGCAGAAAGGGTCATTGATTTTGTTTGACAGAGTTAAAAGGCTTTTTAAGGCATATGGAAGTACAAGTACTTACAAGGCAAATCTATAGTTTACAATAGAACATCGCTTTTCTAATCCGGCATACTACTTGTAACAAATTGTGGTGATTCCTGTCGGGGGCTTGCCACATTTTGTCAACAAGCATACGAGGATTGAGATATTCCGTGGTGTAACAGGGCCGAAGCGGAGTTCACTGCGCTTAAAGGTTTGCAGATCTTCCAGGTCAAGATATAGGATTACCTGTAAGTGTCTGAATCCACCTCGTGAGCGTACTTGAACGTGAATCATTGTACATACACCTAAAGGATCCAGTATTCCATATCAGGGTTGGCAGGATTGTGGAAACATTATTTATTGAGCAAACATCAAGGTCTTTTGAACGTCACGGGTATCTCCCAGCACTTAAGGTCTAGAATTTCACGATGGCCACTCAGGAAACCCACAAAGAATTCCTAATGCTGATGACAGAGGCCAGTGTCCGCGGCAAGGCCATGGCAACCTATACACACAGGGGGAAATGTGACCTTGGATGTGTCCACTTACTACTTCCTCATCTTGTTTGTTTTAAACTGTCGAGGGCTGGAACAACGTTTTGGCGTAAACGACCAACTGATGTAGCTGTTTTATTTTTTCAAATGCTGTTTTCCTTGAAGCATAAGTATTTAAAGTGAAATATTCATTTTAAGTGAAGTTATCACATTTTTCAATTGAACAAGTCTTTTCTATTGTAAACATCGTACATCTTTTGAATTAATGTACAGAATTGGACATTAATGTGGTTGTTGCCACTCTCTGCAGCAGCGAAGACAACAATTGTAGTGAACAATGTCAGAGGGCAACAATCAGTTGCATTTGTAGGCAATGCAGTCAGCTGTTTTGTAGATATAAAGTTCAGAAACTCAGGACAGCTATAGGCTATCCAGATAGTTTCCAACAGGAGGCAGCTAGCCATCTGTCATGCGTTTGACTGCACTGTTCATAGTCAAGAGAAAAGCACTTAAACCAAACATGGCTATGCAACAGAATGGAAGAAATGAAATCACAGGGTGGGGTGGGGGGTAGGAGTGGTGACTCGGCTGTGCAGGTCTGTTGGCCTACAACATGAACAAAAAAAAAACATTGATGTAATAAACACAAATTCCTACATGTTTTAGCTCTGCATTTACTCAGAAGTGATCTTTCAAAGGGTACAGGTTTGTCACCATGGTCTGTTTCCAATGTGAAATCACTAATAACACACCACACACACACACACACACACACACACACACACACACACACACACACACACACACATAATATATATATATATATATATATATATATATATATATATATATATATATATATATATATATATAATATATATATATATATTTTTATTTCTCATCCCCCCCCCCCTTTAGTGCCGCGGTGACAACATGTTATTTTTGCCTGGCAATAGTATCAAAACCATACTTGTCTCTTGACCAAAAACAACATAGGCCAAGGCACAATGGAAGGGACCAGCAAATGTGGACCTTGTACTTAAAACAGACAGTAAAAAAAAAAAGAGCTTTCCAAAAATGGCCACTGATGCTCCATGGGAAGTGAAAACCTCCATACGCAGCCAAACTCCAAACTAAAGCCAACACATGGTTTAAATTTTGCACTTGATCTCGTATCACGGTAATACACGATGTGGGCAACGTTCTTGAAATTTGTTCAACTTCAGAATAAAATCAATGGTCTTGGCGAGACAAAAAGTTAAAGACCTTACGGTTAGTCTCACAGCTATGCGGCCGCAGCAGCAGTGAACGATTAGAAATTCACCGTGTCAAAGGCACGACATTTTGGAAGATGGGGAGCGTATTCCGCTCCTTCCGCCGCCTTGGTATTCTCTGAATTGAATCAGGTACCCATTTACTGCCAGATGAACACGAAAGGGATTTCAAGACATTAAAATCCGACCCCACGGATGGTTCGAAATCACGACTGCCAGCCCAACAGCCGAACTCTGTAACCGTTCGACTTCGGATCTCTGTTTACTTAAAAACAGGAATGCAGTGATTGTTATTTTGACAGTTTGAGCTTCCGTCTCATTTTCTATGCCCCCCAGCCCTGTCGAGGACCTTTCTTGTCAGCTAGGATACATAAGACTTCTTCTTCTTCTTCTTCTTCTTCGGTCAGTACATAATTATACAAAAAATAAACCGCTGCGCCTGCTGAGAACCATTTGCCCTTTTGCTGCTTTTTCCGGCTCCCCCATTCACACCCGCACCCAGGTTCGTTCTGTCGCAATCTCATCAATCTTGCTTGATGTCTGGTTCGTTCTGTCGCAATATCATCAATCTTGCTTGATGTCTGGTTCGTTCTGTCGCAATATCATCAATCTTGCTTGATGTCTAGTTCGTTCTGTCGCAATATCATCAATCTTACTTGATGTCTGGTTCGTTCTGTCGCAATACCATCAATCTTGCTTGATGTCTGGTTCGTTCTGTCGCAATATCATCAATCTTACTTGATGTCTGGTTCGTTCTGTCGCAATATCATCAATCTTGCTTGACGTCTGGTTCGTTCTGTCGCAATATCATCAATTTTGCTTGATGTCTGGTTCGTTCTGTCGCAATCTCATCAATCTTGCTTGATGTCTGGTTCGTTCTGTCGCAATATCATCAATCTTGCTTGATGTCTGGTTCGTTCTGTCGCAATCGCATCAGTCTTGCTTGATGTCTGGTTCGTTCTTTCGCAATACCATCAATCTTGCTTGATGTCTGGTTCGTTCTGTCGCAATATCATCAATCTTGCTTAAGCGCTTGATGGCTGGTTCGTTCTGTTGCAATACCATCAATCTTGCTTGAAGTCTGGTTCGTTCTGTCGCAATCTCATCAATCTTGCTTGATGTCTGGTTCGTTCTGTCGCAATATCATCAATCTTGCTTGATGTCTGGTTCGTTCTGTCGCAATCGCATCAATCTTGCTTGATGTCTGGTTTGTTCTGTCGCAATACCATCAATCTTGCTTGATGTCTGGTTCGTTCTGTCGCAATCGCATCAATCTTGCTTGATATCTGGTTCGTTCTGTCGCAATACCACCAATCTTGCTTGATGGCTGAATCGTTCTGTCGCAATATCATCAATCTTGCTTGATGTCTGGTTCGTTCTGTCGCAATATCATCAATCTTACTTGATGTCTGGTTCGTTCTGTCGCAATATCATCAATCTTACTTGATGTCTGGTTCGTTCTGTTGCAATGTCATCACTCTTACTTGATGGCTGGTTTGTTCTGTCGCAATATCATCAATCTTACTTGATGTCTGGTTCGTTCTGTCGCAATATCATTAATCTTGCTTGATGTCTGGTTCGTTCTGTCGCAATCTCACCAATCTTGGTTGATGTCTGGTTTGTTCTGTCGCAATATCATCAATCTTGCTTGATGTCTGGTTCGTTCTGTCGCAATCGCATCAATCTTGCTTGATGTCTGGTTCGTTCTGTTGCAATATCATCAATCTTACTTGATGTCTGGTTCGTTCTGTCGCAATATCATCAATCTTGCTTGATGTCTGGTTCGTTCTGTCGCAATACCACCAATCTTTCTTGATGGCTGGTTCGTTCTGTCGCAATATCATCAATCTTGCTTGATGTCTGGTTCGTTCTGTCGCAATATCATCAATCTTACTTGATGTCTGGTTCGTTCTGTCGCAATATCATCAATCTTACTTGATGTCTGGTTCGTTCTGTTGCAATGTCATCACTCTTACTTGATGGCTGGTTTGTTCTGTCGCAATATCATCAATCTTACTTGATGTCTGGTTTGTTCTGTCGCAATACCATCAATCTTACTTGATGTCTGGTTCGTTCTGTCGCAATACCATCAATCTTACTTGATGTCTGGTTCGTTCTGTCGCAATACCATCAATCTTACTTGATGGCTGGTTCGTTCTGTTGCAATATCATCAATCTTACTTGATGTCTGGTTCGTTCTGTCGCAATATCATCAATCTTACTTGATGTCTGGTTCGTTCTGTCGCAATACCATCAATCTTACTTGATGTCTGGTTCGTTCTGTCGCAATATCATCAATCTTGCTTGATGGCTGGTTCGTTCTGTCGCAATATCATCAATCTTACTTGATGTCTGGTTCGTTCTGTCGCAATACCATCAATCTTACTTGATGGCTGGTTCGTTCTGTTGCAATACCATCAATCTTACTTGATGTCTGGTTCGTTCTGTCGCAATATCATCAATCTTTACTTGATGTCTGGTTCGTTCTGTTGCAATATCAATCAATCTTACTTGATGTCTGATTCATTCTGTTGCAATACCATCAATCTTACTTGATCGCTGGTTTCGTTCTGTCGCAATATCATCAATCTTGCTTGATGTCTGGTTCGTTCTGTCGCAATACCATCAATCTTACTTGATGTCTGGTTTGTTCTGTCGCAATACCATCAATCTTACTTGATGTCTGGTTCGTTCTGTTGCAATACCATCAATCTTACTTGATGACTGGTTCGTTCTGTTGCAATATCATCAATCTTACTTGATATCTGGTTCGTTCTGTTGCAATACCATCAATCTTGCTTGATGTCTGGTTCGTTCTGTCGCAATACCATCAATATTGCTTGATGTCTGGTTCGTTCTGTTGCAATACCATCAATCTTACTTGATGGCTGGTTCGTTCTGTTTCACTATGCCATCAATCTTACTTGATGTCTGGTTCTTTCTGTTGCAATATCATCAATCTTACTTGATGGCTGGTTCGTTCTGTTGCAATATCATCAATCTTACTTGATGGCTGGTTCGTTCTGTTGCAATGCCATCAATCTTGCTTGATGGCTGGTTCGTTCTGTTGCAATATCATCAATCTTACTTGATGGCTGGTTCGTTCTGTTGCATACCATCAATCTTACTTGATGGCTGGTTCGTTCTTTTGCAATACCATCAATCTTGCTTGATGGCTGGTTCGTTCTGTTGCAATACCATCAATCTTACTTGATGTCTGGTTCGTTCTGTTGATACATCATCAATCTTACTTGATGGCTGGTTCGTTCTGTTGCAATACCATCAATCTTGCTTGATGGCTGGTTCGTTCTGTGCAATACATCAATCTTACTTGATGTCTGGTTCGTTCTGTCGCAATATCACAATCTTACTAGATGTCTGGTTCGTTCTGTTGCAATACCATCAATCTTGCTTGATGGCTGGTTCGTTCTGTTGCAATACCATCAATCTTACTTGATGGCTGGTTCGTTCTGTTGCAATACCATCAATCTTGCTTGATGTCAGGTTTGTTCTGTTGCAATACCATCAATCTTACTTGATGGCTGGTTCGTTCTGTTGCAATACCATCAATCTTACTTGATGTCTGGTGCGTTCTGTTTGCAATATCATCAATCTTACTTGATGGCTGGTTCGTTCTGTTGATACATTATCATCAATCTTACTTGATGGCTGGTTCGTTCTGTTGCAATACCATCAATCTTGCTTGATGGCTGGTTCGTTCTGTTGCAATACCATCAATCGTACTTGATGCTGGTTCGTTCTGTCGCAATATCATCAATCTTACTAGATGTCTGGTTCGTTCTGTTGCAATACCATCAATCTTGCTTGATGCTGGTTCGTTTCTTGCAATACCATCAATCGTACTTGATGTCTGGTTCGTTCTGTTGCAATACCATCAATCTTGCTTGATGTCTGGTTTGTTCTGTTGCAACACCATCAATCTTACTTGATGGCTGGTTCGTTCTCTTGCAATACCATCAATCTTACTTGATGTCTGGTTCGTTCTGTCGCAATATCATCAATCTTACTTGATGGCTGGTTTCGTTCTGTTGCAATATCATCAATCGTACTTGATGGCTGGTTCGTTCTGTCGCAATATCATCAATCGTACTTGATGGCTGGTTCGTTCTGTCGCAATACCATCAATCTTGCTTGATGCTGGTTCGTTCTGTTGCAATACCATCAATCTTGCTTGATGTCTGGTTCGTTCTGTTGCAATACCATCAATCTTGCTTGATGGCTGGTTCGTTCTGTTGCAATATCATCAATCTTACTTGATGGCTGGTTCGTTTTGTTGCAATACATCAATCTTGCTTGATGTCTGGTTCGTTCTGTTGCAATATCATCAATCTTACCTGCTGTCTGGTTCGTTCTGTTGCAATACCATCAATCTTACTTGATGTCTGGTTCGTTCTGTTGCAATACCATCAATCTTACTTGATGTCTGGTTCGTTCTGTTGCAATACCATCAATCTTACTTGATGTCTGGTTCGTTCTGTTGCAATACCATCAATCTTACTTGATGTCTGGTTCGTTCTGTTGCAATACCATCAATCTTAATTGATGTCTGGTTCGTTCTGTTGCAGTACCATCAATCTTACTTGATGTCTGGTTCGTTCTGTTGCAATACCATCAATCTTACTTGATGGCTTGTTCGTTCTGTTGCAATATCATCAATCTTGCTTGATGGCTGGTTCGTTCTTTTGCAATACCATCAATCTTGCTTGATAGCTGGTTCGTTCTGTTGCAATCGCATCAATCTTGTTTGATGTCTGGTTCGTTCTGTCGCAATACCATCAATCTTGCTTGATGGCTGGTTCGTTCTGTCGCAATATCATCAATCTTGTTTGATGGCTGGTTGGGTCTGTCGCAATCTCATCAATCTTACTTGATGGCTGGTTCGTTCTGTCGCAATATCATCAATCTTGTTTGATGTCTGGTTCTTTCTTTGCAATACCATCAATCTTACTTGATGCCTTCAGGGAAGGTTTTTTTTTTTATCCGAGAATATAGAGGGTCATAGTCCTCTCAAGAAACACTT
>CM031596.1:39050234-39065234 GCA_018398815.1 Conus ventricosus | reverse complement strand
TCCTTAAAATTATCTCTAAAGAAAAATGGGGACAGAGTTCATCTACATTGATAACTCTATGTAAATCTTTAATGAGGTCGAAAATAACATATGCCCAAGAAGTAATCTTTAGCGCTCCCAAATACCTATTGAAAAAGCTTGAAAGTATTGAATGCAAGGCATTGAAATTATCACTTGGCCTTCCGGTGCATGCATCATCTTCTCGTACGTATTATGAAGCGCAGATGCTTCCCTTAGATGAATACAGAGAGTTAGCGTGTTGTAAATTTGTTATCAAGAGTACAACTAATAAAACGCACATTAGATCTGAAATAAAAATGAGGTCAGATATTGATTTTCCTAAAAGAGCCAAATCTATAGCTTCTCAAAAACACTGGCAACGTACACGTCAAAAAGTATTACTGATTCCGGAGTTTCAATCGATAACGATGCTCTATCCATTAGACCGTTATTTTCTCCTATACCACCATGGGAGCTTAATAAAGCACATTTTCATATATTGAACATACCAATATGAAAAAAGATGAAAACATAAACATGTTAGCAAGCTATATCAAATGCCATGTTGAAAAGAACTATTCAAATTATTTGAAAATATACACAGACGGTTCGTGCATTGATAAACAAGCAGGTTGTGCATTCCTAATACCAGACTTAAGAGTAGAGAAATCATTTTATATCGGAATTAACAAATCGATATTTACAGCAGAATTAACAGCGATACTCCTGGCTTTAAATTACCTTTTAAACTTTCCAAAAACAATATTTCAAATTCTGTTCTATGTTGATTCTAAATCAGCTCTTCAGGCATTAAAAGTTTTTCAACTGCACACAAGACCTGAAATGATCATAGAGATAAGTTGTAAGATACACATGTTAATTACAATAGGAACCCATGTAGCTTTTTGTTGGATTCCTTCACATTGTTCTTTTCATTAAAATGAAAAAGTAGACAGGGCAGCTAAACGTGGAGCCAAAAATAGTTTTGATTCAGAACTGTTTGATTTCCCCTTATCAGTACATGGACAGTGTAACTTGGTTAAGTCGCAAGCTTTTGAATATAGTATGGTAGATCACGTCTATAAAGAACAGTTTGATATTAAAAGAATCGAAGAGAATTTTAATCTTAATAGAAAATTACTCTCATTAATGCACAGGTGGAAACTTAATGCATTTAAAACAAAATATGTAAAAAACGTAGTTTGCGTATGTGGAAACAAGATTACTCCAGTTCATATTGTTTCATGCAATGATATGAAAAAAATCATTCCAGTATTGAAGCAAAATACTGTGCAGGCCATTTTTCAGTCACCAGCTTTAACGTATGGAATCTTTGTACACTTAGAACGCACCCCTATTGGAAAATACTTATAACATTCTTTATTAACTTTATTTGCGGGGATAAGAAAGGAAGGGGGTGGGGTGGGGTGGATAAAATGGTCGGGGGGGGGGGGTGGAGCAAAGGACTTTTGTTTTGTTTTGTTTGTTTGTTTGTTTTTCTTTTTTCTTTAATACTGTCATCTGTTTTGACTTTAATTGATTAGTTAGTGTTGGTTATAAGTATTTTGTTTCATGTTAATCTTCTCTTTTGACTAGTGTAAAGATATTCACACACTTAGGCTACACATCCATAACTCTCACTCACACACACAGGCCCCACACACACACACACACACACACACACACACACACACACACACACACACACACACACACACAACCCACACACCAACACTGTTGCAGGGTTAAGACCCTACGTTGTGGAATGCGAGACATGTGCCTACC
Organism: Conus ventricosus; assembly: GCA_018398815.1. Taxonomy (NCBI): domain Eukaryota; kingdom Metazoa; phylum Mollusca; class Gastropoda; order Neogastropoda; family Conidae; genus Conus; species Conus ventricosus. The sequence continues at coordinate 39,063,449 of CM031596.1, read as the reverse complement.
ATTCTTACATACAAATTATGACGGCTTTTGCAGCAGTTTGTGCAACTTACATATTCGCAAAGCTGACGCGAGACAAAAGGTGCATTATAAGGATTCTCGTCGTCAGATATTTGGATCCTTTTTCTCACCATTTGTTCATATAGCTGACATCTGTCAACATGATACCCGACGAAGATTATAAAAAATTTTTAGCTGGCGGCATGCATTTTGCACATCCTGCATTTCCCCCGCTCCTCCTCTTCCTCACAGTCACGACAAGCCGAACCCAAACCGAGGCAAACACACAACCGGCGCATGCGGAGACTCGATCTGAAACGGAGGCCGCCACGCACGCGCCGTCGATGCCTGGTCTTTTGCTGCGGCGGGTTTGTGCCTCTCCTCCCTCCTGCCAAACGACCAATGAATGACAGACGCTGTGCGGCTGAGGGACCACACATCATGAGGTGGTGGACCCGTCACCAGCACGAGTGGAAGGGTGGTGGAGGGAGGGAGAAGGGCGGGGGCGGAGGAGAGAGGGAGGATTCATTCCCCCATCCACGCACCTGGGGGAAGCATAAATCGGGTGCATCGTGAGGACGGTCACAGTTTAGCGCTAGGTGTTAGTGTGCCTGTCACGAACTGGCGGGCACTCCCCCCACCCTCTGCGTATCGCCGAGCAGGTAGGTGTTGATTCCATCGTTCGTAGTAGGTCAAAGCTGCTGACCCAAAAGGTCTACCCAAGAAGAATAGCAAACAAAAAGAGGAGTAATCAAACGGTATAAGTTCCAGGGGGGGGGGGGGGGGGGGGGGGGGGGGGGGGGGGGGGGGGGGGGGAGTCATTGGTCTCAAAATTTGAACGGATGAGGTCTGTGTTTACTGAGTTTTTGTTTGTGAATTTTAACGGATTAAAACATTTTTTTTATGTCCAACTAGTTTTTGTTTTCTTTGAGAAACCTGAAGGGGTAAAACAAACAAATCAAACAAGCAATAGACATTGGTTCAAATTTCTACAGTTCACTTTCTGTTTCATTTTGATCTAGCTGACCACACACAATTCTGGGCTGCTGAAGTTAAATGAAAAGTTCAAGTTTTCGAGGTCTAGAAAACAGAGCGTCAACCTAGTTCAAAGGCTTTGCAGTGTTTTTAACTCATCCATCTCCAAATTATTAAAAACAAACAAACAAACATAGAAAGAGCGAGAAATAAACAGGAATCTTTGCTTTCAGGTGTGATCAAGTGGCGCATTCATCTTCACGCCGCGGTTCTCTTTCTCGTGAAAGAAAGAAACAAAGCACTTAAAGTTAATTACTGTCAGTTTTGGATACAGTGTCACGTTCAATAGACAACCTCGCACAATTATAGCTGAGAGAAAAGAAAAGACAAGGAAACAACAGCAACAGCAAAAACAAGAAAAAAAAAGAAAAAAAAGAAAAAGGGGGTAACATTTTCTTCGTTCAAAAAGAAAACAATAACAAAGACAGTAAGAGATAATTAAACAGACGAGGAAAAATACAAGCAAATTTTTACCTCCTAGTTTACGAGAGAGATCCAGAAACACATTGATCTATCCCCGCTGGGAACAAGCTCGTTTGAAAGTCTTCAAATAAACGCCTCGACCACTAACGGACCCCCAATGGCTGGAGCTTCTCACAGACCGTGCCCAGCCTGGCTTATGATGATTTTCCTGTATGCCGTCCTCATGAGCCAGAGTGCCAGTGCTGCACGCGCCAACGCTTGGACAGGGGTTCCAGATCAGGAGGTGACCCTGAGCTATCTACGACGAACGCTCAACTCTCTTGAACGTGCCCTGGACTTTTTCCACAGACAGTATGAGCAGGTCAACCTCGATGCAGTGATTGGAACCAGAATCGTAGAAGGTGAGGCTGGAAGTGGTGTCTTGCTTTGCTAGAATTGTGCGGTCGGGGATGAATGCTAGTGTCGTGTGTGTGTCATCGATTCTTTAAATCGCAGAGAGAGTGAGGTGTCCTCAAACGTGAGGATCGTAGATGACGCGGTGGATGGTTTTGTATTCAGACTTGTCAAAATCGGGCAAGATCAGTCAAAAAGTGTGTGTCTTCGGTAGTTGTAAGGCGAGAGGCCAGACAGAAGATTTTTACTTCGTCAGATATGCAGAGATTGAGATATTCATTCCTTTGACGTGACTTATCAGAATCGTAGCAGATGTGTGAAAAGTTTGTCTTGTCAGAATCGTAGAAGTCAAATTCAAGTTTCTACCCTTTCTACCCTCCCATATCTATTTATTTGCTCACGTCAATGGTGGAGAGAGAGGGTGATGGTAATGATTATTGTTAGTATGGTTACTATGATTGTTGTTGCTTTTATTGTCTCTCCCCCTCCCAGCTCATTTCACCACCTTCCCTCCTCTTCCCACCCTTTGCTTTCCACCCTCTACACCCTCACCCTTCCCTCCTATCCCCCCTTTTTTTTCCTGCCCTCCAACAAGTCCCCTTCCATCCCCCATCCTCCAGTGAACTCTGTTCTAAGTGAACTCTTTTCTAGTGAACTTTTTTTTTAGTGACACAACAACAGTAATCTTAAGTGTTATGTTTGTCAGTTGGCCAGTGTGGCTTGAGAAAGGTTGAAATAAACCGAAATATTGCCATTATCTCATGGGTGTTTCGTGGCTTCTATATTTCATCTTCCTGTCAAATTCAAGTTGGTTTTCAACAGCCAGAATCAAAGAAAATAAATGAAAATTTCGTCTATTGACGACCTGCACAAAATTTGAGAAGTACGTCAAGAGTATTTTTCCGCATCAGTAGGCTAATCAGACTAGAAGAAGATGAATGGAAAGTTTGACTTTTTGGATCAAAACGGAAAAAAGTAACAAGTATATTTCTTTAAGATTGAGAGTCGTCACAGATGAATGAACATATGCGCTTCGCAAAGAAAGAATCTGTGCGGGTGAAGTCATCAGTTTTTTTTTTTTCTTTTTCAACAATCCAAATTGTAGAAGGTGAGACAGAAATTCGTGTTTGGACGAGTTAGAAAAGGCTAGACGAAAATTTGTGATATGACTTGTCAGAAACACAGAAGAAGACAACTATTTTTCTTGCTTGTCACAAGGGTTGAAAGTGATGCCAAAGTTTATAACCTAATTTGACAGGTTCGTAGAAGATAGGATGAGAATTTTCTGTTCATCGATCAGAATTGCAGAAAGACAAGTAAAACAATATTGTCTTCATTGATAAGAATCGCAGAAGGTGAGGTAAACATTTGTGCTCTATTGATCAGAATGGTGGAAGATGAGACAAAAATGTGCACCTTGATTGATTAGAATTGCAGAAGGTGAGGTGAAAGTTTGTGTCTTGACTGACTAGAATTCTAGACGAAACGAAAATGTGAATCTTTTTGATCGGAATCGTACAGGGTGGAGTAAACTTATGCCTTCATTTATCGGTATCGTGGTGGGTAAGATAAAGACATGTGTCTTCGTTGATCAAAATCAGAGAAGGTGAAGTAGAAATGTATCATTAGTGATTAGAATCGCAGAGACGAGGCAAATGTCAGAATGTTTATCGATCAGACTCTTGAAACGTGAGGCAAACGTTTATCCTCATACCTCACAATCAGATAAAATGAGGCAAAAGTGTGTGACTTTATTGATCAGAACTGTGAAGGTGTGGCAGAAAAGTTTCTGTCTTCGTTGATCAGGATCACAGATAAGGCGAAAGTGTGTGTATGTGTGTTGTGAATGTGTGTGTGTGTGTGTGTGTGTGTGTTTGTGTGTGTGGTGTGTGTGTGTGTGGTGTGTGTGTGTGTGTGTGTGTGTGTGTGTTGTGTGTGTATGTGTGTGTGTGTGTGTGTGTTGTGTGTGTTGTGATTAGAATTGTATAAGGCGGAGCAACATTTTATATTTCATTGACAGACTGTGAGGCATTATTTCTTGTCTCCTTTTTCTTAATCACAGAAAGTTATCTTTATTCATCAGAATCACAGAAGGTAAGGCAAAATTAGTTTCTTTGATCCGAACCCTTGAAGGTAAAGCAAAATTTTCGTCTTCATTTACAAGAATCATAGAAGGTTAGACAAACGTCTGTTTTCACCGACCAAAAGCCATAGAAGGTTGGAAACAAATTGGTCATTGAGAATAATCACAGAAGGTATGCCAAACGTTTGAATCTTTATTCATCAGAATCATAAAAGGTAGGACTAAAGTCTGTGCCCTTATTGATAAGAACAACGGGAGGCGGGTCAAAAGATTAGGCCCTTATGGATATGAATCTTGGAAGGGAAAACAAATGTTTATTTTTAACAGCCTGATGGGTGGTCACAACACCGCATATTGAAAACAACGGCAGGTGCGACACTTGGAAACTCATGCAGTGCTTGTTGACTATTTCATAGGATGACGGATTATACAAACCCTCTCCGCTCAGAATAGACAGACCTGCAAGTCGCTGATAGTCGATCCCCCTCTCCACCCCCCCCCCCCCCCCCCCCCCCCCCCCCCCCCCCCGCTCTCCACCCCCCCTCCGCCCATTACCCACACTACACATTATTTGGACTCTTTCCTCCTCCCCACCCCTCCCCCAGCCACCTTCCAATATGCACTCGTGGACAAATCTGCCCTGTTAAGGCAAAGTCAAGTAATCTATTTTTGTCAAAAATGAGGTTATTTGTGAATCACAGTCACCATTTAGGTGCGCATCTTCTGTGTTATTTTTTTAGGCTGAACGGCCTTTAGTTTTCGAGATTTAAGCAAGTATGTCCATGTTAAATTTCCTTTAAGTACCAGAATGTTTTGACAGAATGAAGTAAGTCCTGCAACTCCAGATTCCCTTGATGTTACTATAAATACCCTCTACATGCTACGTCGATCACAATTTGATGGCAAAAGAGAGCATGTCCTTTAGCCAGTGAGAGAAAAGGATCAAGTTGCAAACCAATCAGAATACTTGTTACTTTGATTGTTGGGGAGTCGTGCGGCGAGTAACCATGGGTGATTCAGACACATCAGAGTAAGTTCTGGTTTAATACTTGTAATATAGTGATGTTGATAGGTTTATAGTAATGTTGATAATGTTGAATGCGTCGTTTGTGGTGTAACTTGTCGTCTTGGCCGTGCAAATGCTTGAAAATATAATGGGCCAGTCATTTGGCTGCTTGATCAAGTTTTGGCTTTGATCTAGTTTTTCAGTTTCTGTTTCTTCACTACCGGTAATCAGTCTAGCCAGAAAGGTGCATTCAGTGCCAAGCCTATGGATGCGTGAGTGTGTATGCATGTGTCAGTGGATGTGTCCATAAAATTGTGACGGCCTCCCACAAAATGATAGATAAGTCGCGCAGGGCTGATCGCCGCTGCGGGCAACAAAGAATAGTGAGGGTCATTTGGGGTAAAATGAGATTTTTGGATCGACGTATTGTAACGCTGTTAAATTCATCAAAATCAGGAAATATTTTCGATTATGAAGGCCAGGGAATTAGTGGCCTTATAAACGAATATTTCGCCACCATCAATAGCAATGAAAAGGAATATCGGCCCTAGTATTTTCTAAAGTGTGTGTATGCGCGCGCGCGTGCGCGCCTGTGTGTGTGTGTGTGTGTGTGTGTGTGTGTGTGTGTGTGTGTGTGTTGTGTGTGTGGTGTGCGCGCGCGTGCGTGCGTTCATGTGTGTGTGTGGGGGTGGGGGGGTGGGGATGGTCGTTACTGAGTTAGAGTGTGATTGTGTGTTTGCGAAGACCATATGAACGTATTTAGAAAAAAAAAATGCACGAAATATTTACTTCCTCTTACTTTACTTTACCAATTCCTCCCTCCTCGTTCTTTTCAAACTGTCTCTGTTTGATCTGTTTCCATCTTTTCTCTCTCGCTCTCTCTCTCTCTCTCTCTCTCTCTCTCTCTCTCTCTCTCTCTCTCTCTCTCTCTCTCTCTCTCTCTTCCTTCCCTCCTCCTCCCTCTCTTCCCTTCCCTCTTTTCCTCTCTCTGTCCCTTCTTCACCTTCCTTTCTCTCTCTCTTCTGTTTGTCTCTGTCTTCTGTCTCTCTCTCTTTTCTCTCTCGTCTGTCTCTCTCTCTCTCTCTCTCTCTCTCTCTCTCTCTCTCTCTCTGTCTCACCCATTTCATTCCTAGAAAAGTCTATTCTACAGTATCACCCGATTAATTGAAAATGCCTTGGGGTGGGACCACTCCTTGGTTTGCACAGTTAATTTCACTTTTTTATGTTGATTTGAATGCTGTTTCAGATAAGGCAGAAAACTGAAATTAAAGAACACGCGGATGATTTTTTAGATAGATAATTAGAAGTCCTTACGTAATACCAAGTTCCTTTGGATTACCGGGTTTCACTGTAATACACTTACTGACTCGGAAAAGTGACCAGCATATAATGCGCATGTGAAAATTACAACTTGCATAAATGTACCTTTTTTTGTAAAATATTTAACAAACAATTTGATCCAAAATAATGTGGCAAAAACAAGTATGTACACATACTCGCTTTTGGCAAAAAATTTAACAAGCCTGTTTTATTAGAATGTTTAGGCAGAGAAAAGTACGTCCATAAAAATTAAAATATAAAAGAAAATGAAGAAGCTATCGAAAAACCCTGAATGGACAAACAATTTGTCTCTGTCCTGAATATAATCCAGAAATAAAAACAGAAAAACTATTGACACTGTTTGAGAATTCAATTAAAACACAAAAATGCGTTTTTCTCGAAAGTAGATTTTATGGACTTGCTTGGTTTTGCCTTAACAGGGCAGAAATGCTTAAAGATCCGTAATTCTTGCATGGGGTGTAGAGAAACACGAAAATGTTCATAATGTATCAGGATGATCGGAGAAGAGAATGGGTTTTTTTTCGAGCTTTCTTCCTTGCAGTGCAAAAGTGATCCCTCAAACAGCATCAACAACTCGTACTGTTGTTCATATGATGTATGGTGTGGCGCTATGATCACCGTGGGTAGAGCTGGTATACTGTCTTCGTCGTGCCTAATGAGAAACATGAGGACGTGTAGCGCTTCGTTCTGGCTTCTCATTGACAGTGGTCTTGGTTGTTGATCTGAATGTATACACATTCTGGGGTTTTTTGTTTTTTCGGTTGACCTTTAATACACAGTACCGAATTCCCCTTTCCCACCTCTTCCTTCCCCTACCACCCCTACTCGCTCTCTCTGTCAGTCAGTCTGTTCGTCAGTGTCTCTCTCTCTCTGTCTCGCCATCTCTCCTCTCTCTCTCTCTCTCCTCTCTCTCTCTCTCTCTCTCTCTCTCTCTCTCTCTCTCTCTCTTCTTCGTGTGTCTGTCTGCTTGTCTGTCCTCCCTCTCTGTGTGTGTATGGTGTGTGTGTGTGTGTGTGTGTGGTGTGTGTGTGTGTGTGTGTGTGTGTGTGCGGGTGTGGTGTGTGTGTGTGTGTGTGTGTGCGCGCGCGTGTGTGTGCGTGTGTGTGTGTAGTGCGTGTGTGGTGTGTGTGAAAGAGAGAGAGAGAGAGAGAGAGAGAGAGAGAGAGAGAGAGAGAGAGAGAGAGAGAGAGAGAGAGAGAGAGAGAGAGCTGTGTTCCTTCGCCTTTTTCTTTCACTTGTTTTTGAGGCTACGAGTAGAATAATCGCCCGTCTTGGCAAGAGCAAAAAGCTAACTTACCAGAGTGTACGAGTTGTGAACAGTCGACTGCATGGTGTACAAGACGAAGAAACACTTCAATGCAAAGTCATGCAGGAGACGTGTCTGCTGAAGTGTTTCAAAATTTAAAAGGTAAGTAAATCCGCCCTGTAACAGGGACAAACACATTGCTGGACCAAACACAACGCGTTTTGACTTCTTAGTTCTTCTTCAAGCAAGATAAACGACATTCAGGACAATGAAAATGAAGAACGAGCAGTCGCTTATCTTCTCAAATTCGATACAAGATGGGCAAATTTGAACAGAAAGGTGACTGCTCGTTCTTCGTTTTCATTGTCCTGAATGTTGTTTATCTTGCTTGAGGAAGACCTAAGAGGGCAAAATGCGTCGAGTTTTGTCTTGTAATTTGTGTGTCCCTGTTATCTGGGGGATTTTACTTTAAATTCCTTTCAAATCGGTTTCAATTTCCGCCTGCAGTCACGTCACTTTGAAACTAAAGTATGAAGTTAGTAGAACAGAAAAGTATCTGGGATTTTCAGACTTTTTTTGGGTGGGTGGGTGGGTGGGGGGTGGGGGTGGGGGGTAAGATAATACATGCAATACCACACCCTTCGTAAAGTAGGAAGAGTGCTCTGTATATCCCCGGTAGAAAAAATATATATAAATAAAAAAGCTGAATACATGAATTTCAAATCAAAAACGACAGAATATCGTAGTGACATTTATTTCGAAAAGAGATGTTGATAGCCATGTATATAACTTTAGTAACTTATAGAGAACCCTTTTATATATACCATATGAAAAATAGTGACAGTATTTACTCGTTTCTAATAAAGCTGTTACAGATATTTTAAAGAAAAATAATCAAACTGAGAAAAGTACTTCATCAATATCCAATGGATTCATTTTATCACAAACGACAACAGCAATAAAATGTTTATTTTTGAAGCCTTACAGTGGAAACTGGTTGTATTTAAGTGAAGAATTAACGACGTGAAACTCGGTGTATGAAAAAAACTACGAGGTGCATTGTTTGAAAGGCATGATAATGACAAGGTCAGGAACGAAATTATAATGACTGCAATGTGTGCATTGTTTGAAGTACACTATAATGACAATATTTAAAAAAAATATAATAACTACAAAGAAAACGGTTCCAAAGAAAGGTATATTAGAAATGGAAGGATGGGGGTGATGGAGATGATGATGCTGATCATGACAGGGACGGTCAGGTTGAACTGGTCGGCGTGACTGTTGTAGATCATTCCAAGCTTGTAATAATAAATAATAAATAATAATAATAATAATAATAATAATAATAATAATATAATAATAACAATGATAATGATATTGATACTACACTAGTGCTGCTGCTGCTACAACAACAACAACTACTACTACTACTACTACTCTGCTGCTGCTGCTGCTATTACTACTACTACACACCACCACCACCACCACCACCACCACCTACTACTACTACTACTACTACTACTACTACTACTACTACTACTACCTATAATAGTAATATGTATGATGATGATGATGATGATGATGATGATGATGAAGATGATACTACTATTACTACTGCTACATTCAATAATGCCATAAACGAATACAGAAATAAATAAAAAGGTAAATAATCGAATAAATTAATAATAAAAACAATGATAAACAAATAAATAAATGAATAATTAAAGCAACTACAACAACCAATGGCAATATTAATAATAATGATTATGCCCCCCTCATAACTATTGCGCTCACGGCGCTTACAAGAACGAGCTAACGCTCAAGCAAACGTTTAGTTTTACTTCAGTTTAGTTCGGGCAATTACACAAACACTTGAGCAACCTTCTACATCCAGGTTGACTTCTCCTCTCCCTCTTTCCCACGCTTCAACACGGACGAGACACACACACACACACACACACACACACACACACACACACACACCACACACACACACACACACACACCCACGCACGCACGCACGCACGCACGCACGCACGCACGCACCGCACGCACGCAGACAGCACGCACGCACGCACGCACACACACACACACACAGACACACACAACACACACACACACACACACACACACACACACACACGCGCGACCACCACGGCAGACCTATTTGACACCCCAAACGTAAGCTTCGTCAGTCATGACACTCTTCGGGCAAACACTGGAACCCAGCGTGATGGCATTCATCTGACATGGACGGGAACCAGCGTCGTTGCCCGTAACATCGGCAGACACCTCAACAGAATGCTATGGTCTAAACCCAAGAGGCCCCAAAAACAACACCCCGCACGGTATCCATCATGGAAGATTCCTTTCACTACAATCCTAGGGATCTCGGCCGCCCCTTCCATGGCCCCTGTGGAACTATTTTGACGTGCTAACACAGTGGGAATAAATACTTTCAAACAGTCTAAGATGCTGAAGACATTATTCTAGCACAATGATTTGTAGAGTTGTTATTTATTCAGCATCAGAAATGTTTTGATCGTTGGAGATTGACATTCAATATTTTGTGCCATTTTCACAATCCCTGAAACATTTCCCCTCTTTTTTTCCCCTATCTATCCTTGTTGAAATTTGTTATATATTTAGTGTTGTTACTTTCTTTTCTTTTTTTAAAATTCTGGTGATATAGTATACAATTATAAAGAACATGACAAGACCAACAAATGTAAACATATTGCAATGGAATTGCAGATCAATATCAACAAATATTCAGGAGCTGATTCAACATCTCTCAGATAATATCTACCCAGCATTAGTATTACAATCTCTTAATGTACATGAACAAAAGCTTCCAAAAATCCAAAACTTTTACTACCCACCAATATACCAAAACAATGATGAAACGGGAAGGGTTGGCACCGCATTGTACATTCGACAAGATGTAGAATACCTCGAAATAGATACACCTTTTTCAAAAGACATTAAAAACATAAATGCTTGTGCAGTAAAAGCAAAATTCCATGGATCATTGATACTGAACATATTGTCGGTTTATTTGCCAAAAGGTCCTGACAATCAAAACACAGAGTGGATTCGTACTTTACAAGACCAAAACGATAAGTGGCTAATTGCAGGTGATTTCAATTCACACGCCCCCTTTTGGGATAATGAGTTGCAAAATCATAACGCATAACAGATTCCTTGAAAATGTGTAGACTCTTCACTCTGTATACTGAATGATGTAGTGTCACTCGAATCCCGGATATTTCATATCATCGGGCTTCAGCGATAGACCTAACTCTCATGTCGGCTGCAATCGCTCCAAGTTGTGAATGGAACACACTTAAAGACTCCCTAGGCAGTGATCATTTACCAATAGTTATTTCCATCAAAGTAAAACAAACTAGTTCTGATCTCACAAAAGATCAAATCCCAAAATTTAACTACAACAAAGCTGATTGGGATAGATTTGAAAACATGCTTTCTATTTGTAATTGCGAGGAGATGATGGTTGATGATGTTGATACAAGCTACATGAAATTTGTTGATACTGTTTTGCGTGCAGCTGAGCTTTCAATCCCTAAATGTAATCCTGATAAAACAAGAAAATATACAGGAAATGTTTGGTGGAATGTTTCCTGTGAAGAAGCAAGAGAACAAAAAATGGAGGCTTATAAAATGTATCTAAAAAATAAAACAGATCCAGAAAAGATTGCTGAAAAAAAAACAAAGCAAAAAATCACAGTAATAGAGTGAATGAAAAGGCAAAGGAAGAATATTGGTCAAATTTCTGTGAAAATGAGGTTCAAAATCACAAAGATCTCCAGAAAACTTGGAAAAAAATAAAAGAAATGAAAAATGGAATAAGTCTTCTTGGGTACCCCTTAAATTTGGAAAATAACGAATTTCCTTCCAATTTTGAAAAGGCTGAAGCATTTGCAGATGCATTTGCAAAAAATAGTAACTTCGAAGGCCTCTCAGAAGAACAAAAACTGCTTAGAGAAAAAATGGACGAAAACGAAGACAATGAAAAAAGTCCCAATAACAAATCACTATACAAATGCTCCTATTACTTTTCAGGAAACAAAAGATGCAATTTCAAACCTTGGATCAAAGAAAAAATCAGTGGGACCAGATGCGATTTCCAATGAAATGATAAAGCATTTACCAGTTAATATAAAAACTTTTCTAAGTTCATTTTTTCAAAAAATGTTGGTTTGAAGGGATTCAGCCCATCTTTATGGAAACAATCTACTGTTACCCCTATTCCCAAGGAGGAAAGTCAAATCAGATGAAAATAATTACAGACCTGTCGCTCTTACATCACATGTGGGAAAACTTATGGAAAGAATAATTCTAAAAAGGCTTGAACATTTCTGTGAAAAAAATGGTATAATTCCAATACAACAGGCGGGTTTTAGAAAAGGTAATCATCAGTTGATCATTTAGTAAAAATTACCACACAGATTAACATCAGTTTTCACGTAGGAAAAACGTACTTGCCACTTTTTTGACATTAGAAAGGCATATGACCAAGTCTGGCATTCAAAACTTCTAAACAAACTAGATCAATAGGTATTTCAGGTTGTATGTACAATTATATAAAGGCATTTCTAAGTGAAAGAATAATACAGACTAAGGTTGGTAATGCCTACTCTAATCAAGACGTACACAGATGGGAATTCCACAAGGGTGTAATAGCCCCAATCCTTTTCAACATTTGATGCATGATCTTCCAAAAGTGGTCTCAAACAATGTTGAGCTAGCACAATATGCGGATGATATTTGCATATGGATGAAAGTCACTCTAAAAAAGCTTACACCGATTAGATCAATTAACTATATTAAAAAGGTGTATCAAAATGAACTAGACAAAATCAGCAAATATATGATTGAAAACGGACTAACCCTTTCATATGAAAAATCGCATATGGTTCTCTTCAACTCTGGGTATGATCCTAAACTTCTACCCTCTTTTTCAAATAAATGGAATGCCGCTTGAATATAAGAAAGTTGTTAAATTTCTAGGAGTAAGCCTGACTTCTAAATTGAATTGGAACTACCATTTGGAAAATATTCTGACAAAAGCCAGAAAAGGATTAAATTTATTAAAAATGATAAATCGACAGTCGTGGGGAAAAGATAGTAAGGTACTTATTCATTTAGCAACTGCGCTTGTGAGATCAAAATTATCTTACGCTCAGGAAATATTCTTTTCAGCTCCAAAATATTTGATAACAAAGATGCAAAGCATCGATAGCAAAGCTTATAAGATAGCTTCGTGTCCCTGTCCATGCCTCAACACTAAAAAACCTACACAGAAATAGGAATTTTGCCCTTTAACCGAAAATATGAAACTTGCTTCAGCAAAATATATATTAAGGAGTCATTCAACGCAAAATTCATGTATCAAGGAAACCGGTTTAAAATCAGAAATACATTTTCCAAAGCGAGCACAGAGTTTTGACTCTGTAAAAACTATAGGCTCCTATACGTCCCAATTATTTACAGATGCTGGTGTTGAACCCCAAACAGTAGCTCCTCAAACGAATTACAGTAATATTCCTCAATGGGAACTTAGTAAGGCTAATTTCGATATTAATTATACAGATTTAAGGAAAAGTGATGGGATCATGCTGCCAACATATGTCAAGGCACATATAAACGAAAATTATATAAATCCAT
>CM031596.1:39010234-39015234 GCA_018398815.1 Conus ventricosus | reverse complement strand
CATAGCAACGACAGACATATTGTGAGACCTATTCTTAGCCTAAAATCGTAATCTTTGCTAATTACACATCAGTCAGTCTCTGTCTTTGTCTCTGAATGTCTGTCTGTCTGTTTCTCTCTGTCAGTCTGTCACTTTCTCTTTCATTAAGCCTCTTTCATTCTATCTCCTTGTCTGTGTGTAGATCATCTTGTGCCCCGCCTCTTTTACTAACCTTCATCCATTAATCCATTCACAGATCCGTCCATTACTCTCTATCTCTCTGTCTCTCTCTGTCTGTCTGTCTGTCTGTCTGTCTCTCCTCTCTCTCTCTCTCTCTCTTCTCTCTCTTCTCTCTCTCTCTTCTCTCTCTATCCGTCCATTATTCCTGCATAAGTGTGGAAAACCAGACAACCCACAAACGTTTTGTATTCAGAACCCATCCTCCCAAGGAGACTTCGACCCCCACGTTCTTCTTCAGGAAAAACAAAACAAAACAATGACCCACTTGACTTTCCCAGATACGACACAATCTCGAAAAGCACGTAGAGAGGCGGATCACTAAGAACAAGTACAGTTATTTCCCCTACATATGCAGTGTCGTCTGACACAGTCGCCGAGAGCTGCCTTGGAACTAAGGGTGTGTCAGTAGGCACGGACTGGGAGAGCAGCTTTCGTCTTCATCTATGGGGAAGAGGGAAACTGAAAGAGATAGGAAGTGAAAAGGGGATAGCGGAGTGTGTGTATGGAGGAGAACGGTGGGAGAGGGGTGCCTGTGTCATGCAATGTGAAGCAGCGATCCTGGTGTGTTCCAAACAGTATATTTAGAGAACTCTTGTACGAGTAAGTGCACGTATACTCGAGAGAAGAGGATGTACATGGCTGTCCTCAGATGTCTAACGCAATGACGTATACTCAAGAGAAGAAGATGTTCATTGCTGTCCAAAGAGCACGTAAGACCTCATGGCGAAAGCTGGGCAGTGTCTGGAGTTGTACTGTCGTCGCCTGTCAGATGAACAGCAATGAGTGAGGCAACGAGATGCACACAGCAGTTGCTTGGCGGCGGCGTTTTTGTTTTGCCGCAGTCATGAAGTACGGGCTGGTACACCCATGGGATCGCTCCCTCGGAAATTCTGTCGCGTCGCACCATTACAGAATGGCATCTGCCGAGGAGCAATTATGTCCCTACACGTGTTAATGGGATGCCCTGTGTGTGCCTGCACACTATGTGAACACAGCGCAGGCTTCCAAGGGTGGTGCAGGATTGCTCCCAGCTGGTTTGTGAGGCATTTGAGGACAGCACTTCTCTGGATCCTACCCGCACCTTCGTGTGTGTCTTTTTCTTTTCTGCTTGTACACGGCGGTCCAAACACGTCTAAGGCAATCACGTATACTCAAGAGAAGAAGATGTACATAGCTGTCCAAAAATGTATAAGGCAAATTAGAGAACCCTGCCATTTTCAACAGCGCAGAGAAGTTATAGCCAGCTCAGTGCCTCACATGGTCATCAGTCCACAGTATAAATGAGCCACCTCAACGTGGATTGCAATTTTGTTGTCGTTGTCGTTGCCTTGTTTGTCGTTGATGTTGCCTTGTTGTAGAGAACAAACAATAGTCGACACACACACACACACAAAAAAATGAAAGTACGTGCAAATATTACAAAAATCTACATGATCTTGCGCGCGCGCGCGCGCGCGCGCGTGTGTGTGTGTGTGTGTGTGTGTGTGTGTGTGTGTGTGTGTGTGTGTGTGTGTGTGTGTGCGAGAGAGAGAGAGAGAGAGAGAGAGAGAGAGAGAGAGAGAAGAGAGAGAGAGAGAGAGAGAAAAACAGACAGACAGACAGACAGTCAGACAGACAGACAGACAGACAGACAGACAGACAGAGAGACAGACAGACAGACAGACAGACAGACAGACAGACAGACAGAGAGGGTATGATGGAAATGGAACAATTAGGAATAGTATCTGAACTTGATGTAAGCAATTTCTGTGTGTCTTTCTGTCTCTCTCTGTCTGGCTTTGTCTGTCAGTCTGTCTGTCTGTCTGTTACTCTGTTTCTGACTTTGTCTGTCTGTCTGTCTGTCTGTCTGTCTCTCTGTCCATGTTTTTTTTTACCTGTCATTTAAAAAAAATCTCTATTTCTACATCTGCACCGTGTGTGTGTGTGTGTGTGTGTGTGTGTGTGTGTGTGTGTGTGTGTGTGTGTGTGTGTGTGTGTGTTTGATGTCAGGAAGAAAAATAACAGTGGAATTACACTGATGGAAAATAATTAGGAACCGCAGTATAGTATAGAGTTCAGTCTGCAAACGACCTTGAACATTAGGAACACCCACACACACACACACACACACACACACACACACACACACACACACACACACACACACACGCACGCACGCACGCACGCACGCACGCACGCACGCAGGTACGCACGCACGCACACACTCACGCACGCACGCACGCACGCACGCACGCACGCACCACACACACGCACGCACGCACGCACACACACACACACACACACACACACACACACACACACACACACACACACACACACACACACACACACGCACATCGCTTCTGTGCCCACCTTCCTTTACTGGATGTGAACCCTGGATCTCATGGACCGAAGAAATTCTGATTACAAGTTAAATAACACTAACATTCATGAGATAGTTTTCAAAGGGTTTATCATTATTATAACTATTATAATTTTTAGTCCTTTTTTGGGTGGTGCTTTCAAGGCAACAGAACAGCAAAAAAAAAAAAAAAAAAAAAAAAAAAACGCGAACCAAAAGAGAACATGAACTAGAACAGTGTTACAGTGACTGTAAAGCAAAGTAATGGTTTCCTGCGACAAATCATTTTTATCCTTTTCTTCTTTTTTCTTCAAGCATGTTTGTGTGGAGGCTTGATATCTTTAACATCTTGCACACGCATTCGGCAACTTTAAACTGGTGCAGACAAGCTACCACTAACCGGGTTGAAAGGAGAAACCCTTGAAAATCATACCTGGTAAAAAATCCACACGGTGCAGAAAGTTGTGAAAGGGTTAAACGAAGGAAAAATGGAATCTTGAAAGCCTGACAGATTTGTTTTCAGACAATATTGATACTTAAAATGAAAACTGTAATACAAAAATCTGTGAAAAATTTCTGAAAGATGATAATGAATCTTGAACATTAAGATTAAACGCTTTTTGAAAACTGATTTTAGAAAGTACCTTAGGCTGCCTTGTGATCAGAGATTCAGTAGCCAGCGTACTCTGAGTGAGTGACCCTATTTTCAAAGCATATTGCCAAATTACAGAAATCAAACATCCGTTACGTTCCAGACTTGCGCAAGCAGGCGAAACTACTCCCTCGTAAGTAATACTGAATCGTTCATTTAGTTCCTTCTCTCTATCTTTGTTTCTCTGTTTGTTTGCGATACACGTTCATGCGCGTTCACAGAAAGTAATAACATCACGTTCAGGGGAGATAACGCTGTAAAAGCACGCACTGTAGAGTGGTGTACAGCACGACAGAGACGGTCCGGATCAATAATGGCACGTAAGTTACAGCCCCTAATGTAGTGTCGTCTGTCACAGTGGTTGAAGATTGTCTGAACGAGGGGGAGAGGGGAACGGGATGATGGGGAGTGAGGCGAGGGGGGGGGAGTAGGGAGGAAAGAAGATTGAGCAGGGGGAGGATGGAAGGGGAGGTAGAAAGGTGGGGGTTGAGGGAGGGGGGGGGGGGACTGTGCGTCCTTTGAAACCCTTCAGCTGCAGAGATGGCTTATTCCCAGAAAGAGGAGGGCATTTTTGTGAGGTATTTGTTTCACACCAAACAAACCCATGACCTATTTTCTGAATTTAATTAGGCGTCTCATGGACGTCAATGTCTGATTTTCTGTTGTTGTTGATGTTGTTGTCGTCGTTATTGTTGTTGTTGTTGTTGTCGTTCGTTTGTGTGTATTTGTTTGTGTAATTTGTCCTGTTTCAAAAAACAATTTAGTGTCAGCGTGCGTAATGACAGCGGGAGAAATAGCACGTGGTAACATTATCCTGCTAATTCCTTCTTTTCACTGGGGAGAGAGAGAGAGAGAGAGAGAGAGGAGAGAGAGAGAGAGAGAGAGAGAGAGAGAACATGCATGCGCGCATGCGTGCAGGCGTGCAGAGATGCGCGCGCGCGTGGGCGCGCATGCATGCGCGGGCATATTTAGCTATACATGTGTGTGTGTGTGTGTGTGTGTGTGTGTGTGTGTGTGTGTGTGTGTGTGTGTGTGCGCGCGCGTGCGTGCGTGCGTGTGTGTGTGTGTGTGTGTGTGTGTGTGTGTTTCTGAAACTGGAAAATTTACAAAAGAAAGATGTTGTTGCAACTTGATACTCTCTCTCTCTCTCTCTCTCTCTCTCTCTCTCTCTCTCTCTCTCTCTCTCTCTCTCTCTCTCTGCACGGGTATGGAGGGAGTTTTGACTGTTTTCGTGTGTAACAACAGGCTATGAAGCTCTGCTCATAAGGAGCAATAGGGAAATGTTTCTACAGATATTCTGAAGACAAGGTATGTTTGAACACGCGTAGCACTTCACTTCAGTGCTACGTTACGAAAGAAAAACTATGTATCCAACAAACACCAGCTAACGAGGTGAGCTCGCCTCCCCGTCTATCCTCATGAAGTCACTCTGTTTAGA
This sequence comes from Conus ventricosus, assembly GCA_018398815.1. Lineage (NCBI taxonomy): Eukaryota > Metazoa > Mollusca > Gastropoda > Neogastropoda > Conidae > Conus > Conus ventricosus. The sequence continues at coordinate 39,010,584 of CM031596.1, read as the reverse complement.
AGAGGGATTGTTACAGGCAGAACGATTACCTTTCATAATTCACATGCATCATCAAACTGATTTATACTAACAAGTGTATATAGAAGCAAGAATACCAGTCGCTTCTGAGAGATATTTTGTAATTTTGCGATATTGAAAATTTAGTGTCTTAAAACGATTTATTTGGTTATGCAAACATGCACTGTAGCAAGTTTGGTGGAGTGTAAGTAAGATCAATTTGGTCTTTTTGCACATATTACCTAATTAGGGTCACAGTGTTAATGGTTCTTTCGTTTCTTCATATAATTTATCTCAGTATACAAACATGCATCGCAGCATGTCTGGTGTTGAAAAAAGAGAATCGAATCATA
>CM031596.1:38986680-38997634 GCA_018398815.1 Conus ventricosus | reverse complement strand
TCTGTCTGTCTGTCTGTCTGTCTCTCTCTCTCTTTCCTCTCTTCTCTCTTCTTTTTCTCTCTTCTCTCTCTCTCTCTCTCTCTCTCTCTCTGTCCGTCTGTCTGCCTCTCTCTTTCTCTTCTCCCTCCCCCTCCTCTCCACTCTCTCCCCCTCTCTCTCTCTTTTTGTCTGTATCTGTCTGTCTGTCTGTCTCTGTCTCTGTCTCTCTTCTTCTCTTCTCTCCGTCTCTCTCTCTCTCTCTCTCTCTCTCTCTCTCTCTCTCTCTCTCTCTCTCTCTCTCTCTCTCTCTCTCTCTCTCTCTCAGAACAACCATTGTGAGAGAAAAAAAAATCGTCTTCCCACCTCTTCCCAACCATATTCTCTGTAGGTGTTTGTTTGTGCTTATGAGCATGCGTGTGTGTGTGTGTGTGTGTGTGTGTGTGTGTGTGTGTGTGTGTGTGTGTGTGTGTGTGTGTGTGTGTGTGTGTGTGTGTGTGTGTGTGTGTGTGTGTGTGTGTGTGTGTGTGTAAGCGCGCGCATGCGCGCGTGAGTGTTAGTTGTAGCGATAGCGTTTTGTTTTTTCAAACATAGTATACCATTTGATTCGTGGGAATAAAAACCCATTGTAAAGCAAAAGAATCCCGTTAGCAAAGTAAAATACGTCTCTACAGTGGAATCAAACCCGGTTGTGGTAGCACTATGACTGGTTCTCAGTCTATCATGATGATAATCATGATAATGATGCTGAGACACCTCTCTCTCCGAGCCTCGTCCTCTATAACTTAGAGAGTCGCTCAGTACCTTCACCTTTCACAAGTGCCATTGAGGAAAGCCACAAATCTCACAAGACAGTGAGGTTAATCTTAGATGACGTGGGTCCAATCCGCGGAAGACATCACAGATCACCTCCGCCCCCACCCTACCCCCCCCCCCACCCCACCCCCGCCTTCTCTCCTCCTTCTCTCCTTCATCCAATGCTTTACAACGCCATCTAATCTTGAAAGAATACTTTTTTTCGCGAATGACGTAAGCCACAGGGACAGAGTAAGCACACTGTGCAATCTCCGGGGTTATGCCATTCGTACTGTCACGAAGTAGGTTCATGTTTCACGATGTATTCTACAGCTTCGCGCCAGATCCTAACTCATCATGGCAAATATTGTTGGCACTCCTATCAACAGCTTTCTTGTATTTGTGACTATCGCAAAGCGAGACCAGAGTCTCAGCGATAATTAAAAAAAAAACACCACAACAAGACGTTGATGATATGTATGGACCTCATTTTCAGTGATTTTCGTTTTGTATTCGTGACCTGGGAAAGCCAGATAACATTCTCAGTGATAATAAACAAAAGTGTTGATAATATTGTTGTTTCGTGAGAGCCAGCTAACAGGAACATTGCAAGATTGTTTCAGATATCTAAACGCTGTTCTGTTCGGAATGTTTCTTGAAACGATTCCACCAGATACCCACAATTTCGATTCTCGAATCGATAAATGTTGATATATGTCTGTTTCTGGCATCTGAGCAAAGCAGCCCTAATCATAACCGTATCCTTTTCTAATGTAACCCTACTTCACCGTTAAGAAAACCTTCACAAGCATTGAAATAAAAAAAAAATTCTTCCTGCTGTTTCTGAACTATAAAAGTGACCTTCCCCTTGATCATGACATTTGCTACAAGCCTGACGTGTGCATTCCCCCCCCCCCCCCCCCCCACCCCTGTTATCAACAAATGTTGGATCCCACTGGAGTGTAAATGATCCTTGAACACAGGTCGACATCTTGTTTTCTAATCAAATAATGATCGATCATAAGAACTCTGGCGGAGTAACAGTGTGGCAAAAGCCCTCTGAAAAGTGGACAACTGGAATGCAGGGCTCTAGGCCCAAGCATGTGATCCACAAACACATCGTTTGAAACTCATGGTCTGGGGCTCTGTTTCATACTTCGCTGTGAACGAGCTTGTCTTCATGGAGGGAAGAATGACTCAAGCACATTCAGCTAGCTACTACACGGCCATCTCCATCCATGTCATCTTTTCAGCAGTCATTTCCTACGAGACAATACCTCCTCCAAGGAGACAACGCTTCTCCGCACAAGTCTCGTGAAACAGACCAGTGGCAGCGACAGCAGTGTATTGAAGCAAAGTCATCCAAATTCAGCCCAGATGAAAATGTCTGGGCATTCTAGGGAAACGAAGGTAAAAAGTTTGTGTACATCGCATCGCTACTGCAGCAAAGCGGACTTGAAGTATGATCTCACAGTGGCGTGGAATTAGATGCCTGTGCCACGACGTGTACGTCAGAAGAACTACCTGAGCCTGTAAGAAAACTAACAAACAAAAAAAAGAACTCCAAAACTTTAATCAAGATAAAGGGAAACAAGTTTAGTTTTTCAACCGGTAAATCTCAATAATACAGTCATTTTGAAGATCTGACTATGATTCGGCAGAAGTCTTTAGAAATCGTGTAACTTGGTAAGCCCACAAAGAAGACACAGAGGCAGACATTCACAACCGCATCTCTACGAAGTTCTTCCAGCATGTCTTGGGGGGATAGTAGCCAGATTGCCGGTGGACCGTTGATTCCATGCCCGTGTCAGAACTTTCAGCAACACATTCGTTAAAGTCTCACGGGATTTCGCTGTTAGCGTGCTAGATGGGTACACAGAACTAGTTTCTCTCCGGCTTATTACAGGACTCGTTGACTGCCTGTAGAAAATCAGCAATGTCGTGGCACTGGCGGCACTCTCGGAAAGTAAGTCTTTGGGTGGGGAAAATATGTGGCTAAAACATCGACCTTTTTATCTCTATATCTTTATGGGCTAGATTACTGATACCTTCTCATTCTTCACTCCTCCTTACTCTTCTCTGCCAATCCTTGCCCCCCCCCCCCCCCCTACACCGTCCCGTCTACCCTACCCCACCCCCTCTAGACTAGTGTGCTGCTTAGCAAGAAGCGCAAAATATTCTGTTTAAGCTGGAACCTAGTCTCTCGTCTGTCTTTTTCTCTGTGTCTGTCCTTGTGTCTGTTCTTGTGTCTGTCTGTGTGTCTGTCTGTGTGTCTGTCTGTCTGTCTGTTTGTCTGTGTGTGTGTGTGTGTGTCTGTCTGTCTCTCTTCTCTCTCTCTCTCTCTCTCTCCTCTCCTCTCTCTCTCTCTCTCTCTCTCTCTCTCTCTCTCTCTCTCTTCTTCCAAATGATGCTCTTCTTCCTTCCTGTCTTCTGCCTGGCGAGGCTGTCTCTCTTCCTGTTGGTGTCTGTCTGTCTTCCCCTCCTCTTCCTGGCGGTGTCTCCCCTCCCTGCCGTCCTCCATTCGGCGACCCTGTCTCTCTCCCTGTCGGCGTCTCCTTTCTCTGCTCTCTTCCATTGGCGTTTTTCTTTCTGTCGACATTCCCCCCATCTCTACTCTCTTCCATTTGGCGATGCTGTTTCTCTTCCTGAGTACGCTTCCCTCATCTCTTTACTCTTCCATTGACGATGCTCTTCTCTCTCTCTCTCTCTCTCTCTCTCTCTCCTCTCTCTCTCTCTCTCTCTCTCTCTCTCTCTCTCTCTCTCTCTCTCTGCTGTGTTGTGTGTGTGTGTGTGTGGTGTGTGTGTGTGTGTGTGTGTGTGGGGTCTTTGTTCTGTCTCTCTGTTCTCTCTTCTTCTCTCTCTCTTCTCTCTCTCTCTCTCTCTCTCTCTCTCTCTCTCTCTCTTCTTCCCTCTCTCTCTCTCTCTCTCTCCTCTATCTCTCTCTCTCTCTCTCTCTCTCTCTCTCTCTCTCTTGCCTGTTCGACGTCTTCCCCCATCTTTGTACTATCCATTTGGCGATGCTGTTTCTCTTCCTGTCGACGTCTTCCCCATCTCTGTACTCTTCCATTCGGCGATGCTGTCCCTTTTCCTGTCGACATTTCCGCCATCTCTGTACTCTTCCAATCGGCGAAGATGTCTCTCTTCCTACCATCATGCCCCCCATCTCTGCTCTCTTCCATTCGGTGTCATTGTCTCTCTTCCAACCATCATGTCTCCCATCTCTGCTCTCTTCCATTCGGGGTCATTGTCTCTCTTCCAACCATCATGTCCCCCATCTCTGCTTTCTCCATTCGGTGTCATTGTCTCTCTTCCAACCTCATGTCCCCCATCTCTGCTTTCTTCCATTGGTGTCGTTGTCTCTCTTCCAACCATCATGTCCCCCATCTCTGCTTTCTTCCATTCGGTGACGTTGTCTCTCTTCCAACCATCATGTCCCCCATCTCTGCTCTCTTCCATTCGGTGACGTTGTCTCTCTTCCTACCGTCATGTCCCCCATCTCTGCTCTCTTCCATTCGGCGAAACTGTCTCTTTTCCTGCCGGCGTCTCCGACATCTCTGCTCTCTTCAATTCAGTGACTCTATATGTCTTCTTGTTGGCGCCTCCCTTCACTGCTCTCTTTCATTCAGTGACTCTATATGTCTTCTTGTTGGCGCCTCTCTTCACTGCTCTCTTTCATTCAGTGACTCTATATGTCTTATTGTTGGCGCCTCCCTTCACTGCTCTCTTCAATTCAGTGACTCTATATGTCTTCTTGTTGGCGCCTCCAGTCACTGCTCTCTTTCTCTCCCTCCCCCCCGCCTCTCTCTCTCTCTCCCCTTCTCTCTCTATCGCTCAGTCTGTCTGTCTGTCTGTCTGTCTGTCTGTCTGTCTGTCTCTCTCTCTTTCTCTCTCTCTCTCTCTCTCTCTCTCTCTCTCTCTCTCTTCTCTCTCTCTCGCTCTCTCTTCTCTTCCTCTCTCTCTGTCGATGTCTTTCTTGCCACGTCTCTTCTTATGTTCAAACTTTCTAGATGTTGATGATGTAAATCTCTATCTTTCTGCTGATGTTGTCTCTCCTTTATGTTGATACTCTTTCCTCTTTATGTGAACGGTCTGTCCTGTCAATGCCCTCTGTTTCTCTTGATGATCTCTTGCTTTCTTTTCTCTCTCTCTCTCTCTCTCTCTCTCTCTCTCTCTCTCTCCTCTCTCTCTCTCTCTCTCCCTCCTCCCCTCCCTCTCTCTCTCTATCTGCTTGCGTCTCTCTGTCTCTGTCTCTCTGCCTATGTCTCTGTGTGTCTGTCTGTGTGTCTCAGAATGTCTGTCTGTCTGCCTATGTCTATGTCTCTATCTCTGTCTGTCTGTCTCTTTTCTGTCTATGCCTCTCTCTGTCTGTCGGTCTGTCTGTCTGTCTGTCTGTCTCTCTCCTTCTCTCTCTCTCTCTTCTCTCTCTCTCTCTCCTCTCTCTCTCTGTCTCTCTTCTCTCTCTTCTCCCCTCTTTCTGTCTGTCGACACTCTCCTTCTGTTGCTCTTCGCTCCTTGTTTCTGTCATGCTCTTTTACTGTCTTTTCCTGTCTATACTTCCCTTTCTCTCTCTCTCTTCATTCTGTTAACTTTTTTCCCCAAAGTTTAATTGCATGCTTGAGGGGTTGGACTATCGCTGGCTTGCGGTTCCCCAGCGCGAGGAATGGAAACTCTTGGTGGTCTGGGACCACATAAGTGCTAATAACGTCGAAGGGAGTCACTTACTAGAAAAGCGTCTACCCCACCCCCCCCCCCCCACCCTAGGATTAGGTTGAACGGATGCTTGTAATTGGCCTCGGGAAACATTCTTTGCTAGAGAAGGCTGAGACCGCCATGTAATGATGGAGACAAAAAATGTTTTTTTTAGTGCCATGCTACAGCCGCCGTGGCGAAGAGGTTAGCGTGCGTCGCGGAATTTGCTGGGTGGTCGAGGGGTTCCATTCTACCAGAGCCAATTATTTGTGTGCTTTTTCTGCCCCGACCGGCTCATAAGCTAGAGCTAGTTTGCTTTAGGACTCAGTTGGGAAGACTAGGGATCACGTAGTCGAGTTTTATTCACTTAATGGTATGCGTTTCTGTGGCTTCGCTGTGTTGTGTGTGTGTGTGCTTGTGTGTGTGTGTGTGTGTGTGTGTTGTGTGTGTGTGTGAGAGAGAGAGTAGAGAGAGAGAGATGAAGAGAGAGAGAGAGAGAAGAGACAGACAGCACAGACAGACAGACAGACAGAGAAAGGGAGAGAGAGAGAGAGAGAGAGAGACGGTCGAACGGAGAGAGTGAGAGACGAGAGGGCGGAGACCGACGACAGAGCGAGAGAGAGTGAGCGATGAGAGAGAGAGAGAGAGAGTGCACAGAGACAGAGACAGATTCAGAGGAAAGAGGACAAGAGAGAGACAGGAGACAGAGAAAAGAGAAGAGAAAGTGGCGCTGAGCGCGCGTCCATATGTGAGTATGGGTGCATGTTTAGATATTTGTATGCATTTATATATGTTTGTGTGCATATGTGTTTGAGTAATTCTAATGTGAATAAGTGTAATAAGGTCCTGTGCGTGCGGCGTGCTTAAGGCAAATTTATGAGTGCTTGCGTGCGCTGTGTGTTGCGTTTATGTGTGTGTGTGGTGTGTGTGTGTGTGTGTGTGTGTGTGTGTGTGTGTGTGTGTGTGTGTGTGTGTGTGTTTGCGCGCGCGCGGTGCGAGCGTGCGTGCGGCATGCGTGCGAGCCGTTCTTCGCGTCTCGCCATCATCATCATCATAATCATCTATCCTATTTCATCTCTTCTTCTTCTTCTTCTTCTTCTTCTTCTTTGCGTATCCGAATTACAAATTCAAAGTCATCTTTTTTATACAACTGTTATTTACACACATACATGCATACACACATGGATAGAATGAGAGCTAGTCGATAGACAAGATAGGCAAACCAGACTACCAGACAGACAGAGAAACTAGATAGATAGTTAGGTAGGTAGACAGGACAGTTAGATAGATATTAGATAGAGGACAGACAGTCTGATTGATAAATAGATAGAAGTTTAGAGAGAGACAGACAAACAGTCACGTTAGGTACACAGCCATGCAGACAGAAACCCAGGAAAAAACCAAAGTGAGATAGATTGATGATAGATAGATGAGAGATAGATAGATAGATTGATAGATAGATAGATAGAAGAATTAGACAGACAGGACAGATAACAAAAAGTTAAAGCACTAAAGCACCGTATAAACTTTGAACCCCTCTCACTCCCATTAACTTACAAAAGCGTAACTTGTCATTCATTCTAATCCATACGTCTGCATCGGTGAACTTATCCCAAAATGATCATTCATGAAGTTGGTAAGGAATCTTCAGCTGCGAAATTGCAGAGAGAAGAGGAGAAGAGAGAGGAGAGAGAGGACAGAGACGAGAGAGAGCGAGAGAGAGGACAGACGACTGACAGACAGACAGACGACAACACACACACAACACACACAACAAACACACACACACCACAACACACACAGAAAGAATGTAGACAGATAGACAGACAGACCACACACACACACACACACACTCAACACAACACCACACACACACACACACAGAGAGAGGAGAGAGAGAGAGAGGGTGATGACGAGAGAGGAGATTCCATTGCATGCCTGCGCAGCCGTCGCAGCAGTATCCTCCCGTGAATGGTAATGAAGGGGTAATCGATGGTCAGACGAAAGCAAGGCAAAAACACTCGGAGGGAACCGCCCCCCAAGAGAGGATAGGAGGAAAAGGAAAAGAATATGAGGGGAATGAGAAGATGAAGAGGAGGGAAATAGGATAATGAGGATAAGCACAGAGACGAGAGAGAGAGATGTGGAGAGAGAGAGAGAGAGAGTGAGAGAGAGAGAGAGAGAGAGAGAGAGGGGAGAGAGAGAGAGAGAGAGGAGAAGTAGGGAAGAAGTAAAAGGAGCGAAGGGATGGGGACCTGATGAATGATGGACGAAAATAATGGTTGTCAGCAGCCTTAGTCCTTTTCGCAAGCAGAAGCCGTTAGCTCATGAAACATTGTCTGTCCGCCTTCCTTCTCTTTCATTTTCTCTAGGATTGAGTGCGTGTACTACATACCTTGTCAAGCCCCCTCCAGTATCTTCCATACCCCTTCCGCTTCTCCATGCCCTGCCTAGGGGTTACTGTTCCAGCCCAATTCCGTTTCAGTTTCAGTTTCATCAAGGAGGGCGTTCTGTGTGCGGACTTGTCCACATACGCTACACCAATCCGCTAAGTTTTGAGAGCACAACACGCATGATTTTTAGCTGATGGATAAAACTGAGATAACAAATAAAGATGAGAGAGTTGAAGAGAGGGGTTTCGTGGCTGCGACCTTAGCTATGTCTGGACCTACGCTGTTGCCCATTGATTGGTTCAAGTTCTTGAGTACCTACCTAATATTGGTTGTTCTTTTTTTTCCACATGCAAGAACCCTACAGTTCTTTTTTTTTAACCCTGTGTGCTGTGATCCACACCCACTACCCCAGGCATTTTCCTCATATTTCAGTCTGTATACATTCACCACAACCCGGGTCCATTTTCCTCATATTTCATGTTATACATTAATTTTGTGGCTCGGGGGGGGCGGGGGGGGGTGACTGCAATATACATTTCTGATTGAAGTGTCCTACGACAGGATTTTAAAAAGAATATATGGGATTGGTTCGCTGTTAGAAGCTCCTTCTAAGTGTCCAGAAGCAAAGAGGTGGATGAAGGGAGCAGGTGCTGCAGGGGGGAGAGAGAGGACGGAGAGACGAGGGGAATCACAGAAAAAAAAAAAAAATTTGGGGGGGAGGGGAGTATCTCTCTCTCTCTCCTCTCTCTCTCTCTCTCTCTCTCCTCTCTCTCTCCTCTCTCTCTCTCTCTCTCTCTCTAATATATATATATTTATATATATATAAATATATATAGAGATAGAGAGAGAAGAGTGAGAGAGAGAGAGAACACAGTCATTTAACAAAGACGCACACCCCCCCCAAACAGAATTGAGTAAATACATCAGGTAAGCTCAAGAGAAAATGATCGAACTACAATATATCCTGGAAAAACTTTAGAAAGGAGCAGCACCCTACAACAACCATTTCAAAAAGATGTAACTATGCTCAACAGAAATGTACGGAATAATAGCAAACCACAACTGGCAACTTTAATTAATAGGATAGAAAATGGTTAACAAACTGCAGGCACAAGTGGAAATTCCTATCAGTAAACACGAACCAGAACACACGAAAAAAACGGAAGCACGTGATGACAGACAACACAAGCAGTCTATTATAAAACACCTGGCAGCACCAGTCCAACCACATCCTGATGAGTGCATTGCATGAAACAGCGCTGTAGATAGTGTTAAACCGTACATTTTAACCAAATGTTGCTCCCAGTTCGGTTCGAGCATTTTTTAAAATTCTCTGTGCGTACTCACTACCATTGTCTATATATTTATATTATATATATATATATACTTATGAGCAGGCGATACATATATATAGGAGCAGGCAGATGTTACATAATTAATCTGCCTTTCAGGTGACGGATTGCTGGATGGTTCCCTCATGCAGACTTGTGAAGGGTTTTATCTACTTGTACATTATATTTTCCCATTATCTTCATCTTCAACACTTTGTTTTCCAATTTCTTTGCCATGTCATTCCTATATTGATGGAAGAATTGTTAGCATGACTTGTATCCCCCACTACTTAGTTGTTCAAGGCGTTTATATTTATATATATATATTTATATATATATATAATACTATAAATATATATACTATATATAATCTATATATATATCTATCTATCGATCTATCTTCTTCTATCTATATTTATTAGAGTTAAAACGCACTCAGAATACTAAAAGTGCTCTCCAAACCTAAGTTGTGAGAAACATTCCAGTTTAAAATAAGTTTTAAATGGAAAAGATAGAAACCCCAGGGACAGGGTTTTATCTTTCCATTTTTTAAATAAGCATTTTAAAATCTTATTTTTAATGGGTATATATTAATATATATATATATATCATATATATATATATATATATATATATATATATATATTATATATATATATATTTCTTTATACTCTCACCATGTTGAGTTGGACACGGAGAATGTGATTTTATCAGCTATCGTTTTTTGATAAGTGCCTTTTCCCACTGCATCAACCGATCTGTTCCCTTCCCTTGTGGTTGGTAGGGGTGGTGGTGTAGTGGTGGTGAGGGTAGGGATGATGTGGTATGGGGAAGTGTGTGAGTGCATGCGTGCCTGATAGGTCAATAGAGGGATGATTGGTATCAATTGAATGTTGGTGGGATGAGTGGGGTGACGGGTGTGATCGTTTGTTGTCAGTGGTGGTAAGAGGGGGTGGTGGCGATTGAATAACAAGACGTCGTAACTTTGCTGCATTGCCTGTCTGTTGTGAACAGTTGCATGTCACTAGTTATCCCTTTGTGAATGAATCTGTGTTCTATATAACGATTTAGGCCGCTACATTAGGTGCACGCGATGATGTGATGACTGATGATGATTCGACTGATGAGGATGTTGATGATGATGATGTATGATGATGACGATGACGATGAATGCATGATTGATTTTATTGTTGTAGTTGTTGCTGTTGTTGCTGCTGATGTTATTGCATTCGTCGTCATCCGCTCGGTCGTTATTCATCATATTACCATCATCATCACTTCATAATTCTACTCCTCCTCCTCTACTCCTCCTCAACCTCCTCCCTTCCTCCTCCCTTCCCTTCCTCTCCTCCTCTCCTCCTCCTTCTCCTAATTTCACACTATCTTCACCACATCATCATCCTCATCACATCGGCGTCGGCATCGTTGTCGCATTGTCGTCGTCATCTTGATGATCATCATCATACTCATATCATTTAGAAATCTGTTCTTTTTAAATAAGACTTTATCATATTCATACATTTACACGTAGACAGCGTAGATAGAAAGACAGATAGATAGACAGATAGTAGATAGATTGATATATAGATAGGCAAAATGTATTTAAGAACACCAGGCTGCTGCATAGTTTTAGACACTCTCCATCCCTTTCTCCTTAGCAAACTGAGATATCAACTATTCAGACATCTACTCAATTTAATCTGCATTTAAACTTATTCAAAATAAAGAATAATGAGCTTTTCATATATTAGCTGTAGATGAACAGTCACA
>CM031596.1:38974180-38984180 GCA_018398815.1 Conus ventricosus | reverse complement strand
CAGGAGTAAGTAGTCGTCATAGTTGACGACCTTTTGTGATTACAGGTTAACGAAATTCCTGTTAAAACTGACGGTGGTCCTGCACGAGTTCATGGCCTTGAAACTTCAAAACGTCCAGCGTATGTGCGTCCATTCGGCGCGGATCTCCGGGTGACGTAAGAGGGTAGGCAAAAATCCTCGATCAGGATACTTCACCACGGTGATACGGGTCATTTCTGGCAAAACAGAAAAGCCCCAACGTGTTTTTTTTTTTCATACTCATTTTAAAAACTTTTTTGTAGTTTCGAGAAATCACAAATCAAAACACATCCATGAGAATATACTGTTTGGCAAACATTAGGTTAAATAGTTTCGGTGTGGTCATACAATTAATATACGTTAAAAAAACCACAATTCATGTGATATCGTGGACCTTATCAAAAGCCCAGGAGGGTCCTGTTTTGCGCCGATAGCACCAGAGCAAAATTAGCGTTTGAGGTTGCAGTTTCTCCAGATAATTTCAAGCGTAAGCTCATGTCTACTGCTAAGGTCTTTGTTGTGATAAACAAATAAACATATATGGCAGGTTTTATGCTACCTATTTCAAAGAGGAGAGAGAGAGAGAGAGAACTCTGAACTCTGGAACTTGAACTCTGAATTTATTGATTATAGGCACAGCCCTTCATGGAGGGGAACACTAATTCATGCCTCACTTCTACAAGAACATACACCAAACACGGGGAAAACTCTAATAACGAGAAAACATACTCTGACTGGACACGACATGTTTATATTTGGTGTACATGATTTATGTAATCAGGTTTTTCTGATTCACATGTGTAGTGTCGATGAAGGCTTGTCTAATTTTGAAGGCAGAAGATAGACTAGGTATTTTGCCAAATTGGACTATTTTGATCGGGCAGTTCAGTAAGTAAATCAACAATCAATTTACATTCCACATTCTCACCGCAGTCACGCAATTTTATGTAACTTTCTGGATCTGATTGTACAATGGGCACTTGAACATAAAATGAATTTCGTCTTCTTGTAGATTTTAAACATACAGGGGCATTGGTTCGTGTTTTCAGCTTGTGGTGAAAGCGAAATTCTGTGTACATTTAATTGGGACACACACATTCTTAATTGGCCAGAACATTCCTGTAATTTTCTCATACAGAATACTGATATATTTTTCTCGAGAAAGAAAATCATGTGTTCAATTTACCTACATGGACAACCGTGGACTGTATCCAATGGTTTCGCCATGATGGCAGAAGAAAAATTACTAATATCTGAATTTTATTTCCTTTTATGAAAATATTTCATTACCACAACCAAAAATCATACTTCTTGAAATCCATTTTCACCTCAGGTATTCTTGACATGTGTGGCCATGTTACATGGCCTTTGTCATGCTTAGACAGTAGACATGTTGTACGCTTTCTTTGAAATAATCTGGTCATCCGGTTTGTTTTAAAAACAATCTAAACGGTACTTGATACACCGGGGGTAACAGTTGTTATCCATAATGGAAAAGCCAAGTTCTCCATATATACGTTCGTTTGCTGATGTGTTTCTTACCATGTAAAAATCTTTTGCATGCGTACAGATGACTTGTCCAGCTGAGGGTAAGCTTTTGTTACCCCCTATCTCAGAGCCATTAAAGAAGCAACGGGACAACCTTGCATCAAAAAAGTTTGAAAAAATATCGGTGAATTACTCCCAATTCTTTTTAGTGTGCAAAAAGAGTATGTTAGTTTTGTACATTTCTTCCCTCTAAGTTTTAGTTCTTCCATGGCACGTGTATAAAAACTATGTCTTGTAGAAAAAGTACAAGACCTAAGTATTGTCGAATTAACCACTTCTAGCGGGCGGTGCCATTCAGAAGCCATCTCTCCCCTTGGCTCTGAGAAAACCCCCCTTCCTGAAAACAATAATTTTTGACTTGTCTAAATTTTACTGTTAACCGCTGTCTTTCGGTTTTCTCTTTGGAGAATATTCAGCTGAATGCTGTAATCGACCCAATGCAGTAGAAGCCAAAAGGAGTGAGATCATCAGCAAACAGCAAAAGGAATAGCTCAGCTTCGTATGAATGTGAGGGTAGTTTATCACCATGTTTACCATTTAAAATTATGTCATTTGCACAGTTCATTTTTTAACAAAGAAAAATAATTATGGGACTAATCAACACATCCTTGCTTTAAACCTTGTAAAATTCTGAAAGAAACTTGAGTTAACGTGTTTATTATGAATAAAAACACTCGCTTTCACATTGGTGTACATTGCCTGAATTATTTTTAGCATCCTACCTCGCACGCCTGCTCGTAGCAGCACGCCACAAAACCTTACCGGTTCACAAGTTCTTATGCTTTTTTGAAATCGATGTAAAGGCCACGTATAGTTTCGTACCTTTCTGCAAATATTTTTCAATTACTGCGTTTTTTAAGTGAATATATGATCTATCGTTGAGGGCCTTTTCTAAAGCCTGTTGTGCTCTTCACAAATGATGCCGTTCCTGCTCTGCCCATAAAGTTACCTGCCATTTGATAATATGAGCAAAAAACCTGACTAGAACACTCAAAAGAGATATGCCTCTGAAATTATCAGGAATTTGGCATCACCCTTCTTATACAGTGGAATTATTGCTGCTCCGCCCCATCTTTGATGGGAAAAGCTCATAGTGAAATATTAGCGTTGAAATACTTCTTCAAGTAAGGTAGTACTATTTGCTCTGCATTCTTCAACTTTAAGGCAAGCCATTCTAAACCCGCTGCCTTCTTATTTTTCATGTGTTTAATCGCTTTACTGATTTCTTTTTTCACTTATCTCTCCATCCAATACATGTCAAATAACGTTCGTCTATGATTCATCATATAGGCAATCTTCTCCGTTAACAAATCCTTCATTGAAAATGATTCAATAGTGCTGTACACACTCGTTTTCTGTTATGTCATTTTAACACACTTTTCTTTTATTTCTTGTTAATTTCATTCAAAACTGGACTGGAGTTTTCCGCTGAGCTTAAAAGATTTTTCAAATCAAAGTTTCTCTGTGCACGCTCTTCCATGTCGAGCATAGTCCTGTATTCTTATCCTTACCTCGATGTATTTAACGTAGTATCTTTATTCCTTAGTTTTTTCATAGCCCTTCGTAGATGTTTATTCTTCCCTTTTCTTCTGAAAAGCACTCCTTATCAAACCATCTGGCTTTACGAGCACTTTGTTTACCCACTAACACTTTCCTTTTCATTGGTTCAGCTGCCGCCTTAAGATGAAGTAAAAATATTACACCGACTCTCTAGATCCATTCAATCAGAGAGTTGCCAATCAAGTAGGTCTGAAAAATGTTCTGATTGAAGTGTTCAGTGAACATGTGGGCTTGGTCTTCTGACCAAATAAAAAATTCTTCTCAGCTGGACAGCGTTGTTGACAGTGGGTTTGAACAATGGAATTACCAATCTTACAATACAATTCAACAGGCATGTGGGTCTGACTCAATTCTGTCTCCTATGACCATCCGTTCAAAACTGCTGCAATGAATTCGAACGCTCGTATGGAAATAATCACAATAACGCTTTGAACCTGTTCAGATAAATATGTGAAATTACGGAACCCTCGAGGCTCTGGGACACCCCTTTAATATTTTCAAGTTATAAAAAGGCGCACATATCAAGTACCTTCTTGGCCAAAATATTGTCGCTACGTCACATGATTTTCTGTTGTCTATGAATGTAGTAGACCTATCAAAAATCAGAGCAAAAAATTCTGGGAGTAAATGGAATGTTTATGATTTGTACATTACCTGTTCGTCCAGTAAAGTCGCCATTACAAGCAAGTACAGATTTGTATCCACTCCCAATAGATCACTATAATTCCTTTCACCTTCCTGTGTATGCAATGGGGATTCCGCGTGTCATAAAACGGGCTACCATAGGGTGGGACATACACAGGATACGTACAGTATGAAAGATTTGCACTGCCCAAAAAGGTTTACCGGATATTCTGACTGCCACTAAATTATTCTCATTCACTTGTATATTACTTTAATATATTTTGTCATAGTCTTTTTATTATCATTACAAACTACGCACTGACCAACGGCCGTGATGAGATAATTTCAAAGCGGGAGAAAGAAACGAATTTACCAAAATTGGAAAAAAAACATCAGACATATCCAAAGTTTTGTCATTGAATGTTTCTGTTAGTGTAAACAAATATCAAAATTATTTAAGTAGTTCACCAAGTCCCAGTCTTGAGTTTGTTTACAAAGTCCCGCTATGTTGATCTGCAGGAATGACAGTCGCTGGGGCGGCCTTCACTAGGTGTCAGCTCAGTGAAGGTTCTTACCACTACCCTCCCCTGCATGCGTCCGCTTCACCATCAGAGGGTTTGGCCGTGGGTGTGAGACAGGACACACCACATCTGCCCATGGGTCTGTGGTACCTAGCTCGTTGGGTCTGCAGCATTGGAGTCTATCGTGCTGAGTCGGGTGTTCCACGGCCCGACCTCTTCCGGAATATCTCGGTCGTTCTAGCCGCGGAGTTAAAGGCTCTTGGCTACATGCACCGCTGATTTGTTGCTGGGCATGCCGGTCACTGGTGGATGGATAGCTCGTGCCCGTAAATTATACACTATGTTTCTTCAGTACCGAGTCACCATGGTATTTTTGAAGCTGGTTGCTGTGGTAACAGTGTCTGTGTCTCCTGTGGTGTCTGTGTGCTGGGGCAGTTCTTTAGGATTGGCTGCCTCTGCGTGGAAAAAACCGTTCTGTTGGACCGGAGCTTGCACGGTCTGTTCCTGTGCGGGAGCAGGTGGATCGGGGGGGTTGACGGATTGATTGATTTGGGCGACTGGAGCATTTCTTTCTTCTGCATTTAGAGCTGAATGTCAGTTGTCGATAAGCAGTATTGTGGGCGTTTCATGACCATCCACAGATTCTGTGGGCGCGATTATCACTGGGATTTCCCCTCTCTCCCCCTCTTGAGCGCTTTGCATCATGATAAATAACGGGACGTGTTCCTTCGTCTGAGTGTAGGGGTGATCACATTGTGGATTCTTTTTGTTGCGGAGGTCATCAGTGTAGAAGCTCATCCGTGATCTGTGTCCTTAGCGATAAACTAGATCTTTGCCCTTCATGCTCTTAGTGGCGTCTGGCACAGGAGAAGGTTTTCTCCTTTGTGCGTTTTCAGAGAAATCTTCCCGAACAAAGATTATTCTGTGAAATCCGTCTGATTATCAGTTTTTGGTTTGCATTTTGATAGCATAACCTCTTTTGGCTGTAGCTCGGGAAACGTCACAACAATAGCTCTGCAGACTTGAATATTCTGTCCAGAGCAAGTCTTCTTCTATGCCCATTCCGACTCGCACGGCTTGACGACCTTCCGTTTATAGTCTTGAAATGAAGGGCCACTTCCATCGAAAGGAAAGACCCAAAAGAAGAATTGTCTCGTCTGTTTTGACTTATCCAGGAGTCCGCATTTGTCTGATAATGTACGATAATCGTTTCTGTCACTCTGAGCATTCGACCCTAATGAGTGACACTGATCCTGATCTCTCTGTTACAGTTTGCGAGTTGAGTGTGGTCTTCTAAACAGGCAATTACGATTCTCTTATTTTCTTTTCCAACATTTGATATTTCTTTTCCACGGACACAAAGTTATTTTCAACTTTTGTTCATGACGAACATTGTTGCTTCTTATATTCTTGCAATGGCCGTCCTGAAGAATTTGGGACATAGTTCCGACTGGGAGACGTTAAAGAGAAAGTTCAATTCATAGAAATTGCATCACGTATGTTACAGGGGGCACACTGTTATTGAAGTAGGGCTTTGTGTATTGTAGGACCTCCGGTCATTACCCCCTTCCCTGGTACGGAACGTGGAATGATGGAAAAAGATACCGTTTTTGCCCCTTCTTTGAGTAGACCATGGGTTCGGTTCAATGTCTCACACACAAGTTTAAGCAGCAGGACAGAAGGACAACAGCCGCAAATTTTCCAGTGTCACAGTGTCACAAAACAAAACACACAGTCAACACATTACCTGTATTTCTGTGGGGGGTCAGTATTTGTTGCTGTAGAAAATCGAACAGTGGCAAGCATGATGATAAGTAGAGTACGAGTTTAGTTTCGCCTCGATTGTACTGTGTCCACCATTTCCCGTTTAGGTCACACTGCACAGCAAAGGGCCTGGTTGAGGTTACAACAGGGGAACACCACACAGCACATACCGCATAACAGGCCAGGCAGGATTGTCTCACTGTCCTCTCACTGGCCAGCACAACACAAGACCGTGTTTACGCCACGGCTATGGCGTTCCAGTTCGCGTTTTGCATGAAATTCTGCCAGTCATAGAAACTGACCACAGCTGTCTCTTGCACATGACATTTGGTTTATCGGCATGATCGAAAAAGGGGAGAGAGTGAGTAGAGACGAGTGAGAGAAGAGAGAAGAGTGAGAGAATAACTTAAGAATGTTATAGTCACATATTCGAAAATTGACTGGCAATTGAGTGAGGCTGAGAATAAGATTCGGTTGAACTCGTGTCAGCCGAAAGAGAGTGAGAGAGAGAGAGTGGAGAGAGAGAGATGAGAGAGAGAAGGGAGAGAGAGAGAGAGAGGAAGAGGAGAGAGGAGAGGGGGACAATATATCTCAAAGGCAGTCCAAACGACCCGCCGACATATTAATAAAGAAACCAGCTAATTTTTTCTTACCACCTGCACAAGACGATATAAAGAACGGGTGTTTCAACACTTTGAAACGAGAAACAAATTTTATGTCTATTTTCTGTTTTGCATGCAGCACATTAAACTTAAGGGGAAAAACCCTAAGAAAACAAAAGTAGATGATTAACCAGAATATTGTGGGTCAGGCTTTCTTAGTTATTTAATTGTGATTTGTTTATTTGTTGTTTTCATTGTGCAAATTATCGTTTTACAGTTCGTTTTCAGTTAGTTTACAGTTCGTTTTACAGTTCGTTTTTCATATACATTTTCCATTCAACATTGGAAATGCAATGCAAAGGACGAGAGGAACAAAAGAAAGAATGACAAAGTGTGAGGAAAGATTGAAACAAAAAAAAGAAGGGATAAATGTGAAAAAATGGAAGGGGAATTGAGAATCAAATAAGCAACGTGGTGAAAAATACAATATAATTAGGATAAACAAGCACGCTAGCGAAAGAAAGATAATAGATAAATAAACGGAGATAATTTGGAAAGAACGGGGAGAGGGTGATGAAAGAAAAAAATGTGGAGAAGACAAGATTCCAGTTCATACAAAAATCAAGAGAGAGAGAGAGAGAGAGATGAGAATTGAGTGAGAGAGAAGAGTCGAGAGATAGAGGAGAGATGAGAGAGAAAGAGAAGAGAGAGAGAGCGAGAGGAGAGTGAGAGAGGAGACGAGATCGAGAGAGAGAGACTGAGCGGACGAGAGAAAGAGACGAAGAGAGAGAGGACTAACTGATCAAACAAGGGCTTCCATTCTGCAACAGAAAAGACACTGATTAAAATGAGAGAAAAGAAACAAGAAAAAAAACAAAACAGGCAAAGGATGAAGGGTTAAATTGACGGAATTGCTATGTGCGGGGGATTAATCACGCACAGCACTCGCGTTTGCACACACACACACAACACACACACACACAACACACACACACACACAAACACACACACACACACACCACAACACACACCACACACACACACACACACACACGCACACACACACACACACAACACACACACACCTCTCTCTCTTCTCTCTCTTCTCTCTCTTTCACACACACAATCACACACACACTCTCCTCTCTCTTTACCACAATCACACACACTCTCACACCACACACACACACACACACACACACACACACAACACACACACACACACAACACACACACACCACACAAACACACACACTCGCACACAACACGCTTCACACGAACCGAAAACGCACGCACGCACACACACTCACACACGGCACACACCACAAAACACACCACACACACACACGCACGATTCACACACACACACACATCACACACACACTCACACAAACACACACAACAATACAACACAAACACACACTAAACAGTACGCAGGCACAGGCGCACGTACGCACACACACACACACACGCGCGCTGCGCGGCGCACCACCACAAACAAATCACACCACACACACAACACACAACACACATACACACACACAACACTCACACATACACACAACACACACACACACACTCAACACACACACACACACACACACAACACACACACACACGGCGCGCGCGCGGCGCGCGGCGCGCGCGGCGCGCCCTGACACGGGACTGACAGATGATAGAAAAGAACACGCGTACCACGCACAGGTACACTGACACACTGGGCACACAGTACACAGACTACACATACACTACACGCGCGCGCGCGCAGGCATGCTAGTATTAATGCATCAAAGGAATAGGAGAGAGAGAGAGAGAGAGAGAGAGACTGAGTCGAGATGAGAGAGGAGATTGAGAAGATAGATGAGAGAAGAAGAGAGTGAGAGAGGAGAGTACGGGCCAAAATAACGAGCGCGCACCGCATGCTAGAATTTAATGAATCAAAGGAATAGAGTGAGAGAGAGAGAGGACGCAGAGAGAGAGGAGAGAGAGAGAGAGAGAGACCGAGAGAAGTGTATTAAAATTGACAATAATGTTGGCCTGTTACTATCACTCACTGTGTTTCTCTTTCCTCCTCCTTCTCCTTCTTCTCTGTCTGTCTGTCTGTCTGCTGTCTGTGGTCTGTCTGTTCTCTCTCTCTCTCTCTCTCTTCTCTTCTCTCTCTCTCTCTCCTTAAACGACAAATGAATTTGAGCGAGAGCGAGGGAGTAGAGAGAGAGGACAGAGAGTGACAGACAGAGAGAGAGGGAGAGAGAGGAGACAGAGAGAGAGAGGAAATAATGGACGTTTTCACACATAAAGAGCAACGCGGCATGCACGCGCAAGGTATAGCATTTACGCATGACACACACTCACGCGCCACAACACACACACTCACTCACACACACACACACAACACACACACACCACAAACACAACACACACTCAGATGTTCTCTTATCCCAATCCCCATCCTACCTCACCATACCCCTTCCACTTATACCCTTCCTTCTGTCTCATCCCCCCCCCCCCCATTTCCCCATCTCTACCCTTCCCATATCTTTCCCCACTTCCAACCTCTGCCTCCTCTTCAGCCATACCCCCCACCCCAACCCACACCCCCACCACGCTATGCTGTATCCCAGCTTCGTTCACTGTTCCTAACCTCCCTTCCGCTGTCATGCTCGTACTAATTCTACTCCATGTCTCTCTCGTTGTCTTTGTGGGCATACCCCTTCCACCTTCCTATATCTTTACCCTGACCTCGACCCTCCTCTTTACCCCGTGTCTGTGATCTGTTGCCTTGGACCCGTCACTAATCCTCAAAGTCGCTGGACCCGGGATCCGCCAGTCGAGACTTTTAGATCAGCAGTCTAACACTCTCCTACGGTAGTGTTCCGGTGGGAGAAGAAGTAATGTGTTTTTGATGTGTGTGGACGGCATCGGCGAAGTGTATTTGGATAGTTGAGGTAACTGTATCACTTCGCTTTGTCCATAAGGTCGTTTAACGAAAAAACAAAAACAAAACTACTGGCAACAACAACAACAACAACAACAACAACATACACACACACACACACACACACACACACACACACACACACACACACACACACACACACGCACACACACACACACATTGTAAACAAAATCTTGCACAGTTATCTATTAAGTGATGCATTTTCCTGGGTGTAAGAAGCTTTCTTACAGTATAAACGTTCAGTTCTTTTGCATCGTACATAACAAAAAAATGTCTGGGAAGTAACTCCTTCAGTGCGTATTTATTATTACTTCCCCTGACGAAAAAAAAAGCCGAACATTATTCCTCTCATGAAAGGACTCAAAGGGCAGATTCAGGATTCGATCGACTTTGGTGGAAGTTCTGCA
>CM031596.1:38959180-38961680 GCA_018398815.1 Conus ventricosus | reverse complement strand
TTGAGCAGAATTGGTTTGATCAAGATATGTAGGGCAGCCAAAAGTAATTACGTAAATTGTACAGAATTTTTTTGAAAAACGCTGGATAAAAATGACAGAGTATCGTTCTGTATAGCAAGAAGAGAATACAAAAATTTAATAAAAGAAAAGAGAAAGAATACAACGATTCTCTTTTGAATGATATTATGTCCTCAGTCAAAAATCAACAGTTTTTCTGGAACACTATACACAAAATTTCAAAAAAGAAATCACAACCTATAAATAAACATTCCAATGGAAGATTGGTTCCTACATTTTAAAAATTTGCTAGAAAAAGATGACCAAGTGTACAGAGTGACAATGTGGAGATTGATAATGAAGAAAATAATTTGATAGACCAATATCCAGAGAAGACATAATACTAGCCATTAAAAAATTGAAAAAATGGTTAAAAGTGCTGGACCTGATGGTATCATTGGTGAGTTTTTCAAGATTCTGGTGAGACGTTGTAAGCTTTTTATGTAAATTCTTTAACTTTCTTTTTGACACTGGGGTTTATCCAGAGGACTGGAAAAGAATCCATAATATTGCCTTGTTTAAAAAGGGGAGATAAATGATGTAAACAATTATAGGGGTATATCTTTGTGCAATATATGTAGTAAACTTTATAGTTCCGTTATCAATAACCGATTACATGAATGGATATCTCAGAATAATATGACAGGAGAAACACCAAGCAGGATTCAAGAAAGGCTATCTCTACAATTGACCATATGTTTAGTCTTTTAGCCGCAGTTCAGAAACAATTTGTGAACAATCGAAAGTTGTATGTTGCTTTCGTAGATTTTGAAAAAAGCCTTTGATTCAGTTTCACGGATATTGTTATGGCCATTTTATTGAAGAATGGAAATTAAAGGTAAACTGTACCGTTGTGTACGGAGTATGTATAGTGAAGTGAAAGCTAGGGTCAGATCTGGAGCAAAATTATCAGATTATGTCATGTGTACCAGAGGAGTTAAGCAAGGGGATGTCTGCAGTCCAGTTTTGTTTTCCTTGTTCATAAATGAACTGGCCATGGAATTATTCAAAAATGGTAGGCATGGTGTAACTTTTGACCTTTTGGAGATCTTGTCTTGCTTTTTGCTGACGACATTATTTTAATGTCTACAACTGTTGTTGGTCTTCAAAGACAATTGAATAGTTTGTATTCCGCTGCATCTAGATTAGAATTAAAAGTAAATATGAATAAGACTAATATTATTGTGTTCCGTAAAGGTGGATATTTGGCTCGAACTGAGAGATGGGTCTTGGTAGTCAATATATTCTTGTTGCCAATGCTATAAGTATCTGGTTTTTATTTCACAACCAGATTAAGTTTCACTTTTGGATGCCAAGACCTTGCAAATAGAGCAAAGAGAGCAGTCGCTGTTATACTTCACACGTTATATAGATTGAATTGTAATGCATTTTCAGTGTTCTCAAAGCTTTTGATTCTCAGGTGCAGCCAATATTACAATATGGGGCGGAAATTTGGGCTCTTGAGAAAAGTGTTGAAATAGAAAATGTCCATTTGTATGCAATGAAAAGATTTTTAAATGTAGACAGTCGAACACCGAATGATCTAGTTTATGGTGAGCTTGGACGATATCCAATCTATGTTTAACTCGTTTTTGAAATGTATTATATACTGGCTGAAAATAAACTAGAATGGAAGAAATCAAAATACCTCTTAAAGCTTACAAAGTGTTGAGAAATCTGGATTGCAATGGCAAGAAGACATGGGTTACTAATGTTCGCCAGTGCTTAACTTCTTATGGCTTTGGTTATGTTTGGGACAACCAAGGAGTTGAAAATATACCAGGATTTTTGAATGTTTTAAACAAAGAGTAATTGACTGCAGATGGCAGGACTGGCATGATCACATCTATAGTAGTGAGAGATTTGCGCAATACAGACTCTTTAAAACAACGCTATGATAGAACCGTACATTCAAATGGATATGAATAGATATGTTAAGAGTGCATTGAGTAAGTTTCGATTTGGTGTTTCTGACATTGCGTGTCATCGTTTTAGGTACAGTACCATTAGTGAAAATGAAATGATATGCCGCTTATGTATATCTGGACAGGGAAGATGAAGTCCATTTCCTTTTTTGCTGTCCTGCTTTTCATGACCTTAGAGTGAAATTTATTAAGCCAAAGTATTTTCTGAACCCTGTAGCTTTAGACTGAACTTACTCCTCGCATCAAGAAATGAACATACTCTCTTAATCTTTCTCGGTACATTTATGAAGCGCAACAAAGGCTGCGTACCGTTTATTCTTGATATCATTGCATTGTGCATATGTTTGCTTTTTCCATGCATATTCCTTCATGATAGTATTTTATATCATGTTATTTGCAGGTATCACCCCTTCAGTATGGGGCTCTGGCCTTTATCTGAATAAATTTCGCATTCGCATTCGCATCGCATTCTCTCTCTCTCTCTCTCTCTCTCTCTCTCTCTCTCTCTCTCTCTCTCT
>CM031596.1:38942142-38943219 GCA_018398815.1 Conus ventricosus | reverse complement strand
ACGCGCGCGCGCACGCCGCGCGCGCGCGCTCGCGCGCGCACTTTTTTCTGCCTCCTTTGCTGACAGTAAGGTTTTGTTTGCTTTTGTTGGTCTGATTTGCTAGGATCATGACCAGTCCTTTTCTACTCCCTTCACGATCACTAATTAAGACTTGGTACCTTTAGTTTTGAAGGGATCGTCTCTTGTACACGAGTTTCTTGGATGTGCAGATGCAAAACTTTATACTAATCAATCGCAAGCCTTGCTTACTCTGAAAGGTTTTTCTATTGACATTTACAACTCAAGGTCCTTTCCCACTTGCGTCTTGCTCGTGTGGCATACGTAGGCTTTTAGTGGCAAATCATAATCATACGTTTTAGTTAATTTTCGTTAGTGTTTGAAAACGATGTAATGCAGACTGGATACAAATACAAATACCCCACAATACAGAATGTACATACATTCCATATGACAAACCCTTTGGCTTTTCCCAATTCAATTCTTCAAAAAGCAATTGAAGCCAATTTTACGTCAAGGGAAAAAAGATGCGTGTTGCATTTGGGAACCGATGAATGTCTCTGTTATATCGTCGTCACTAGTAAGGGTATAGAAAGTTTCAAATTATTACAAATGGGGTGAAATTTTCAGAGAGAGAGAGAGAGAGAGAGAGAGACAGACAGACAGACAGACAGACAGACAGACAGATAGACAGACAGAGACAGAGACATACACAGAAAGACAGAGAGAGTGACAGACCAGACAAACAGACAGACAGACAGACAGACAGACAGACAGACAGACGGACGGACTTAGACAGAAAGAGAAACAGGACAAAGACAGACACGTTGCATACATGATGCTGCATGTGTAAGACATTTAAGTCTTGGCAGAGGGACAGGGCAGACAGGGCAGACAATGAGGGCTTGCACTGGCCAGTGGAGAAATGATATGTGATTAACTGTCAACTAGAGCACATGTACATGCATACACATCGTCTCTCCCCTTCCCCTCTCGTCACTGTCTCTCTGTCTCTGTCTCTGTTCTGTCTCTGTCTCTGTCTCTCTCTCTCCTCTCTCTCTCTTCCTCCCTCTGTCTGTC
>CM031596.1:38929642-38937142 GCA_018398815.1 Conus ventricosus | reverse complement strand
TTATTGATTCTTGGATTGTAGGGTAAACAAAAAAACCCAAAGCTTTTTTTTTTTGTCTCGGGGTTTAAAAAAAAAAAAAGGCCCGGGGGCCAGGGTTCCTCTTTTTTTTTTTTTTTTTTTTTTTTCCCCAATTTATTTTCGTCTTCCAATGCGTGCTGTACAAATTTTGGGAAAACCCTTTAGCGGTTCCCCAAATTTTGCTTTTAAATCTTGTTTTTTTTTCTCTCTCTCTCTCCGTTTAAAAAAAAAAGGGAAATTTTCCCCTGATTGGATGATATTGGGTGAGGGGTAAAAATTTGGTTAATTGGCCGCTGGTTGAGGTTTTGTCAATGGGGCGGGTTGATTCGTTTTGGAAGTAAATTTTGCTTCTTTTTTCTTTATCGTCTTTTGGGTTTTGTTGGTTGGGGAACTATTTGGGCTGATTTTTTTTGTTTTCCCGGGTTTGGGTTAGTAACTATTGGGGCTGATTTCTTGTTTTTCTTTTGGGTTTGAGAAACTATTGGGCGATTTTTGGGTTTTTCTGGGGGTTGAGAACTATTTGGCCTAAATTCTTGATTTCGGGTTTGGGTTGATAACTATTGGCTGTTTTCTTGATTCGGGTTTGGTTGAGTAACTATTGGCTGTTTTTCTTGATTTTCGGGGTTGGTTGAAAAACTAGTTGGCGGATTTTTTTATTTCTTTTGGTTGATAACTATTGGGTTTATTTTTTTGATTTCGGGTTTGGGTTAAAGTAACTAGTTGGCTGATTTTTTGTTTTCCCCCCTTTTTTGGGTTTGGGGAACAAATTGGCTGATTTCTTAATTTTTTGGTTTGGGTTTGGGGATAACTGGGTTGGCGGTTTTTTTTTGATTTCGGGTTTTGGTTGATAACTATTGGGGCTGTTTTCCTTGATTTCGGGTTGGGTTGAGTAACTATTTTGGCTGATTTCTTGATTTTTTGTTGGTTAATACCCTGGGGGCGGGTTTAGGTTTTTTGGCTAGGGGGGTTTTGTTTTTTTATTTTTGGCTAAAGGGGTAGAAGTTTGGGCCCCTGGTTCCGGGTTTCGTTGACGGGTTTTTTTTTTTTTATTGGCTTTTTGGGTTGGCAAACTGGTTCATCGGGGGGTTGACATGTTTTTTGGAAAACCCTTGCCTGACTGGTTGATAGTCCTTTTTTTGCGTGAGGGTTTATTTTGGGCCCTTTTTGTATTTGGGGATTTTTTTTTTTTTTTTATTTAAACAATACACCGAGGTTTTTTTCCATAATACATTTTGCACAAACACTCATAATCGTAACCGGCCCAGAGCAACTTCGGGATCTAAAAAAACGTTGGGGTTCAGATAAATTTTTATTTTAAAAATTTCAGTACAGTAAGCCCTTTTTCTTTATTTCGTTTTTTTAAATTTTTGTTTTAAAAGGGGAACATTGCACTAAAACATCTTTTTTTCCAGATTCGGTCTTCCTTCACTTTTTTGCACGCAAACGCAAGTAAAAGACTTGTTTCCCGCGCGCGCGCGCGTGTGTGGTGTTTGTTTTGGGTGGGGTGGATGGGGGGGAGGGGGGGGGGGGGGGTGTGACTGTGCGATTTGGTGTGTGTGTTTGTGTGTGGTGGTGGTGTGTGTGTGTGTGTGTGTGTTGTGTGGGTGTTTCGGGTGTCTTGTGAAAGTCTGTGTGTCTGTTTCCCTTTTGTGTGGTGTGTGTGGGTGTGTGTGTGTGTGTTGGGTGTGTGGGGTGTTTTTGGTGTTTTTTTGTTTGTGTGGTGGGGTGTGGGGTGGTGCGTGCTGCGCGTGTGTGTGTGTGTGTGTGTGGGGTTTTGTGGTGTGGTGTGGGGTGGGGTTTTGTTGGGGTGTGGGGGTTGTTTTGTGTGTGGGTGTTGTTTTGTGTGTTTGCGTGGCCGTCCCGTGTGTGTTTTGTGTGTTTTAAACGCGCGCGCGCCTTTTGCGTTTTTTATTTCAAATTTCCAGGGTTTTGGTGTTAAAGGGCAACTTTAAAGAATGACAGGAACAAAATAAAATCCCTCATCCCTCCCCTCATTTTTAAAAACTTCCCCCGCCCAGGGGATGAACAATCCGGGGACCCCAGGGGTCGGGGTTTTAAACCTTCTGACAGTCGTCCCTTTCCATTTCCCCGGACGGGGGAAAAAGGGCGGTTGCCGGGCCATGACGGGGTTGGTTCAGATTTTTCTTTTTCCGTGAAATGCGGGGGTGACGGGCACGGGCCCGAGCAAGCGGGGGCAAAGGAGTGGGGAAAAGGGAAGCCTTGGGGAAAAATCAGTGCGTTGGCTTCCCTCTTCCTGTTTGAAAGCTGTGTGCTCTCTCCATCTTTTCATCTCTCTGTCTCTGTCTGGGTTCCTGCCCTCCCGGCCGGGCCTTTCCCCCCCTTTCCCTTTGGTCTGCCCAATCTGTCTCTGCCCTGCCCCATCTGGTGTCCCCCTTTCTGTCTGCTTTTGTCTTCGTCTGCATCTCTCCTCTCTCTCTCTCCTCACTCCCCTCTTTTCCTCTCTCCTCTCCCCCTCTTCCCCTCCCCTCCCTCTCTCTCCTCTCTCCTTTCCCCCCTCTCTCTCTCTCTCTCACTCTCTCTTTTTATTATTCCTGTGCACTCCTAAAAACGGGCCAAAAATTTTGCAACTTCAAGCACCCAAAGTGAGCGGGGAAAACCAAGCTTTTTTTTTTTTTGGGAAGTAGAAAAAAATCAGAATTGAACAAAAAAGGGAAATGATAACGGGGTGGGGAAAAAGGGTGAGGGGGTTGGGGAAATGTCAGGGGGGGGGGGGGGGGGGGGCATGAGGAAAAAGAATAAAAGGGAAAATTAAACCTGAAGAAAAAGAAGAATTTTAAATATCTAAGGGGGTAGAAACTTTTTCAACTTTTTTAAAAAATCTTTCAAACGAAAATAAAAAAAAAGTCCCAAAAAAAAAGCAAACAGGATGACAAAAAAAAAAAGATGTTAAGAAAAAACGGGCGAAACTCCAAACAAAGGAAAAGAATAAGGAAAAGAATGGAAACTGAATGGGGGGGGGCGGAGGGGGGGGAAAGGGGGGAAGGAAAGGGGATGAGGAAGAGGAGGGGGAAAACCCCCAAACCAAAAGAAAAAAAGGGAAACAACAATGAGGGGAAAATCGAGAGAGGGGAAACTGGAGGGAGGAGAAAAGGGGGGGGAAGAAAAACAAGAAAAAAAGAGGAGGAGGAGGAGGGGGGAAGGGGGAGGAGAGGAGGAGGGAGGAAGGAGGGAAACAAAAGGAAAAAAAAAAAAAAAGAAAAAGTTTTACAAAAAAGGATGGGGAAAAGATTGAGAGAAAACGAGAAGGGGGAAAGGAAAAGAAAATTAAAAAGAAACCCGGGGGAAACCCGCAAAAAAACCCTTTTTCCCTACAGCGTGTAAAAAAAAAAAACACAAAAAGTTCTGCTACATCCCTGGAAACTAAAAAAACCCCCAAGAAAGAAGCAGAAAAAACCGGGACTTTAGTTTCCCCACCCTTTTCCTTTCATACGCATTCATAAATTCCCCCCAAATTTCCCCCGCCAAAAAGACCTCGAGAAGCCGAGGGTTAGCAGAAAAGTGAAAGGCCCCGGAAAGAGTTCCTTCCCTTTCCCCCCCCACCCCCGGGTTTTGTCAAGGGGTGCCCAGAGTTTACAGAAAGGGTTCTTAAAAAAATGGGCCACACAATTGATTGATTCCCCTTTTTTCAAAACTAGGGGTATTGCAGTAAACCTTGACTGGGGGTGAGATGTTGCAACCTTAGCCATTTCCCTTTAACCCAAAAATTTTACATGAAATACGAATACACGCTGATTATAAAACAGGGGGAAATCAACTGATTTGACAGCAAGAGAACAAACAGATTTTTAAAAAAACCCCCACACAGAAACAAAAAACAACAAACACACACACACACACAAAACACACACCGCGCGCGCCCGGGGGCGCGCGCGGGGCGCGCCGCAACCCCCACGGGACGCAAACCACGCAACGCACGCACCACTTCAAAGCCCCGCCCCGCACGGGACGCACGCACGCCACGCACGCCGGGACGCACGCACGCACGCACGCCCCGCCACCCACGCAAAGGGCAACACCAAAAATTAAAAACCCTATTCAAAAAAAACAGTAGTGTGTGTGTGTTTGTGTTGTGTTGTGTGGGGTGTTTTGTGTGTGTGTGGGATGTGTGTGTGTGTGGGGTGTGTCCCGTTGTGTGTTGCGCGTGCGTTCGTTTCTGCGTGCCTGCGTGCGTGCGTGGGTGTGTTGGGGTGTTTTTGTGTGTGTGTAGTGTTGTGTGTGGTGTGTGTTGGGGTTGATGTGTGTGTGTGTGTGGTGTGTGTGTGTGTGTTGTGGCGCGCGCGCAACCGCGCGAAAAAACCTTTTACCTAGATATTTTTTTTGCCTCCATGTATCTCTTGGTTCCAGTGCAGGAAAATTTTTTTCTCCCAAGGGGTTTGGGGGGGGTTTTAAATTTAAAACAGACTTTCCCCCTTTCCGGGTCCTCCCCGAACCCCCCCTTTAAAACGTTGTACCTTTTCCCCCTACAAAAGTCTTAAGGATAAACAACCCCCACTCTTTTCCCCCATGATACATGTAAAAACTGCGGGGGGGTGGGGGAAAAATGACAGGGTTCAATTTTGTCCTTTTTTTGGTTTTATCCTTTTCGTTACCGGCATAATTTAAGATGGGGGTTTGTCATTGTCCCTTTTATTTTTTTTTTCCCCTTTTGTTTTTTTTGGTTTTTTGGGGTTTGGGGGGTTTTTTGTTGGGTGGGTTTCCCTATTTCCCTTTTGGGGGTCGGCTGGGGTATAAGCAACATTATCTTTTCTTATCTTTTTTGGGTGGGTTTGTTAGCTTTCTTCAGACTAAATAAAACAGACAAATTACAGTTTGGGCTTGATTTTTGTTTTTTAAAAAATAATGAAAAATTTCTCCCGATACATGCTGCAACCCATCACAATTTTTGTGATTTCGGAATTTTAAAACTTTGGTTTTAACCCCCAACAAGTTTCAAAGGGGTTTAAAAAAAAAAGTTAAAAAAAACGTGTACAGTGGAAAATGTCCCGACAAATTAAAAATCTGTCCTTTTTTTCGAAGTAAAAGGGACCATTCCCGTGGGCCCGTTTTGCAATCATATGTCCCCTTTAAAAATTTAAAATATTCGTTTTTTAGCCCCTGAACACTTTTATGGGATCCACGCACACCCAAAATTAAACTGATAAGTTTACACAGATATTTTTTAAAAAAAGAGTCGTTGGGTAAATTTGCGGGGGGAAAAAAAAAAAATTGATGGGAATTTAAAGTTTGGGTTTTAATTGCAATTTTATAATCATTCACTTTCGAAAAATTTATTCTAAATTTAAATTAATGTAGTTTCAGAAAAACAAATACAAATACAGAATTTAAACCCAATATAAAAAAAGTAAAAAACAAAAAAATTTATTTTGGGGGTTTTCAAATTTTTAAATTTGAAAGGAAAATTTTTAAAGTAAATTAATTTTTTTAAAGAAAAACAAGGGGAAAAATGTGTTTGTTTCTTTTTTTAAAAAACCCTGATTCCGCTGGGGTTTTTCGTCTCCCTCCTTTGGGAATGATTAAAAAAAAGAAAACAGAATCATTGGGTTAAAAAAAGAGGGAAAATAATTCAGAGAGAAGAGAGGGGAGAAAAGAGAAGAGAGAGAGGAAAAAGGAGAGAGGAGAAAAGAGAGAGAGAAGGGGGTTTCCCATGGGCCCCCGAAAAACAAAAACCCAAACAAAAAGGGTAAGACTTTTAAAAAACCCAAATTTTTTCCCGGCAGAGGGGTGAGGAAAAAAACCAAAGAAGCTTTCACCCCGAAAAGCAAAGGCTGAATGATCGGGATTTACCTTCAACTGGAAACATTTTACATGGGATTTCCATGGGCTCCTCTCCCCTCTCAACCCCTCTCTTTCCTTTTCTCCTCCTCCCCTGTTCATCTCTCTCCCCCCCTCCCCCCTCTCCCCTTTCCCCTCCCCCCCTTCCCCCTCACCCCCCCCCCCCCTCTCCAACCCCCCTCTCTCCCTTCAATCCTCCCCCCCTCTCCCTCTCTTTTTCCCCTTAAAAAAATTTTTTTCTTAAAAAAAATTTTTTTTGTTTAAATTTTTTTTCAAATTTATGTAATTGTTCCTTATTGTTTTTTTGGTTTTTTTTGGGGGGCATAGGGTAAAAAAACCCTTTCCCCGCTTACTATTCACCCCCCCATTAAAAATTTCGAGGGTTGAGTTTCAAAAACTCCCCTCCCTCTCCCCCCTTTTCCTCTCTCCTCCTCTCTCTCCTCTTCCCCTTCCCCTCTCCCCCCCCTCTTCCCCTCCCCCCTCCCCCCTCTCCCCTCTCCCCTTTTGTCTTTTTCTTCCTCTGCCTTGCTTCCCGCTTCCCTCTTCTACTTTTTCTCCTCCTCCTCTCCTCTCTCTCCTCTCCCTCTCTCCTTTCTCTCTCTCCTCTCTCTTTTTCTCACCTCTCTGTTTGGTTTCTCCCGCTTCCCGCCGTTGCAGCCTTTTTTCCCATCCCTTACCCGGGGGGGTTTTTTTTTTAATTCCGTCTATTTTCATTTCCCCCCCCCCCACCCCTCCTTTAATCCCCCCCCCTTCCTCTCTCTTCCCCTCTCTCCCCCCTCTCTCTCTTCCTCCTCTCCCTCCTTCTCTAAAATCTCTTTTCCTCTTTTCTTTTTTTCCGACAACTGAAACCCAACAGGCCCTGTATTTCCAACGAAGGTGGTTTTTTTTTTAATGCAATCTTTTGAAAACCCCCCCCCCCCCTCCCCCCCCCCCCCCCCCCTTTCCTTCCTTTTTCCCCCCCTTCCCCTCTCCCTTCTCTCTCTCTCTCTCTCTCCCCATCCCAATCTCCCCCCTCATCCTTTTCTCTTCCCCCTCTCCCACCCCTTCCCCTTCCTTTTCCCCTTTCCCCTTTTCCTTCCTTTAACCCCCCCTCTCTTTTTACCTTTCTTTTCTTGTTTCCTTTAATACCCAACCAGGGTTATTTCGCCATAAATTTTTTTTGTTTACTGCAAGTCGTTTGTGGTTCCAATTCCCTCTTTTTTTTTTTTGGTATTTCTCTCTCTCTCCCCCTAAAAATTCTCTCCTCTCCCCGCCCCTCCCCGTCTTCTCCTTTTTCCCCTTTTCTCTCTTCATTTTTTCTCTTCTCCTCCCCCAAACCTTCGTTCCTTCCCACCCTTGGGGGTTGGGTTTTTTCCCCTTCTTCCTCTCTAATCTTTTTCCCCCCCCCCCCTTTCTTTTCATTTCTTCCCCCTCCCACCCACCTTTGGTCCCCTTTTTTATATATTTAAATAAATTTGCCTATCCAAAATTAAAAACATTAGGGTCATCTTTTTATTTTTTTATTCCCCCTCTATCTTCCGTCCACATCATTTTTGCCCCCCTCCCCCCCGCCTTTTTCTCCTTCCTCTTCTTCTTTTCCCCCTTCTTTCCTTTTCCCCCTTTTCCCCTATGGTTCCCCCGCCCGGGCAACCCCTCCCCCTGGGCCTCCTTTTTCTAAAAAACCCCTCTTTTTCCCTTTCTTGCCCTTAC
>CM031596.1:38914642-38919642 GCA_018398815.1 Conus ventricosus | reverse complement strand
GTATCAAACCTGGGTTGTATCAAACCTGGGTTGTATCAAACCTGGGGTGTAACAACAAATCTGGGGTGCATCAAACCTGGGTTGTATCAAACCTGAGTTGTATCAAATCTGGGACGTAACAAACCTGGGTGTATCAAACCTGGGGTGTATCAAACCTTGGTGTATCAAACCGGGGACGAACAAACTGGTGTATCAAAACCTGGTTGTATCAAACCTGGGTTGTATCAAAACCTGGTTGTATCAAACCTGGGGTGTAACAACAAATCTGGGGTGCATCAAACCTGGGTTGTATCAAACCTGAGTTGTATCAAATCTGGACGTAACAAACCTGGGTGTAAAAACCTGGGGTGCATCGAACCTGGATGTATCAATCCAGGGCGTACAGACCTGGGGTTTTTAAAATACCTGGGCGTATCAGGTCTGGGGCATAACAAACCTGTGATGCATCAACCCTGGGGTAGAGCAATTGCTTGAAGCCCTGTTGTGACCCCATTGGTCGGCTGAGCCCCAAAACATGGTTTGATGTGTGGGAAAAAAGAAATGGTTGACAACTGAACAGTCTTTGGGGAGGAAACGACAAACAAACCAACAAGAAAAAACGTAGGAACCCCAAACCACAGCCGTTTGGACCCGCGGGATTTGACGGAACTGCATGTCGCAACACGCTGATTCATCATCGCTCATCAAGTCTATAATCTAATCAATCGGGGGGTGGTGGGGGGCTTCAAGGCTTAAAAGGGGTTCCCCAGTTCGCCAGATCCCTGTGATCAAACACCAGCTCTTAATTCAATGCACAAGATCGAAAAGATTTGCACAATTCATTAAAAAAAAAATCTACTGCAAAATAAGTCCAAAGATAGCTGGAGACAAAGAAGAACAATAATAGAGAGACAGACAGACAGACAGACAGACAAAGAGAGAGACAGAAGAGACAGAGACAAGAGGAGAACATAGAAAAAGGAGACAGACGCGGAGAGAGAAAAGAGAGAGGAGAGGAGAAGAGAGAGAGAGAGAAGACAGAGAGAGAGAGAGAGAGAGAGAGAAGGGGACAAACAGAAACACGGACAAAGAGACAGACAGAACAGACAAAGAAAGAGAAAGAAAGAGAGACAGCAAGAGACAGACAGACAGATAGACAGAGACAGACAAACAGACAGAGAGAAACCTAGAGAGACCGAGACAAACAGAGACAGACAGACAGAAAAAAAGCGACAGACAGACAGCCCGACAGACGGTCAGACAGACAAACTGACACGCAGACAGACAGACAGGCAGAGAGGGGGGGGGGGGGGGGGGGGGGGGGGGGAGGGGGGAAGGTAAAGGGGAATGAAAAGCAGAATGGAGGGTAAAGGTAAACTTTGCCCGCTGCACTCGTGTCCTGGAGCAAGTTCCAGAGCTTGACAGCATTAGCATGTGGTGAGATCGATAGGAATGAGGTTAAGAGAGACACGAGTTAAACATCACCAACACCGCCTGACCTGCCCCGCATAAAGAGCTGCATCAGGCGGGTGGTGGGCAGAAATAGATTAAAGCGTGTGTGTGTGTGTGTGTGTGTGTATGTGTGTGTGTGTGTGTGTGTGTGTGTGTGTGTGTGTGTGTGTGTGTGTGTGTGTGTGTGTGTGTTTCTTTTTTTTTCCCTGTCTTTTTCTGCTGAATTCTATAGAAAGTGAGCACAGTCTGAAACGATCGTGAATAGCTTCCTGAGATACACATGTCCAAACCGCAGACCCAAGCACCCTATCCTCTCCTTGAATTGATCTCCCCCCTCCCCTCCAGAACTTACTCCCGTCGCCATTCCTTACACACCCACACACACACACAACACACACACACACACACACACACACACACACACACACACACACACACAAAACACAATCACAACCACACCACGCACACACACACACACACTACCTCCACACATCAACCAAGCACGCACGCACACACCATGCACGTACACGTACGCTCCACGCATGCAACGCAACACGCACGCACACACCATCACGCACCACGACACCCCCCCCCACACACCACACACACACACACACACACACACACACACACATTCACACACACAACACACACACAACACACACAACACACCCCACCACAACACACACACAGTCCACATCAAACAACACAAACACAGATATATAGTGATGATAGAACACAGCATTATATCAAATTTGATAACATGATAATAAGAATGAGACGATAGGATGATGATAATGATGATGACACGACAACACGACACGACGACGACGACACGATAAGATTGATGATGATCATGAGATGATGAGAATGCAAATGAAGAAAAAAAAAGATGAGGAAGAAACAACAACGACAACTCATCATCATCATCATCATCATCACATCATCATCATCATCATCATCACATCAATCATAAACACAACAACAACACCAAGCAACAACAACAACAACAACTACTACTCACTCTACATCACATACTACTCACTACAACACTACTAACTACTACTACTACTCATACTATGAATAAAGCAAGAAAAAAAAATACAAAAGATACTAATAACAACCTCCACTACTACTACAACAACAACAACTACTACTACTACCACTACTACTACTACTACTGATAATAATAGCAATGATTATAATAATACTAATAACAACAATAACAGCAGCAGCAGCAATAGCAACAACAACAATCATCATCATCATCATCCATCATCATCATCATCATCACATCATCATCATCATCATCATCGTAATAATAATAATAATAATAATAATAATAATAATAAAATAATAATAATAATAATAATGTAATATTAACGATAATGATAATGATAACAACAACAACAATGATATAAAGAAGAAGAGAAGAAGAAGAAGAAGAAGAAGAAGAAGAAAACAACAACAACAACAACAACAAAACAACAAGAATCATCATCACAATATAACAACGGCAATGGATATGATGTATTTCTATATAATGCCTCTCTGAATAGCTAATTTTCAGAAAAAAGAACTTGGCGGAACAGGAACAGGGCAAGAACCGTCGTGCCTGCGTGTGCTGGGCTGCGCAGGACGGGCCTTAGTCTGGCTATTTGATGTGCCGGAACACGCGGCACTGGTTGATGCCACTGAGAAAACATGGGAGATGGAACCGCTCAAAAGAGAGTAACACATCGCTGACGCCACATGATCTTACCGCCAAAACAGGCAGCCCCTTTCTCGTCCTCGTTTCTTTTTTAATCTGTTCATTTATTTTCATTGACTTATTTACTGACTGACTGACTGACTTACTTATCTGTCTATCTATCTATCGATCGATGCCACTGAGAAAACATGGGAGATGGAACCGCTCAAAAGAGAGTAACTCATCGCTGACGCCACATGAGAGTGGCGCACGCGCGGTATGTGTGTGTGTGGGGGTGTGTGGTGTATGTGTGTGTGTGTGTGTGTGTGTGTGTGTGTGTGTGTGTGTGTGTGTGTGTGGTGTGTGTGGTGTGTGTGTGTGGTGTGCTAATACATGTTACAAAGGGACTACGTCCAGATCAGATGTCTACTCAGTTATTTCGTTATGTGGGTTTTTATCTACGATATGCATTGAATATTTACACTCGCAAAGTTCAGTTAATCATTTCTGCATTAAATCTGTCAGCTCCCCCCCCCCCCACTCCCCATTATTTCTGACCAGCATAAAAGAAACTGCTCGAATATGAAGAAGCTAGAAAGATTCTTCAACTTATTTGAAATTATTCCTGTTTTATGTTTTGGGAGTTTATATATTATTTTTCTTGTTCTGAGTAGCATTTCCTTTGCAACTGTGAAACATTCATCATTCATGTACGACTCGACAATTTTTTTTCAAGTTGTTCACCAGTAAAAAGTTTTTCCTGGCTATTCATCCTTCCTGAACACTTTCATCTCAGACTAATTTTTCTCAACCATTAATTCTGGTCTTTGGATATCATGTAATTGATTTGCAAGTAGTCGTCTTCGTTGATGGAAGTATAAGATCATTTGCCCCAAATCATTAAAAAAAAAAAAAATTGATTACCTATAACAGACCTCTCAAGGACCCAGAGGTAAACTAAGCAAGAATTTACCGGTCGTCTAATTGGCCAATTTATGTACCTAAACAGAACGTCGGACTCACAGCCTTGATTAAGACCTTCCAGAACACACCAGTTATTAGGTTACAGATAAAGGGACAAAAGTCTGTCCCTTCTAATGGCGGGCAGATTTGAAGTGGTTGTTTCCACTATATGATTGTCTAGCCAATTTTTCAGCGTTGGTGACATGTTTGTGTACCGAAAACCACTGACGTCATTTTTACATGTTACTCTTTTTTGTGAAGTAAAGAAAATCGTTGAACTGTTG
Source organism: Conus ventricosus (assembly GCA_018398815.1). NCBI lineage: Eukaryota > Metazoa > Mollusca > Gastropoda > Neogastropoda > Conidae > Conus > Conus ventricosus. Next base: position 38,915,274 of record CM031596.1, on the reverse strand, counting down.
TTTGGTGCTTGCGGTTTGCTGTTAGATCTGGCATGGCATCGGCAAATAAACAGCTTACAGAAGAGACGAAAAAATACATTGTGTCGTTGATAGACCAGGGGCTTTGCGTGTTTGAGTGGCAAATGTGTTGAACTTGAACAGGTCAACCGTCGGGAAAGTTTACAAGCACTATTGTGACAGAAAAACAGTAGAAAACAAACCTAGGAGTGATGGGCCCAGAGTGTTCACAAACAGGTGCGTGTCTGCACTGTCAAAGATCGTAAAACGGGACAGATCGCCACAGTTTCTGAAATTTCAGCCGAATTCCGTGCATCAACCTCCATTGAAGTCAGCCAAAAAACGATCAAGCAAAATCTGAATGGACTTGGCTATTTAAGCATCACCCAGTGAAGAAATTAGTCATCAAGGAAGTGAACAGAAAGAAACAGCTGCAGTACTGTAGAGTAAACTTCACTGGACTGTGAACGATCAGTGGAAAATGTTATTTTCAGTGAAGAAATGACCATTGTGATCAAATCCAATGGACGTGTAAAACTGTGGAGAAAGTCGAAGAGAAGTGGTCAGTGCTTCTCTGTGCAGCGTCCATCTTGGCCCGAAGACTACATTGAAATGATGGTGGGGATGCATTTCGT
>CM031596.1:38897142-38909642 GCA_018398815.1 Conus ventricosus | reverse complement strand
TTTTTCTTTTACTTGCATTTTACTTAGAAGAATATTAGTAGGGTAAATATTATGCAGGAATTTTCCAATGCAGGACTCTTAATCTTGTTTCTGTTGTAACGTCTTTCGCTCTTGACCAAATAGATGTATCTAGTCTGACACCAAAATGTTCTGAACCAAAATTGAGACGCACATGGAGTCACTGGTTTTTTGTTGTTACAGACTAATTTCCTAATATCCTTTACTTTCCTATTGAACTGACTCGCCTCGCATTTCTGACTTCCATCTTCTTTTTCGCCGTTCTGTATCCACGAACCCAAGTCTTTGGAATAGTGTTTAATTAAAATGTTATAATCTAGTACGATATTTGCTCTGTTTAGCCCTATCATGTCTTGTAATTCCTCCAGAGTGAGTAAACGGTTTTCTCGAGAATGAATGACCTGTTTAATAGTTTCAATTCCTTTCTTTTGCCAAGTTGGAAAGAACAACGTTTTGTGTTGTAGGTGAGTAGTAAATTATTGAAGATCATTTGACTTTGAAAATTGTTTGCAATTAAATATCTTCCATCTTAAATGACAGACTTGTTCTCTAAATAAGTCGTTAGAACCTCTTTCCAAAATTCATTGTCTATTCTTCAAGTCCTTTAATATCTTTTCTTTTACAGTTGATATGGAAGATTCTATCACCTTTTGCCAGCTTTTCCAAATGCCATCTCGGAATAAAACTCCACTTATGTTTTTCAGTCGCGTCAAACAGTTTTCCTGCCCATTGTAATAAAAGTATTTTTGTAGCTCAAGCATGTTTAACATTTTAAGACCCCCCTCTCCATACTCACCTTCCATCACTTTTCGTTTTACTTTTTCAAATATGCCTCCTATTACTTTGTTTTTTCTGCCAGAGGAATTTATACAGTATTGTATTTATTTTATTTAGTACACTATGGGGAAGACCTATAGATTGTATTACGTATATAAATTGGCTGATCAAAAAGGTCTTTATAACCACAACTTACCTTGAATACTCAGGTCCCGTTTACTCCATTCCTTAATGATGGAATTCATACCTCTAATCTATGAGACCAGTTGTCTTCTATGTCTCGTGCCATTTTGTTTGTTTCAAAATAAATGCCCAATATTTTCATTTTACTGACCAAAGTAAATGGAATATTTCCTCTTCATTCTTATTACCCATCTCAAAACCTTAGTTTTTTGTGTATTTAATCTAAGACCAGAAATTCTTTCGAACTCAGTAGTATATCTAAAGCTGTAAGCATGTCTGTTCTGTTTCTCAGAAAAAGTGTTGTTGTCGTCGGCCATTTGTTTTATTTTAATATGAACTGGGCTTGTGCAATGGGGAAGTGGAACTTTAATGCCCTCTATGGAACTGTTTCTAATTTTGATCGCAAGCAGCTCTACAGCCAGTACAAACGCGAGAGGTGAAAAAGGGCAACCCTGTCTGATACCACAGGAAATATCATAAGGTTCGGAAATCCAGCCTCCATGATTAATACTGCTTGAACTACCGTTGTTAAGAACATATACCCACCTTTTAAAGTCCACACCAAAACCAAAAACATCAAATGCGTGTAACAAAAATTTTCTGGATATTGAATCAAAGGCTTTACAGTAGTCTACTGCTATAGATATCCACCCTCATTACGTGTGTTTAAGTAGTTTATTACATCGTCAATGGACCTTAAAATTGTTGCAATATTTCTACCTTTCAGATAGCCAACCTGATCGTTGTTAATTAATTTATGAATAACGTTACCAAGTCTTTCTGCTAGAACTTTTGCAAGAATTTATAGTCTGTATTAGTCAAGGTGATTGGTCTCCCAGTTTGTTAACTGTTCTCTTTCTAAGTCTTTTCCTTGTGTAATAAAGTGATGATTCCTTGTCTTTCAGTGTATGATAATTCACCTTTATGAAAAGATTCAATAAAAGAGCTTGTTACCAATTTACCTAATTTAACTCCAAAAGAATTTTAAGAATTCTACTGTAATTCCGTCACAACCAGGTGCCGACCCATTACGTAGTTTACTCAGCGCATTTGTTGATTCCTCTAAGGTAACAAGTCCTTCACATAAGGCCACGTCCATCATCATCTAAACGTGGAAAAACTTCTGATTCTATGAATTTGTTTGTCTCTTCTATAACATTTCTGCGACCGTTGTTTGGCTGTACAGATTTTTATAAAAACGAGACCTTGCTCTTGTAAAACATCACTTTGTTTAGTTAATACTTCTCCTGTTTCTCTTCGCAACCTTGTTATGACTTTTCGTTTACCCACTAGCATTTTCTAAATTGCAGAAATACTTAGTGTTTCGTTCCCCATCTTCGACCCATCTAACTCTCGATCTTATCTGTGCCCCCTTTGCGTCATGCAGTTGTTTTAATTCTAATTTATGCTTTAAATGCATATATGTGGCTTGTGACTCTTCATTTGAAGGTCTTTAATGACTTTTTTTTCAATTTCTGAAATCTGTAGGTCTAACTTTAGTGAATCGTTTTTCTTTTGGCATGACAATTCTTTCCAAATTCGCTACAAAAGTTTCTTATTTCAATTTCAACATTTCCCATTTATCAATACTGGACAAATTGCCATTAATATTGTCGTTAAGTTCTTTATCTAATAGACTGTTCAATTTCTGTAACAAAATCTTGGTTTTTTAAATAACTGTTGTTGAATTTCCAATAACTTGGACCACGAATGAAGTCACACTGATTCAGCTCGACTGTCACAGCCTTATGGTCCGAGTTTGGAATGGTCAGATGATCACATGATACACAATCACTTAATACATCCTCTGTTATAAAGCAATAGTCAAGCCTACGTGCTATAAATGGACTGCATCTGTGCCATGTATAATCATGTTCATTAGCATGAAATACTCTCCAAAGGTCATTCAGCTCTAGGTCTTTCGTTAACTTATTAAGACCTCGAACTTCATTTTCACGGTGGGCTTGCCCGATATTATATCAAGAGCATGCTAATGAACACAGTTAAAGTCTCCAAACAACATCATTTTTTTGTCACTGTACTTTTTACATTTTTCTTTCAGAAATTTGAAAAGTCCACTTTTTCAGTACTATTATTTGGAGCATATTGTTTGCTAAGTAGAAGTCATATTTATCACATGTGACTGACACAATCAAGATCTATTTGTTCCATTTCTAACGTGACATTTCCCGGAAAATTTTTGTCAACCAAAATGACTTCTCCCTTGCTCCTGTTGGTACCTCTCATTATAAAACATTTTACCTCCCCATTCTTTTTCCCATATAGATACATCAACTGTCAGTTATATGAGCTTCTTGGAGACAGATCAAATCAAACTTTCCGTTTTTAAACAACAATACCGATATTTTGTCAAGTGTGTTGGAAACAACCACCCAAGCAACCAACCAAGCAGTCAGCGACCAACCAACCAACCAACCAACCAACCAGCCAGCCAACTAGTCAACCAACCAACCAGTCAAACCAACCAACCATCCAACTAATCAACCAACCAACCAAAGCCTCATGAGAATTCACCAATGAGAAGATAAATCATATTGACATACAGTAACATCAACCCAGCATAGCATCTGTCTGAAACATTTTCTGAAGAATCAGTAAATCTCTCTCTCTCTCTCTCTCTCCTCTCCTCTCTCTCTCTCTCCTCTCTCTCTCTCCTCTCTCTCCTCTCTCTCTCTCTGAAGCAAAAAAGCAACAACAAGGATGCATCTAACTCGAGCAGCCCATAATGTTGTTCTGCGAGAGGCATACCCGGTGTCATATTGATGCTTCCATCGTCTGATCAATAATCAAAATCAAAGAGAGAAGGCGTCGACGCTTTGATCAGTGACCATGGCAGCAGGACTGGCTACACGAAATGCCACTTGATTTCTTTATTTCATGGACCAATTTGCATCACCAGAAGAATCTCTCGATATATAGTTTGTCAGAAAATGGCTCGGCCTTAATGAATACAAACAGAAGAGACGAAGAAACAAACAAACGAAGAAACAAGCACAGAAGGAAAGAAGGCACCGAGTCTTACAGGCTTGTATGCATGTGCTAGATATAAACTTGTAATAAAAGACGTTATAGGGGAAAAGGACCGAAGTTGAGAGACAGACAGGCAGAGGGACAGAGACAGGGACGCAAAGACAGACAGACACACTGACAGACAAAAAGACAGACAGATAACAGACGGACATAGAGACAAATAGAGACAGACAGACAGAGACAAAGAGAGAGACAGTGAGGGAAAGACAGAGGGAGAGAAAAAGACACCGAATTCTTCATGACTTAGGCCACAACCCTCAATATAGGGCGAACAGTATCCACCGCAAAGAAAGTTAGTGATGCTTCCTTGACTAACCTCCGAACACAGGCATCATATGATAAAATGCCTTTAACAAAATTCATTTCATGGACGATATTACAGTGCTGTCTCAGAGAATTTCAGTATTACATTTGTCCAGAAAGAAACAAAAAAACACCTGCCACTCCTTTTCACTCTAAAAATTTCATGATTACATTTGTCCAGAAAATAAAGAACCTGCCACTCTTTTTCACTCTAGTTTCATTCCTGCGCGCAAATAGCAATGAAATCTCCTACACAGTAAGACTGCTGTATAGCAAGGCTTTAAATTAACGCACATATACGAGTCCTTGACTCTGTGATAGTCACATGCAAAACATCTGCCACGAAAAGAGTCTGCGATCAACTCAGTCAAAATATGACCACACGAAAATCGAATCACCAGCAGAAAAAATCGTTAATTGTTCGGAACAATGTGACGTTTGCAGGCGCGGAATTCCACACTTCTTCACTATAACGTCCCAGCCTCTTTGTCTTAGCAACCTTCATGCCACTCCTCGCGTACTAGAGACGGAAATAATAACCGACTGACTGTTCTGTATGTAGTTACAGTTTGTAAGCTGTCTTTGGACCTTCCATAGCTTTAACGAGACCTAGTTTTTCACCAATCAGAGAGGGTTTTTTTTTAGGAAACCTTCTAAATTAGTTCTAGTATCAACACTGTATAGTAGACTGGAGAATTTTGAAAGTATCTTTCTAAAGTCTTTGACAACAAGGCAATTGAAAAAAGGCGAAATGTGTATTATTTTTTATTGGTTCTCCCTACAGTCGAACATTAGATTTTGACGTTTATGATGCCTATTATTGTGCACTTTACAAAAAAAAAAAAAAAACCAACAACAAAAAACCTGCCATAGTTCCTACTGAGCACGATCAAATGGATTTTTCTGATAGCGTTCTGTACAAATGATTCTTATAAACGTGGTATAATTGAAGGGCAGTTTCTGTCACTAAAACGACAGTTCCATTCTTGCCAGGAACAATTATTTTCTCTTTAAAGGAGCGAACAAAGTAATCAATATTTTGAAAAGTTAACATGATTTTCCCACACAGATCCAAATCTGTATTGGTGTAAGCAGTATTGGATTTCTGAAGCAGAGAGAGAGAGAGAGAGAGAGAGAGAGAGAGAGAGAGAGAGAGAGAGAGAGAGAATCAGATATATATATATATATATATATATATATATATATATATATATATATATATATATATATATATATTTATATATATATTATATATATATATTACAATTATTACAAGCGCTAGGGCCACAGGCCCTTCACATTAACACGTGCTTAAAACAACAAAATTAACCGATAGCAATTTCAATATTAGAATTGTATAAATCTCGTAAATTCATACAGTCAGAAAAAGTGAAGTTTTCATTATCAGTCACAAACTCCTACGCTCACTCTCTTAATCTGTTTCTCCCGCTAACTCGCTCATTCAGGATTGTGTAGAATTCCTTTCCTATTTTTTTTCATTTGCACGCACACATTTATAACACCAACAACCCCCCGCCCCTTCCCAATCATACGCGCACACAATAGGGACCACAGACATGCGTTTGCTTGCACAAACATACAAGACCATATATAGTTTTAAAGCAATACACACGTGCATTAATTTCAGATATACCAAATCTAAATTTATTGACAAGAAACCGCAAATATTTATCCAAATCAAATGAGAAATATATGCTTTCACCAAATGACCAGAGGTATAACTTCTATACATTTTATACCTTTGACTTGATTTTGTATGATTTTCCCAGTCCTACCATCTGCAATCAATTAATCTCTGGCGCAAAGTTGCCCAAATATATTTTGGTGACCAGCACCTTGGCAGTCCCATACATAGCCAATACCAAACCCATAAAGAAACAATCGAATGTTTGATACCCAGTTATTTTGTTTTCCTTTTCAGTCCAAGTCGTATAACATGGTGTACGAATTCCTTGGTAGTCGATCAATGCTCATCTTTAATCATTTGAACCAGTAACGAATGCACCTAGCTGCCTAGTTTATGTATAGTGGGTACCTTGTTTGTTGAGAGAGAGAAAGAGAGAGAGAGAGAGAGAGAGAGAGAGAGAGAGAGAGAGAGAGAGCATTTTCCTAGGACTGGCTTTGTAGATTTAAGAGATTTTATATCGTGTTCATAGTGTTTTAACAACACTTTGTTTTGTCCACTGTTCTGTCGACTCACCTGACGACTCATGTTATATTAATGAAGCATTACCAGATGAGCAAAAGACAAATAATGTGTGTATATCTGTAACATTGACTGAAATAATAGGTATCTGATTCAATGCAAAATGAGGCGGAGAAGAAGACTCGAATAAAATCAAATCGGTCTGTAATGTTTATATAGAGTCAAAGATTAAGCTTCAAAGATCATTGTTATCCTTCTAACAGACCCAAGACTCAAACCATTTTACACATATGCAGATCTTGGCCCCCTATGAAGCAGAGCAATGAACATGATACAACAAAAACAAGAATGTAAAGTACAACACGTAACCAGATGCGTAGTTATACAAGTTTTTGTCAGATTTCACCTACTTCCTTAGGTTTAAGCACTTGGCATGACAAGAAGAAATTTCCAGCAAATGTAGTCGATATTGAAGACACTAATAAGCTCACTTTCAATTTGTAAAAAAAGAAATGTCTGCCTACAGTATTAGATCTATTAAGGATTTCACGAATGCTGGTACAGGCTGGGCAATGAGATGAATGAGGTGTGTGCTATCTCCTTGCGATCTACATAATGGATAGATTAACTTGCCGCCAATAAAAGACTGGTAACTACACCAATGAATAAAGCCTGTAGTTACAAACTTGAAATGGCTTTCTTCATCCAGCAAAGAAACTAAAGTTTCAAATCAGAGTTATGACATTCATATAATTTAGTATTTATGATATAATAAAGCCACTTTTGCCAATTGCAGTCTATTAAATCATCCGCGAACACACACACACAAAAATCAACGTTGGTATTGCCTTGACTTGACCAATCAAAACCAAGCCTATTTTCAAAGATGTATCTTAAATACCCAAATGTGTTTACCTCTATAATTTGAGGTATGTATGATATGTGTAATCTTTTTTATTTAATCTGCCATTTTAATCGCGGAAACATAACCAAGTAACGAACATGTGTGGTGTGTGCACACGCTTGCGCGCGCACGTGCGTCCGTGTGCGCGTGCTTCTGTGTGTGTGTGTGTGTGTGTGTGTGTGTGTGTGTGTGTGTGTGTGTGTGTGTGTGTGTGTGTGTGTGTGTGTGTGTGTGTGCGTGCGCGCGCGCGCGTATGTGCGTGGCACACACACACGGGCACATGCCCACACACAAATGCAGAGGTCCACACACCATGTTGTTGCTGTTATTCTGTCATCTTATGAACATTCGCTTTCCACAATTAATCAAAGGTGTGCGCGTGCACACACACACACACACACACACACACAACACACACACACACACACACACACACACACACACACACACACACGCACGCACGCACGCACGCACGCACGCACGCACGCACACACACACACACACACACACACACACACACACACACACACACACACACACACACACAGGCACGCATGCAAGCACTCGCGCGCGTGTACACACACACACACACACACACACACACACACACACACACACACACACACACACACACACCACGCACGCACGCACGCACGCACGCACGCACGCACGCACGCACGCACACACACACACACACACACACACACACACACACACACACACACACACACACACATGCGCTCACGCGCGTTCAGGCGCACACCCATGCACATGGGAGCGCCCTCACATTCCCGGACAGACATGTACAGGCACACATACCCTCACACACACACATGCAATATGCGCCGCGTACACTGGCTCACTCATACACATAGGCCCGTACCCACACACCTATTCCTACACATATTCACGAGTACACTCACCACGCAATATACAGTGATGATAAAGGCACAGTGCTAGGCAGATACCCATGGTCTTACCAGCGCGTTGGGCTCATAGGCGGGTCAGACATATACTGTGTCGTAGCCTTGAGACCCTCTTCTTAGATTCTGGCATCTTAATCATTAACTATTTATCCATAAGCTTTAAATCGTGCGCAGTTTGATCTCAACAGACTGATGATCTGCAGATGTGGTGTAGGGTATATGGATCAGTCCGCACGCAGTGACACCGCCCTGCTGAAACTGAAACTGAAAAGAGGCGGCCTTGAGGACATTTTTACAGCCCTCCGATTTTATCATCTTCGTGAGTTTGTCTTTGCTGCGGGCATATCGTGTTCTGTGGTTCTAAGAGAATTAATAAAAATACAATAGTTTGTGTTGTCTTGGAGATAATACTCTTTTTAAAGTAGTATTCTGTTATCAACGAAAGCAAACGCCTTCTACAAGACAGGAAATATAAAAACTGTAATTTTGCCCGTAGTTTATTGCAGATAGCCATGAATCCCGCAAGCAGAACAAAGCTGTTTGACATGAATGCTGATGACAAAAATCAGACTGAGAGGGATGTGGAAGAAAAGGTTGTTGCTTTCAAGATATTGCTTGTGGGCATGTTTTTCAAGAGGTTTTGAGGAGAGGCAGAGAAGAGAGAGAGAGAGAGAGAGAGAGAGAGAGAGAGAGAGAGAGAGAGAGAGAGAGAGAGAGAGATAGAGAGACAGAGACAGAGACAGAGAAGAGAGAGAGAGGTTTTTCAAGAGATTTAGAGGAGAGAGAGAGAGAGAGAGAGAGAGAGAGAGAGAGAGAGAGAGAGAGAGAGAGAGAGAGAGAGGGCCAAAAGAAGCGAACACGGTTGTTGTTTGTTCTTGTGTTTGCGACCTGGAGGGGAAGAACTTGTGCACACGTTAGCATCAGGGATCGATTGGAGTGAGGGAACTTCAGAGATGGATGAACAGTCAGCAGGATTGGATGAGGTTGTCCACACAAGTTCTTTCACATCATTAAAAATCGAACAAATAAACCAGTAAATAAACAAACAGAACGAGAATGACAGAAAACAACTACACGCAGAAACAGTTTGTTTAATCAAAGAGATGAGCACATTATGTCTCGTTGAGGCCCATACTTATAACTTCTTGACGCTCGCACGTTAAAAACTTTTTTTTTCGCTCCTAAAAATGTTATTCATCACTACAATACAAATTTTCGTAGGCTAACTTTACAGCCTTTACATGCAAAGCTCTCACGTTCTATATAAATGATGTAGAATGAATCGGGATGTACTTAGTTTTCTACATGGCTCGTATTTACAAAAAAACGAAAAGAAGGGGGGGGGGGGGGGGGGGGGAAACTTGATTTATTTTCTATACAACGGTTGACGGCTTTTTTCTTGTACAGTTGTGCTAGAAAGACATTGTGGAGACGAAGCATTAAGAACAGATTGAATTCCAGACACTCAATGTGGTCGTTTGGGCTTGAAACTACAAGACAAATCAGACAGAAGTTGTGAGGCCTTTTTGTAACGCACACACACACACACGCACACGCACGTATGCACCCCCCCCCCTCCAACACACACACACGCATGCACACACACATATACATGCACACACACACTCACGCATGTACCCACGCACGCGTGCCGCGCGCGCGCGCCACACACAGACACGCGCGCGCGCCGGCGCGCGCGTACACACACACACACACACACACACACACACACCACACACACACACACACACACACACACACACACACACACACTAATCACTTCAATTTTTCCAGTGTCGTCGATTTATGATGATGACGATTGTTCTCTTTCAGTTATCATAGTTGTACTAGTTAGTAACAGCATAAGTTGAGTCTGAAGTAGTAGCAGAAGTTGCAGCAGCAGTAGCGGAGGCAACAACATCAATAGCGAGAGGTAACAATGTTAATCATGAGAAGCAGTAAGCGCTTCGGTCAGCTATGTCATGATTCAAGGGGAGTTTTCACAGCAGTTACTTTAACATCCCCTAAAGGAAAATAATAAATAAATAAATAAAAAAAATAAAACTGGAGGATATCTAGTAAAGATCACATGGGTAAATTTTATCTAAACTTGTATGGTTTTATTTTTATCTGCAGCATTAGGTAAGATATTCAATCAAAACATACATCGAGGACAAAAACTGTGAGCTGGAGTGAAAGCTTTTTCAGATAAAAGATGTTGCCATTTCTTGTGTCAGTGGATTAGTGGTTATATACCTGTCCTTTCCTCCTGACTATGCACATGCATCAGTACAAATCAGTCACATCGTTGTGAGTCAAGTTAGAAAACGATGAAAGGCATCCACAACTCCACAAAGCGAATGAAATGGTATGCGACCTGGTCAAGACATTTTAAAACAAACTTTCTCGCTCCAGTCGCAGTCGTCAGTATTATGGATGAACACAGTGCAGCCATCTTTGATCTTGAGATGGAAACCAAGGATTTCAGAACGTTGAGAATTTGCCTCAATGTGTTCTCACTGCGTCCCATTCGAGTTTTACTTCGTTATCCTGTAATAAAGCGTTGGGACCACCATAAAATGATCATTAAGACCCATGTCATACCAGAGGCTTGAAACAAGGTTCCATCGGCACGCTTTTTCCTGCCAAACTCTCATATCACATGCAGTACACTGCCCTGGAAAAATGCGTTTCCTAAAGTTTGCATTATGAGCCAGTGAAAGGCGTTGCTGCATTATGAGCCAGTGACACCCGTTGCTGCATTATGAGCCAGTGAAAGGCGTTGCCGCATATGAGCCAGTGAAAGGCGTTGCTGCATTATGAGCCAGTGACAGCCGTTGCTGCATTATGAGCCAGTGAAAGGCGTTGCCGCATTATAGCCAGGAAAGGCGTTGTTACATTATGAGCCAGTGAAAGGCGTTGCTGCATTATGAGCCAGTGAAAGGCGTTGCTGCATATGAGCCAGTGAAGGCGTTGCCGCATATGAGCCAGTGAAAGGCGTTGCTGCATTATGACCAGTGAAAGGCGTTGCCGCATTTGAGCCAGTGAAGGCGTTGCTGCATTATGAGCCAGTGAAAGGCGTTGCTGCATTATGAGCCAGTGAAAGGCGTTGCTGCATTATGAGCCAGTGAAAGGCGTTGCTGTCTTATGAGCCAGTGAGAGGCGTTGCGATTATGAGCCAGTGAAAGGCGTTGCGCATTATGAGCCAGTGAAAGGCGTTGCTGCATTATGAGCCAGTGAAAGACGTTGCCGCATTATGAGCCATTGAAATGCGTTGCTGTATTATGAGCCAGTGAAAGGCGTTGCTGTATTATGAGCCAGTGGAAGGCGTTGCTGGATTATGAGCCAGTGAAAGGCGTTGCCGCATTATGAGCCAGTGAAGCGTTGCTGCATATGAGCCAGTGAAAGCGTTGCGCTTATGACTACACGTTGCTGTATTATGAGCCATGAAAGGGTTGCGCATTATGAGCCAGTGAAAGGTGCTGTGCTGCATTATGAGCCATGAAAGCCGTTGCTGATTTGATTGAGCCAATGAAAGGCGTTGCTGCATTATGAGCCAGTGAAAGGCGTTGCTGATTATGAGCCAGTGAAAGGCGTTGCTGCATTATGAGCCAGTGAAAGGCGTTGCTGCATTTGAGCCAGTGAAAAGCGTTGCTGCATTATGAGCCAGTGAAAGGCGTTGCTGCATTTGAGCCATGAAAGGCGTTGCTGCATTATGAGCCAGTGAAAGGCGTTGCTGCATTATGAGCCAGTGAAAGGCGTTGCTGCATTTGAGCCAGTGAAAGGCGTTGCTGTATTATGAGCCAGTGAAAAGCGTTGCCGCATTATGAGCCATGAAAGGCGTTGCTGCATTATGAGCCAGTGAAAGGCGTTGCTGTATTATAGCCAGTGAAAGGCGTTCTGGTAGCCACGTGTCATGGTCTGACCCAGAATTATGTAGGGGACGAGATATGGACAGGCTAGCTTTTTCTTCTTCTTCTTTCTTCTTCTTCTTCTTCCGTTAGTAGTACTATCTGTCTTCCGTTAGTAGTAGTAGTATAGTAGTAGTAGTTGTAGTAGTAGTAGTAGTAGAGTAGTAGTAGTAAGTAGTAGTAGTGGTAGTACTTCTATAGTACCTATCCTCGGCTAGAGACCACACTCTGAGTTCTTTACAATCCATGCTCTCATTTAC
>CM031596.1:38884642-38889642 GCA_018398815.1 Conus ventricosus | reverse complement strand
GACTGAAAAAAATTCCTACCCTGGTATTTTTCACTAATGAGGTTTGCTTTTACTACTGGTTCCCGGATTCCTTTCCATACCACGTGTGTGCAACGGATGACGTCTGACACACTGCTTCGGCCTCGCCAGTGTGACTGCTTTCCCGCCTCCGCCCCCTCTCCCCTCCTCCCCCCCCCCCCCCCCCCCCCCCCCCCACAAGCAGCACTCTACTCTTTGGACAGGGGGCTTGCTGGACTAGGCTGACCCAGGGCGACTAAAATCAGCCAGTCTTTGACATTGATGGATAAGGCTTGAGCTCTTAATACCTCTGGTGTGTCGTCTGTTAGGCTTAACCACACCACTGTACCACATGGGATAGTGTGTTTTAAACCAAACGATGAGGAAAAGAGGAGTAAATAATTCCTCTTCTGTGATTTTAGATCCAAATGTCTAATCTTCAAATTTGAGAAGGGGGGGGGGGGGAGGGGGGGGGGAGGTGAAGATTGTGACATGTTTCATATCAGAATACTTCTACGAGTGACAGCAAAGTGTCCCCCTTCCCACTCCTCCCTTCACCGCCACCCCCACCACCACACAGCCATGTACACACATGCACCTCTCTCTCTCTCTCCTCTCTCTCCTCTCTCTGTCTCTCTCCCTCTCCTCTCCCTCTCTCTCTCCCGCTCTCTCTCTCTCTCTCTCTCTCTCTCTCTCTCTCTCTCTCTCTCTCTCTCTCTCCCGCCCCCCCCCCCCCCCCCGAATCATGCCCCCTTCATAACCCTCCAACCCTTTTCTCCCATCTGTCAATCTTTCGATCGTTCGTCCAAGACACAACCTTATAGGCAGAATGAGAACAATGTCCCCTGTGCAGCCACACACCTCTCCCTTTAATCCCTTGGTGGATGAACAGCATCTAGCTCTAACAGTGCTGCGGGAGTTGGGTTTGTAAGGTCATCAGCATTGCGGTGATGCGTGGTTTGTAACATTGATGAGCTGAGCACAAACTTCCATCCCACCAAAGGGGAGGGGGTGGGTACGATGAAGGTAATCGCTTTGAAGTGCTCATCGTCGCTATCTTGTATGTGTGGGAGTCAGGGCGGGGGAAAACAAATTACTCACAACTGACAAGAACGTTGATTAATTAATGTTAGGGTGAAAGTTGATTGCATGCAATAGATTGAATCTTCGAGTTAAATTGAAGAGGGATGTAGGAAATGCATCCAACCAGCTGACAGAGGATTGAATGAATAAAAGAATAATGAATGAAAGAATGACTCAGTTAGCCAGTAAATAAGTAATTCGTTTATTCAAATAGTCTGTCACGGTCCTTTTATCCATGTTCAGATTGAACATTCAGGGGACCAATCCGTAGGCAAATAGACAAAACGTTTACGTACACTTAACAAGCAAGATTAAAGAAAATAAAGAAGAAAATAAAACAAACCTTGTCATAGGGATCCTTAACAGAAACGTATTCGTATTTTCATGAAGCGACCCATTTTCTGGAATGTCAATAGGTGTTTATGCTCCGATGGATGATTACAAGAAATATTTCTAGCTCTGTTTGTTATGAGAAAATGTCAGATAAAAATGAACACGTTTTAAATGAAACGCTAAACTACTCTCTCTCTCTCTCTCTCTCTCTCTCTCTCTCTCTCTCTCTCTCTCTCTCTCTCTCTCTCAAGAGAGAGAGAGAGAGAGAGAAAAAAGTGTTCATTTTTATCTGACACTCTTGAGAGAGAGAGAGAGAGAGAGAGAGAGAGGAGAGAGAGAGAGAGAGAGAGAGAGAGAGAGAGAAAGAGACAGAGAGAGAGAGAGAAGAGAGAAGAGAGAGAGAGAGAGAGAGAGAGAGAGAGAGCTTCCAGCAAATTTCCAAGCAAGCCATCATGTCAGAACAACGAGGTACAGACAATTTAACATCTGCCACTCACAGCAGCTGGTTCGGATGTCCACCTCCGTAACACAGAGAAACCATCTTGCACTGATTGAAAAGATGCGGAGCTGCGTGAGGAAGATAAGAAAAAGTAATAACTCCTTCTTGCTGTCTTTGTGTTCTGTCTGAGGAACGCTTCTTACCTGTCCATCAGTCCGTCCATCCATCTGTCCACTATTTGTCTGTCTGTCCGTCCATCCATCCATCCATCAGGCCGTCTGTCTGTCTGCCTGTCTGCCTTTTAATATGTCTGTCCGTCTCTGTCTGTGGCATACACACAAACATACAGAGACAGACAGAGCAGCAGGCAAACAGACACACAGACTCTCAAAACGCCACAGGCAATAAAGCGTAGACAAAATCTTCTTCTTTTTCTTTCTTTTTCTTTTTTTTATCAACCAGGCAAGCTTTCAATAACGAGCGGTGCTGCCAACAAAAGATTAAGCTGCTGTCAAGTATTGCAGCCGCTTATGAAATGCGCGCCCATATCAATCCCTATCCCGCCATTTGTATGAGAGGAAGCGCCAAAGAACGGTTGCAAATGTGTCTGATTGTTGGGAGAAAAAAAGAAAACATCTCTGTCTGTCTGTCTGGTCTGTCGTCGTCGGTCGGTCGGTCGCTCCCTCTGCTCTCTCTCTCTCTCCTCTCTCTCTCTCTCTCTCTCTCTCTCTCTCTCTCTCTCTCTCTCTCTCCTCTCTCTCTCTCTGTGTGTGTGTTGTGTGTGTTGTGTGTGTGTGTGTGTGTGTGTGTGTGTGTGTGTGTGTGTGTGTTCAATGCAAAAATGAGGAAGAGAAAAAGACTCAAATAAAATCAAGGTAGACTGTTATGTTTATATAGAATCAAAGAGTATTTCCATCTTTCTGATAGACTCAAGACTCAAAACGTTTAACACATATGCAGGCCTTGGCCCTGTACGAAGCTGTACTTGAACATGATACAACGGAAACGAGAATGTAAACTACAGCGCGTAACCAGATGCATAGTAATGCAAGTTTTGTCAGATTTCACCTACTTCATCAAGTTTGTAAAAAAAAAAAATGCTGAAAAAGAAGATATTTCCTGCATATTTAGTCGATATTGAAGACCCTAATAAGCTCAATTCCCATTTGAAAAAACAAAAACATGTCTGTCAACAGTATTAGGTCTAAAAACTAAAGCCCTTAGTTACAAACTTAAATATCATTCTTCGTCCAACATCAAATTAAGGTTTGAAGTCAGAGTATGGGAAACAGTCAAATAAAGGCCACATCATTCACTGGTTTTGATGTAATCAGGCCACGTTTGTCTGTTGCAGTGTATTAATTGTTGCCAAAAGAAAACCACCATCATTGTGCCATTATCTTGACTTTACCACTCAAAATCACAACCGTTTTCAAACAAAGGTGCATCGTAATTACCTAAATTTCTAAACCTCCAAAATCTGAAACCTACAGCATATGCAATCTTTACGACGTGTTTCTATCGTTCAGTCGTAGGAACCTAACTAGGTGATGAATGTATTTAACATGGAAAACACACACACACACACGCACGCACGCACGCACACACGCACGCACGCACACAGAGAACTGCTTTGGCTGCTCCTCCGTTAATGAAGTTAATTAATGTTTACACTGATCTTTTAAGAAAACTTAGTCCCCTATTGGAGACTCATTATTTAAGCCCACTTTGTCAAGATTTCTGAACTGATGGTAGTTATGCTGCGCTTGCACAGAGAGAGTGTCGTGGGCTAACAAAATCACGTGAAACACTTTTATGTGATGTAGATAGTGAAACACCGTTCATACACAAGCATAAACGAGGTATCTTTAGACTAGATCTTTCAGGCCCTCTGATTTAATCATCTTCGTAAATGAGAGTTTGACGCTTCTGTATGCATATTTTATTCTGTGGCAAAGACGGGATAAAAAAAACACGATAGTGTGTGTTGTCTTGTACATAATGTTGTTTTTTTTAATGTAGTGTTGTGTTATTAACAAAATCATAAGCCTTCTTTAAGTCAAGAAATGTAAAAATAATATAGTTTACTGCAAACAGCCATTGATACCACAAACGGAACAAAACTGTTTGACATGAATGCTGATGTCAAAATTCCGATTGAAAAGGATGGGAAAAGGTTGTTGTTTGCAATACATTGCATCGGATGCTTGCGGGCAAGTGTTTGGAAGAGAGAGAGAGAGAGAGAGAGAGAGAGAGAGAGAGAGAGAGAGAGAGAGAGAGAGAGAGAGAGAGAGAGCAGGGCAGACAGACGAAGACAGACAGACAGACAGACAGACAGACAGACAGACAGGCAGAAAGACATAGACAGAAACAGTTTGTGGTTTCTATTTACCTCCATAAATCATGTGAGTCATATTACAAAGCTGCAAGGTTTGCATAGCAAAAAAAAAAAAAGTTCTGCGAATTGTTAAAGATTTTTAAACGAATTTTCTTCGCCCCATTGCTGCCATAAGGTGAATAAAGTCATAGTACAGCCATCTTTGACTTTGAAATGAAAACCAAGGATTTCTGCACGGCAATAATTTGTCTAATGGTTGTTTCACTGTGTCACATTTACGCTTTACTTCTCTGTTGTCACGAAGAGTTGGAGCACCATTAAACGACCATAAGGTATAACAGGATCACATTTCCACTTCTCTTTCACATGCACATCAACATTAACGCAACAAAAAAGTCATATACAGTTACAAACAAAACGTTCAATTTCAAAACAAATATTTCCTATTCTATATTTTCACAAAGTACACAGCACTGCGATATGCATTCTTAAAGTCTGCATTATGAGCCATGAATGCGTGCTACTACATACGTGAGCATGACCTCACTCAAAGTCATACAGCAGGAAAGGTTTTGACAGAGGACCGCTTAAATTCTTCACCGGCTGGAAGGTTGGTTAGGATGGGATCATGTCTAGGCCTTCAGGATGTCAGAACGCGATACGAAAGCGACAGAGAACACGGGACTCAAACCGGGGAATAACACCAGATCAGGTGGAGGTCTCGTACAATTCCTTTTGCCTGAGATGTAGGAGGGCAGAAAAACTATCTCGACCCGATTTCCCATTATTCGCCTTTGTCCCGTTCACTCG
>CM031596.1:38867142-38877142 GCA_018398815.1 Conus ventricosus | reverse complement strand
GTGTGTGTGTGTGTGTATCTGTCTGTCTGTCTGTCTGTCTCTGTCTGTCTGTCTGTCTGTCTGTTCTCTCTCTCTCTCTCTCCTCTCTCTCTCTCTCTCTCTCTCTCTCTCGCTCTCTCCGTGTCTCTGTCTCAATGTCTCTGTCTGTCTGTCTGTTTGTTTGTCTCTCTCTTCTCTCACTCACACACACACACACACACACACACACACCACACACACACACACACACACACCACACACACACACACACACACACACACACACACACACACACACACCACACACACATGGATACTTACAATTACACAAATGCACAAATGGAAACACACACACACACACACACACCACACACTCACACTCACACACACACACACACACACACACACACACACACACCACACACACGCACGCACGCACGCACGCACGCACTCACACTGGACAGGCACACACAAAGACGCAACCATGTACAGGGGAGAGAGAGGGAGGGGGGAGATAGAGAGAGAGAGAGAGGGGGGGCAGAAAGACAGACAGGACAGAGAGGCAGACAGACAGACAGGCCCACAGGAAAACTCACATAAACAATGGAAATACAGACAGACAGATAGATAGACGCACTTACACAAACAGAGAGAGGAAGAGAGAGAGAGAGAGAGAGAGAGATGAGAGAAGAGAGAGAGAGAGAGAGAGAGAGAGAGAGAGGAGGAGCAGACAGAGACAGAGACGAAACAGAGACGGAGACAGAGACAGAATCAAGTACAACGACAGTTATGGTGGCATACTTTAGAATGCGGTTACAAGTTCGTGATACACTGTCTTTATGGTATTCCTATATGCTTCTTTTAAAGGACTTAATAACAGCGCGCCTTATTGGTGCAAGAGAGGAGGAGAAAGGGAGAGAGAGAGAGAAGAGAGAAGGGGAACAGGAGAGAGAAAAGAGGAGAGAAACCTTTTTGTTAATGATGGAAAAAATGAATACCAATACAGGCTTTTTTAATTTTGCCTCAGAGAGAGAGGGAGAGAGGAGAGGGAGAGAGAGGAGAGGAGAGAGAGGGAGGAGGTGAGAGGGAAGGAGAGAGAGGAGAGGGAGAGAAAAGGGAGAGACAAAGCAAGGACAGAGATGCGAACAATTTTCCAAGAAAGCCTCAGGCGGATGAATGTGTCGAAAAAAAAATATATTTTGTCTACAACAGCTATTTTTGATACGACGTCCTAACAAAGGGGTCCCATCTTGCAATGACGAAAAAGATTGGCTGTTTAAAGAAAAAAAATGAAAGTATTCTTGCTATGTTTTTTGCTATGAGGAATGCTGTCCCTGTCTGTCTGTTTGTCGTCTGTCTGCTCCCCCCCCCTCTCTCTCTTCTTCCCCCCCCCCCTTCCCTTCTCCCTCTCTTTTCCCCCCTCCTTCTCTAAATACGTTTATTTTATTTTGTTTCTTTTTGAATTTTGCTACATACCTTATTAGTTGCTTTTAAAACCCCCCCGTCGTGATGGTTTGAAGTTTAAAAACATGAATAAATATCTTGGTCTTGGTCGTGGTCTCTTCTCTCTCTCTCTTCTCTCTCCCCTCTCTCTTCTCTCTCTCTCTCTCTCTCTCTCTTTTCTCCTTTTCCCCTTTTCTCTCTCTCTCCTCTCTTCTCTCTCTCTCTCCTCTCTGCTGCGTCTTCCCTTTCCATTTCCCTTTTTTTTTTTTCTCCGCTCAAAGAGAGAGAGAGGAAGAGGGGGAGAAAAGGAGAGAGAGAGGAGAGAGAGAGGAGAGAGAGAGAGAGAGAGAGGGGGAAAAGAGAGGAGAAGAGAGAGAGAGAGAGAGGAGGAGGACGAGGAGAGAAGAGAGAGAGAGAGAGAGAAGGAGAGAGAGGGTATCTTGTTTAATTTTCGGAACAAGAAAAGCAGGGAAATGTTATTTTAGTTAGAGGTTTATTCATGCACGGGTAAATTCATCATCGGATGTTTTTATTTTTTTGCTTGATTGTTTTATTTTAGGTTTTGCGTATACTTTAAAAGGGTCTGGGTTTTGACAGAGGGAGAGAGAGAGAGAGGAGAGAGAGAGAGGAGAGGAGGGGAGGAGAGATAGAGAGGAGAGGAAAGAGGAGAGAGAGAGAGCAAAGCGCCAAAAAGGGTTTGAGTTTGTTTGTTTGGCTGTGTTTCTTCTTTTTTTTTCCAACCAACCCAAAACTTTCAAAAGAAAGAATGCTGTCAGAAATGATCAAACTTCTCCCCCTTTTGCGCCGTCATGAACGCAGGTCAAATAAAGCCAATCACGCCATTGTGTTGAAAAAGCGTCTTGAACGTTTGCAAATGGGTCTGGTTTTTGGAAAAAAAAAAATTTCTTCTCTTCCTCTCTCTCTTCTCTCTCCTCTCCTCTCTCTCCTCTCTCTTCTCTCTCTCTCTCTCTCTCTTCTCTAAATCCCAGCCTTCAAAAGTATACTGCACTCGTAAATGAAAACAATCAAGCAAACAAAAAAAAAATCCGATGTGAAATTTCCCGGTTTAAAATAAATATTTAACTGCAAAAAACATTTCCCTGCTTTATTTGGGTCCAAAATATTCTAAAAAAAGACTCCCTTCCCCTTCTTCTCTTCTCTCTCTCTTCTTCCTCTCTCCTCCCTCTTCCTCTCTCTTCTTCTCTCTCTGTGATAGAAAAAATAGATAAAGACAGACAGACAGACAGACGACAGGTGATTGATTGTTAATTTGTTGGTGGTTGGTTGATTGTTTGAATGACAACGAAATATAAATTGTTGTTTAAAACTGATTGATGATTGTTTAAATTTAATTGTAAAAAAAATTAGATGATAGATAGATAGATAGATAGATGTAGATAGATAGATAGATAGATAGATGATAGATAATAGATAGATAGATAGATAGTGATAGATGGATAGATAGTTTTGTAGGAAAAGGAAAAAGCTGAGCGAACTCGCGGGCCCATGTCTTGCTCAGAAAGAAGAGTCCCGGTGTACATTGATGCTTCCTGTCGATCAATAATCAAATCAAACAGGCAAGGCGTGGGCTTTGATCAGGTGCCAGGGCAGGGGACTGGCTACACGAAAAACCCCATTAATTGTGTTGTCAGGGTCAGATTTGCTCCGAGAAAGAATTCGACGAGGTTTGTCAGCAATAGAAAGGCCCTTTTAATGAAAAAAAAACTAAAACAGGGGGGAAAATAGTGTCCCCACCTTTGCACATGCACTAGCGAAGTAGCAAATTTATTTGTAATAAAAAAATTTTTATAGAAGAGAGAGAGAGGGAGAGAGAGGAGGGGGGGGGAAAGGAGAGAGAGAGAGAGGAGAGAGAGAGAGGGGAGAGGGGAGAGAGGGAGAGAGGAGAAGAGAGAGATGGGAGAGAGGAGAGAGAGAGAGAGGGGTCCGTGTTCCTTTTTAAAAATCTTTTAAAACTCAAAAATGATATGAGGAGGGAGAGAGAGAGAGAGGGAGAGGAGGAAGAGAGAGAAGGGAGAGACAGACAGAGACAGAGACAGAGAGGGGGAGAGAGAGAGAGGGAGGGAGAGGACAGAGACAGAGACAGAGAAAAGGGGGAGAGGAGAGAGAGGGAGGGAGAGAGGAGAGAGAGAGAGAGAGGAGAGAGAGAGAGAGGAGAGAGAGTGAGAGGGGAGGAGAGGGAGGATGAGGGGGAGAGAGAGAGGAGGGAGATGGCCTAGCACAAATACTTTCCCGAAAACATTGGCGACAGGGGGCCAGTTGAGAAAACTTGCACAGGGGAAAATAATTTCTGGAAACCGAAATAGGAAACATGTTCAGCATACCATAGCACCCCCTCACACTGTCTGTTTCTCTGTTTTTTCTCTGTCTCTTTCTCTCCATCTCGAGAGAGAGGAGAGGAGGAGAGGAGAGAGAGAGAGAGGAGAGGAGAGGAGGAAACAGAGGAGAGGGAGGGGGGGAGAGAGAGAGAGAGAAAACCCCTTTAAAGTGTAATGATGTAATGTATGCGCTGCTGAGTAAAAAATTGTTAAAAAGTGATTTGAACCCCTTTAAAATGGTTTCAGAGGTAAACGATATCTCAAAAATAAAATAAAATATTTAATCAAGCCCAATAAAACCCCTCCTTCTCGATTTTTCCCAAAAATTTTCCCGTAAATAAAGAAAAACTGATTTTTTGTATTCTAGACTAAACACTAAAAAATTCATTCACAGCAGAACTTGCCCCGTGTAAAGCAATGATACAACAACGAAAAAGAATGAAAAAACAACAACACGCATGCGAATACTGTAATTAAGTTTATGTCGCGTTAATTGTTCGTATTTTTTTAAACTTGTGTATAGAGAGAAAAAAAACAACACGAAATTTCCGAAATACAGTCGATTGAATGCACTAACATTTCCGTTTCTTTTTTTCAAAAAGTTGTGAAGTATTAGCTCTTTTAAGGTAGTTACAGGCGAACAAAGGAAGGGAGTATTTATTCCCTTTTGCGATTTTGTAAATGAGCGGGTTTCATCGCTGTAAAATAAAATTGGTAACGAAATAAAGATAAACAAAGCCAAACCCCTGGAGTTACAAGTGAAAAAAGGCTTTCTTCCCCCGGCATAAAAAAAAAGGTCTAAAATCAGAGTGCGGAAAAGCCCTTTTAAACGCGATAACAGTTAAAAATATTTATGTAATCAGGTCCTTTTGCCCACAGCTTCCCATTACCTTGTTTTTACTCTAAAAAACCAACACTATTTTCATTTAAAGGGGTTATTTTAAATTACTGAATTTTTTCCCTCAAATTTTTTTAAAAGTATTTTTTCTTTCGTTGCAGAAACCTATAAAAGTAACGAAATATTAACGGAGAGAGAGAGAGGAGAGAGAGAGGAGACGAGGAGGAAGGAGAGGAGAAAAGGGGAAAAGGGAGAGAGAAGAGAGAGAAAACAGACAGACAGACAGAAGACGACAGACAGACAGACAGAGCGGGAAAAAACACCCCGCGGATTGGTAAGGAGAGCTGGTAAACTCTTTGGCTGCTTCCTATAGATGGTTTTTAATCAATATTTTCTGTAATATGTTGCTGTTTTTTTTTTCAAACACAGCCCCAAAATGCACAACATTGTGGTTTGGATGAGGGTAAGGCGCTGTGGAGGGGAAAGGTGGGTCCCCTTTTACGAAAGTCACGGAAAAACTTCAGTTAAATTGGACGGGAAAGATCATTTTCTAACCCTGCGAAAGAAGTGGCCTAGGTATTCTATCAATCCTCGATTGATAAAATTCATAAATGAAAATTTTGGGGGGTTGTGGGGATTTTGGTTCGTGGAAAAAACAAAATTTTAAAGAAAAAAAATGTAAAAGGTGTTTTCCCCTGGGAATATTGTACATTTTGAAGTAGTGTTTTAATTGAACGAAATCAAAAGTTCTAGGGAAAATCAAAATTGCAACTTTTTTTTTTGCTGTGGTTTATTAAGGCGCAGGGATTTGAAAATGGAAAAGCTTTTTGAAAAATATGATAATGAAAAAACCCCCCGATTGAAAGGGATGCGAAAAGGTTGTTGTTTCAAGTATGTATCAGGTATGTGGACTATTTTCAAGAGTTTTTTTTTAAAAGAGAGAGAGAGGGGGCAAGAGGAAGAGATAACGAAAAACGATAACGATAACGATATTTTCAAGAAAGGCCCACAGCCCCATTTAAAGGGGGGTTTTTTGACTATAAGATTTAACATACTAATATCAAGCACATAAAACAAAATTCAGTCAGTTTTTTCCCCTCTTGAAGGTTTTTTAAAATATGAAGCTAGATCACAACAATTTTCATTTTTGACGAAAAAAAGCAAGAAAACCCTAAAAATGATGGACGTCGACATATTTCAAAGGAATTATTTTTTTTCTTAAATCTGTAAGCAAAGGACAAACAAATAGAAAAAGAAGTTCTTTTCTCAGGGGGGGGACTTGCACAAAAGGACATAAAAAAATTTAAATTTTGTATAACCTTGTAACCTGCCTGTGTACGCAATATAGTACCCGAATTAAACTTAGTTGTGCAGATTGACAAAAACTATTAATATTCATCGCAGTAAGGTTGTTTATTACCTGTTTTTCTTTTTAAATCGAAACAAAGAAAAATTTTCACGGTTTTTAATAGCTTTTTCCGTCTTTCAAGTTACAAAAAATTATTCTATGCTTAAAAAAAACCAAAAATGCTTTTAACACATCCAACACTTGTTTTAACCCAAAAAAACGAAAAACCATAATACAAAGACATTTACGAACAAAAATTGCCCCAAGTTGATTTACCTCTAGAATCTAAATCAAACAATACTTTGTATGCTTTTTCAGGTAATCTGGTTCTCCCATCGTCGGATAAGCCCAAAAATAATACTTTCACATTGTTTTTTAAAAATGGGAATGCCAAGCTCACCATAAACCAAATCTTGGGGTTCGTTATCCCCATGCAAAAAGCGTTTCAAGAAATAAAAGTAATTTTTCGATTTCATGTCCTTTTTTCCAAACCCCCAAATCTCGGCGCCATACTGCACAATAGGCTGCACTTGGGGACAAACAATTTAAAAAAAAATTTAACCGAAACACTTTCAAATTTTAAGCCCAAAATTAAAATAGCTTGACAGCCCCTTTCCTCTGTTTAAAAAGATCTGAAGGCAAACGTAAAAAAAGTTTGTTGAAAATTATGCCAAGACTTGTAAGCATTTACACCGCATTTGCGAAATTCCATAAACCCCTTTCACGTGTGCTGGAAACCACCCCTTTTGAAAAAATTTGTTTGTTTTCCCTGTTTACTTTCAAATCCAGTTAGTGCTGCGAATGCAATTATTCAAATTTATTTTTTAATCCTCGAAGTTCAGAGGCAAGACGATTTTTCAGCAAATAAAATATAAATAATTCAATCGAGTCAAAAAGTGACACCCGGGCTTCCCCTTTCAATAATTTCTTGTGCTAATTCATTAATTCAAAGAAAATAAAACAGGGCTGAGACAACCCCCCGTTTAAACCCCGAGTAATTGATATAGTCACTAATTTTGCCCCAATTTATTGCTTTAAATCTTTTACATGATTTTTACACAATTTTTAAAATTTACCTTTGATTCCCTTTTTTTTTAAGTTCGGCCCAAAAATTTTCTTGAAAAAGGGTCAAGGCCTTTTCAAAATCTACAAGGCAAATATAGCTTCGGTTATTAGAAATTGTTTTTGGAAGCTGCTAACGAGTAAAAAATTGATCTTTTTAAAAAGTTTTCTTAAAACCTGCCTGGTGTACCGTTATATTATTTACTTCACATTCTGCAATTCTTGTTAATAATGAACCAAATATTTACTTTCAAATCGGGCAAGGAGTTCCCCTGTAATTTTTTAGGGGCATTCGTATTACCTTTTTTTTAAAAAGGGGGGGGGAGAAAAATGATTTGTGCCCAAACTTCGGTAAATTCCATTGTCAAACAAATTATTGAACAATTTAACAGAAAATCAGTTCCAACATTACCAAAATTTTTTAAAAAATCACAAATCATACCATTGGACCAGCTGCCTTTCCCTTTTTTTTTGCTTTTTTGCGCAGCAACAACTTTATTTTGTTATAGGACGATCATAATATTTTATAATTTCCCTTGTCGGTATGTATCATTTTCCAGAAATTTTAGTTTTGTCATAGAATCTTTTAGCCCGCTTAAAATGCTTATACCCTTATCCAAGTGATTTGTTTTGATTATATACTCGCTTTTGAAATACCTACTACATTTCCCCAGAAATCTTGTGATATCAATCTTGTGCACTTTTTCAAAAAGTAAATCGTTGTGTTTTTTCTTTTTTTCTTTGTAATAAATTTTTATATTCCGTCGGCTAACAGTATAGTGTCGGACATCTTTATCTAAAGTGTTGCAAAAATGTTGTAACAATTTCGGCATTTTTTTTTCAAATTTTTCATTTTGGATCAAACCATCATTCTGTCGTTTCACTCTGTTTTCACAAACTTTTGTTTCATACCCCCAGCAGTGTTTTTACAGAATGTTTTCAAGTTTAGTGCGTCATTTACATTTTCATAACTAAATCCTGCACGAAAATAACTGTAATTTTTTTCCGTGAGTTTTGGTTATGAAAATTCAAGGCATAAATCCTTTTCCCACACGAACTTTTCAATATACTCATCCTTTTTTCATTTTATTTGTACCCAATTTTTCCCAGAAAATTTACGCTAAGTTCCAAGGCATTTGATCAGATTCCCAAACGTCGTTGAACACAATTTACAAGAGAGTTTATAAAGTCAAAAAGTTTAAAGATGCTTAAAATAATCATTCACACTACAACCCGATTCACAAAATATGTAAAGTGACCATGATGTCACTCGAAAAAGAATTAAGAAAGTACAGACCCCAAAGCATTTCACTGTTTAGCCGACGTTTCCCTATTCATTCAAAATTGTCTTTAGACTGTCGCTTAACTTTGAGAATAGATTTGTCAAAACCCAAAAAAAGTTTTATTTGTCATACATTTGGAGATATGTCTGCTGTTGACCGTTAAAAATCCCAATATCAATTTGACTCTTATCACTGAACATATATTATTTTCAATAACCTCCAAATTTGATGATCCCCATTATCCAGTTTAAAAAAATAGTATGGTGACTTCTCGGGGGGGAACATTGTACTAAATATAAGATTCATTTGTAAAACAGAACAAATTGTTATCAAGGACAAATAAAAACACATTTCATAATGAAAAACAATTGTTTCAATATTTCACAAGATATTTTATTGACATATTATCCCCTGACTCCTTCCCGCCCAGTAAACCGCAAAAACAGGTTTACCCCCCGTTGGCCCTTTTAAAAAAAAGTGATGGAATCATCAACAAAAGACTCAAAACAATGAAAACATTTTGGGGTTTGGATTTATGGTAAGGGAGCTGTGTGGCGGAGTGGGTACCCCTTTCAGAAAAAGATCACGCGAAACAATTCAGTTGATAGGACAGTGGAAGATCATTACTACACATGCAGAAAAAAAGTAGCCATGGTAGTTCTATCAATCATCGATTGCATAAAATTCTAAATGGAAAATTTGGGGGTTTTTTGGGGGGTTTTTGGGTTCCTGGGGCAAAACAGAAATTTTAAAAGAAAAAAAAATATAAGTGTGTTGCCCCGGAGTATATTGTACACTTTTGTAAAATTGTGTTTTAATATGAACGAATTTTAAAGCCTTCTATGGGAAATCAAATTGAAACTGTTTTTTTTTCTTGGTTTTTTGAAAAAAACGCCAGGATCTTGCAATAGGCAAAGCTGTTTGAAATATGCAAAGACAAAAACCCCCTTGAAAAAGGGGGGCAAAAAAAGGGTTTTTGTTTCAAGTATTGTTCAGGTACTGTGGACATATTTCTCAAGAGTTTTTTTTTTTAAAGAGGAGAGAGGAGAAGGGGAAGCAAAAGAGAGAGAGAGAGAGAGAGAGAGAGTCGGGCCAAAGATTTGGGAAAAGATTTCTCTTCTCTTCTCCTCCCTTCTCTCTGTGGTGTGAGTGTGGTGTGTGCGCGCGCGCGCACGTTGTGTGTGTGTGTGTGTGTGTGTGGTGTGTGTGTGTGTGTGGTGTGTGCGTGCGCGTGGGGTGCGTGTGTGGTGTGGGCCTTTGTTAGGGAATTTAACTGGGTCATGTCCCCCCCGGCGATGTAGACCAAATGTCCACGCTCTCTTTTCACCCCGGGCTGTCTCTTTAAATAGAGCCGACAAAAGGGGTGTTGTGGGTTACATTCAGTCGTTTTCCCCGCGGCGTCAGTTGCGCTCTGCAATATTCATTTACAGTTTCGTTGTTTCGGTGCATGCTATTTTTAGCGAGTCATCCCCACCAACGGCCCGACTGGCCTTCTCTTCCGTAAGGTGGTGGTGGGAGTTCACGTGTGTGCACGATGTCATGCGTGCACCCGCACACGGAAGTTTGGTTTATAGTCTCAGTGAAGGACTTTTTGCGAACAGGAGTCTCAGCCAAAGTTCCCCTGTACTGAAACGACCGGCCAAAGTGTCGAACCTGCAACCTCAGAATCACCAGCATCACAAGTCCAGCGCTCTACGCACTGATCTATTCAA
>CM031596.1:38862142-38864642 GCA_018398815.1 Conus ventricosus | reverse complement strand
GATGAAAAGAAATCTGATTTTCGCGATCGAGTGTTCGCCCGCGGCTCAGTCGTTCAGGTTTGATAAAGATTCAAACGGAAAAAAATGTACCCAGGAAAGATCAAACCAAGGTTGACACTTTGTCGTTCTTATTTCGCTTTCTTATTTTAATTTTCTTTCACCTATTCCACACTCCACACATTTTTTGTTTTTGTTTTCTTTCTCTTTGTTTAATGTTGAGTGGAATGTAACAGGACTTTGGTAGAAATACTGATCTTAATTCTAAACAGTAAACAAGTGGGGTATGTTTTGCTCCCATAAGGAAACCTAACACAGAGTAACTTTTATTCAAGACTGGCACAGCCTTTTAAACTTGAATAAAGTCAGACAAATACATAGACGAACATTCTAATAGTGGGGGAAAAACAAGCGCAGGCCAACAACTGAACTGTTGGCAAAGATTTGGACTTGAGGGGAGGGGAGGGGGGAGATTGAAGATGGAGAAACTGGGAAAATGAAATTAAAAAAAAAATTAAATTAAAAAAAAAAATGTTACAGATATGAAAACTCTTCTCTAGCTGCATAAGGGAACCATCGCAATCCCTTTTGAAGGCAGATATATTTGTATTGCCTGCTCCGAGGCCTTTCGCCCGCTGGATCGGGACTCATCAAGTCCCCTCAAGTCCAAATCTTTGCCAGACAGTTCAGTTGTTGGCCTGCGCTTGTTTTTCCCCACTATTAGATTGTTCGTCTATGTATTTGTCTGACTTTATTCAAGTTTAAAAGGCTGTGCCAGTCTTGAATAAAAGTTACTCTGTGTTAGGTTTCCTTATGGGAGCAAAACATACCTCACTTGTTTACTGTTTATCGTTTACTGTTCCCTACCTTAATTCTAAAGTTGCCCACAAAATCTGGTAATCGAGTTTGAATTTTTTTTCTTTCTTTATTCATTTATCTTATCTTTCTTTTCTCTCTCTCTCTCTCTCTCTCTCTCTCTCCTCTCTCTCTCTCTCTCTCCTCTCTCTCTCTCTCTCTCTCTCTCTCATTATTTTTTTTTCTTTTTATTTCTTGTTCGTTCTTCATGTTCTACTCTTTTCTCTCTTTATTCTCTTTTGTGTCTCCCTTCCCATTTTCTTTGGTATTGCAGATTTAATATGTATGGTAGAATGAAAAGTGTCAAAGGTCCATAGAATCAAATGCATTTAAAGCTAATCCTTACCCATCCACCCGTGACATAAGGAATAAATCAATAAATAAATGAATGAATAAGATAAATAAATGAATAAATATTTTAAAAAATAAACAAACAAATAAATAAATAAGTAAATGATGTAAAAAGAAAGATTCAAAGATGGAACAAGTAACAATCTGAGCAGTGTGCGATGTATGTAAACGTCGTCGTCAAAAAAAAATGCTCTTCGAAAATGCGCTTCGAAATTTCTTACAAATATACAGTTAACATAGGCACATAAATAACAAAAAAAACAAAAAACAAAAAAATGAAAATGAAGAAAGGCATCGCACTGAAAGCACGTACAGGTATTCACAGAAACTGGAGAAAATGAAAATGAATAACTGAAAAGAGTGGCTATACGCAAAAAATGATTAGATATATCAATCACCTTATTCTTATTGCTAAGATGTGCGTTGGAAGATTTCGATATGGTACTCCTATTCACATTCAGTTCAGGTATGAAAAAGAGCTGGATTTGAGAAAACTTGGAAGTCAATGGTGAAAATATGTCAACGTATATGTACCTATCAGAATGTTCAAGTGATAAACTGTTGCCTACAAAACGGAAAGAAGAAATGATTAAAAAAAAAAAGGGGGGGGGGGGAGGAGGGAAATAGGAGGAGGAGGACCCCGACTGTGGGGGCAGAGGAGGAATAACTGGAGCGCATGCAATATTTACACATTGATTCTGTTTGATTGTTTGATGTGTCCTTTGCCGACTCCTTGTTTCTCCGTGCCCCTATTTGAATGGAAGACAGTAAGATAAGGAAACGTGGTGGTAGAAAATAAGCGAGGGAAGACAGACAGATATGGAGAGAGGGAGATGAGAAGAAGGTGGGAGAGAGGTGAAAGAGGATGAGAGAGAAGAGTTGATCGAGAAGGAATGGGAGAGAGAGGGGAGATGGTGGGGGAGGGGGGGGGGCGGTTGGAGAGGGAGAGAAAATTAACAATAAACGAAACGGAGAAAATGACCATCCTAGCAAAGATGGAGAAAGAGGGGAAAGGAGAAGAAACGGAGAGTGAGAGAGAGAGAGGAAGTGGAGTGAGGGGGAGGGGAAGTTGGAGCGAAAGAGAGAGAGGTAGGTGAGATGAGGAGAGAGGGGGTGAGGGGAGGGGTGGGAGCGAGAGACAGGGGGGGGGGAGATGGAAAGAGAGAGAGAGAGAGAGAAGAGAGATGAGGAGAGAGAGAGAGAGAGAGAGAAAGTGGAGTGAGGGGGAGGGGGGAGTTGGAGCGAAAGAGAGAGAGAGGTAGGTGAGATGAGGAGAGAGAAGAGAGAGGGGGGGGAG
>CM031596.1:38849642-38852142 GCA_018398815.1 Conus ventricosus | reverse complement strand
CTCTCTCTCTCTCTCTCTCTCTCTCTCTCTCTCTCTCTGTTCCATTTCATCCAGCCCCGTATCTTCCTCCCTCATCCACGCTGCCCCCTTCTCCTCTCTCTTTGTCTGTCTGTCTGCCAGTCTGTCTGTCTGTCTGTCTGTCTCTCTCTCTCTGTCTCTCTCTCTGTCTGTCTCTGTCTCTCTCTCTTCTCACACACACACACACACACACAAACACCCACACACACACACACCACACACACACACACACACACACACACCACACACACACACACACACACACACCTTAACATTTTCCCTGGGGCAGATAGCATTTCTCCAGCCTACTTTCCAAATCCGAATCTATATCAGATCAATTACTGCTTGTTATCAGAGTAAATAATTCGTCTTTGTTTGCACTTATTTTCTTCACCAAGGGTCCCAACCCATCACACCAGCATTGCATGCAATTAGTGACAGTCACGAGTCCAGCAAGAGCAGAATCTGTTTTCTTTTCATTCTCTTACAAAAGCAAAATGAATAAATAAAAGAAACGCTGATGCAGAAACTAAAGAAAGCATAATGAATGCACGCCTGTGGATACACCTTACTTACCTCTTCGTGCTCTCTGGGTAAAATCATGTTGCGGCCAGCTGCTCACCCGTGTTGGTAGTATACAGAGAGATCATACATCAGCCCACATCTCACTTTCCATTTCGTTTTTTTTTCCTGACGCTGAGGCGCTGTAGCTGATCAGTTGCACTTACCCTACCACTTTGTTTCCTTTTTGTAGATAAAATCATTTATCACGTGGAGATAGCGTGTTTGGACAAAAAAAGAAAGGAAAAAACACAGAGAAAATATAATGGTATGACAAGGCTAATAATAGCCGCTTCTTGCACCTGTAGGACACAGATATGTTTCACCAGATTGTTTTCAAAATCACAATCTCACAACAAGACACGTTTCGACAATTCTCCTCAAAGAATCAACAGCCCCTCTCTTCTTCTCTTTCCTTCTCTTCTGTCCTCCAGACGACTTCAGACAGACAGCATGTAGGACGTGTACTGTATCAAGTTTCCTCTCCAGGCTGGATGGCATTTCCCACCGTCCTGCGGTGTGCTGGGGGAGACCTTGTCACAGAGCGGGGAAGGAAGAAGCCAGTGTAGCAGCAGCCAGCCGTGGTGGGCTCTCTCTGCTTTTTGCCCTGCATCACCCTCTTCTCCTGCCGCGCTGCCATTGATCTAGTCTCTGGAAGTGGTGGGGGCTGCTCGCCTCTCTCTCTCTCTCTCTCTCTCTCTCTCTCTCTCTCTCTCTCTCTGGCGCGCGCGCGCGCGCGCGTGTGTGGGGTGTGTGTCTGAATGCATGTATATATATATGTGTGTGTGTGTGTGTGTGTTTGCACTCGCGCGCGCGCGCGCGCGCGTGTGTGTGTGTGTGTGTGTGTGTGTGTGTGTGTGTGTGTGTGTGTGTGTGTGTGTGTGTGTGTGTGCGCGTGTGTATGCGCCCGTGCGCGCGTGCGTGCGTGCGTGCTTCTGTGTGTGTGTGTGTGTGTGTGCGTGCGTGCGTGCGTGCGTGCGTGCGTGCGTGCATGCGTGCGTGCGTGTGTGTGTGTGTGTGTGTGTGTGTGTGTGTGTGTGTGTGTGTGTGTGTGTGTGTGTGTGTGTGAGCATGTGTATGTGTGGTGTGTGTGTGGGGGGGGGGGGCGGTTAGCAGCATTCATGTTTACAGGTTTCATTACAGAATTTCCAGCAATTCGTGCAGTTTATGCCCTAGGTTCTTTTTTTTTTAATATACTAAAGTGTTGTGATCTATGATGCCTGTCGTGTATTGTCATAGTGTCCTCACCATAAGAAGATCAATGAAAATATAGTTTGTATGGTAATATGCGAATTTAGCGTGCTACACCATCTCAATGTCGTTACTGCAATGGCTTCTCAATACATAGCCATATTCAGAATCACTCTGCAGCAACCACAGCAGCGATAATCTACACGGAGCTATAACATCCGGTCAACAAGAAGCTATAGAGCAGACACCGCATCGATGCTGCATGTTGTTCCTTGGTGTTTGGCGGTGTCGGTTTTGAGTCAACAAACACAGAAGAGCATTTTGTCACGAACCCACTATAGATATACATAAGGAAAGGAGAGGAAATCGAAACTGACATCACTATGAGAGCAGACACTGAAAAGACGCAGAATGTGAGGCATTTTTGACGGGCCATGAAGTTTACAATGATAAACATCGTGCTAGGCAGTTTTATTTGGGTCTGAACTACAGACTGGGCTGCGCTCTGATTTTTACTTTTGCAATAAATTGTCAAATAAGCCCCAGAGACAAAGACACCTGCAGGACATGCACAGTCGGACCCCTAGCACTGCTTACTAACTCTGTGTATGAACTAGCTGTGGCTGAAAAAAAAAAAAACACATGCCTCTGATGGGATTTAGATCTATGACTCCGTAGCCCACAACCTTGATGCCAACCACCGCACTACGAGGCCAGGGAAGTTTTCTAT
>CM031596.1:38834642-38837142 GCA_018398815.1 Conus ventricosus | reverse complement strand
GAGAGGAGAGAGAGAGAGAAGAGAGAGAGAGAGAGAGAGAGAGAGAGAGAGAGACTTCAGACTTCAGACTTCAGACTTCAGATTTTATTCAGTAAGGCCATCGGCCCATTTGAAGGGGAAATGAGCACAATCATGCACATTATAATGTGTAAGAAACAAATCACTAGTCACGAAAAATTAAAAAAGAAGAAGAAAAGAAACAACTATACCAATAAGAACATCAACTAAGACGTCATTATTTCTTGATCTTAGACGCCTTAAACAAAAACATACCTAAATTTCTAATTACCTTATAAACTGTTAGTGCTAAGTAGTAACTGTAATCGAAACTACACGGGCGCTATAATATTTCTGTGGGATAAATTTTTTGGCGAAGATCTTCTAAAGCGGACAAAGGAACATAAAATGTATTTCATTTTCCTCACCTTGCATACACAATGGACAAACCAAGTCAGTTTGTGTATGCTTCCTGTATCTTAAATAATGAGTCCTTATTTCAAAAACACCAACTCTAAATTTAGCAATTAATCTTTTCAAATGCATGTCCAAATCCAGTTTTAGATAAGGCTGAATATATTGGAAACTAGAATAATTTCTGTATAAATCATACCGTTCACTAGTTTGGATATGGTCGTCCACATTTGCCATCTACAGTCAATCAACCTTTGTCGAACGCACGAATAAACTGTTTTTGATTTCCAACACCCTGAGTCAGCCAAACATCCCCAAAGCCATGCTTACACAGAAACAAACGCACATTTGAAACCAGTTCGTTTTTCCCTTTGCATCCAATTCAAACAACATCTCATAAGACTTACGAGGCAATCTATAATGATCCATGTGTAGAGCTTTACCAATATCGCACACATCTAAGGGCTGAACCAATGAACAGTGGATATCTATTGGACTCTCCATAAACCAATCGTTAGAGATACGCCTGTCGAGACCTAGAAACCTCTTCAAGGCAAATAAGTGCACAGCCTCACAATGAACAACGGCACTATCTAAACCCCAAATTTCAGCCCCATACATTCAACTAGGCTGTATCTGGGAATCAAATATTTTTAAGAATAATTCAAGCGAATTATTTTTTCAAAGCATGCAATCTTCTTATTACACATATCAAGCATTCTTTGCCCTGCATGAAAGGTCTTTACAAGCAAACGTAAAACTTAGGGTGTAGAAAAGTAGATTCCCAAGTATTTATAAACATTCAGCACGGTATAATAAGTCCATCATACTTCCATCTTTCCCTCGCCGCCAAATAACCTCCTTTCTAAACACCACAATGTTGCTTTTACTCATGTTAACTTTTAACTCTAATGAGGATGCAGCCCTGCTCAGATTATTTAGTGACGCTGTAGGCCAACTATTGTTTCTGAAACCAAACAACGTCATCTCCCAAAAGTAGGATAAATAATTCTAACACATCATTTGTAAATCGTCCACCATGAAGGCATTATTAATTACCTCTATAGCAAGCTCATTAATGAAAATTGAAAATAATACAGGGCTACAGACATCACCTTGCCTTACTCCCGCAACACAATTAATATAATCTGTCAGACTGGACCCACTTCTTACCTTGTTTTAACAACTTTGTACATAGCTCTAATACAGTTGAATAATTTCCCTTGACACCATTTTTAAGTATACTCTCCATAAAAGCTGTCTGTTTATGGAGTCAAAGGCTTTTTCGAAGTCAATAAACGCAACATAAAGTTTACGATTTAAAGAAAATTGTTTCTGAAAAAAACGCAAAGAGAGTAAACATATGATCGATAGTAGAGTAACCCTTTTTGAACCCAGCTTGATGTTCTCCGGTGATATTATTACATTCAGCCCACTCCTGCAATCTTTTGTTAATAACAGTGCTATACAATTTACTAGTAACGTAACTAGAGAGATACCTCTATAATTATTAGGATTGTTTACATCGCCTTTCTTGAATATCGGCAAGGTTACAGATTCCTTCCAGTTTTCTGGGAAGATACAATCATCAAAAATCCTATTGAAAAAAGCTAGTAAAAAGTCAACAACTTGAGCTCCACCAAATTTCAAACAATTCACCGATAATAGAATCAGGTCCAGCCGATTTGTTAGTCTTAATTTTCCGAATGGCAAAATAATTTCTTCTTTAGAAATGGGGCGATTAAAATACTCATCATCATCTTCACCAGTAACAACAGAAAGTTCATATTATCTGAGACTTCTTTATCTAACAAATGTTTAAAGTGCATATACCATGAGTCCAGAGAGATATTATTGTTGTGATATTTTCTTTTGAATGATGCTCTTTTTACTGTTTTCCAAAACTCCTGTTGTGAAGGAAGAGATCTGATCATATTATCTAATAGTTTTTTATTGAATATTTTCTTCTTCTGTTTTAGAAGATTTTTATATTCTCTTCGCACAATAACATATTCACTTCTATCACCAACGTCCAAAGTACGCAACATACTCTCATAATGTTAGTGCTTTTCTTTTCATTGTCAAACAA
>CM031596.1:38817142-38829642 GCA_018398815.1 Conus ventricosus | reverse complement strand
ATATACTGACATCCATCCACAATCAGACACAAACATTTGTCATTACCTTTGGTAGGAAGATATTCTGAACTCTAAAAGCGTGCAGAACACACCCACACACACACACACACACACACACACACACACACACAACACACACACACACACACACACACACACACACATACGCGCACGCAGCACGCACGCACACACGCACGCCACACACACACACACACACACACACACACAACACACACACACACACACACACACACACGCGCGCGCGCGCGCGCGCGCGCGCACACCACACACACACACACACACACTCAAGAAGATAAAAATCATCTGATAATTCTGGAATGTAATTGATATTTGTTGGAGAATAAGTTCAAACAGTATATTTGAACTGGTTTTTGTCACTAGAATTCATTTCTTTATGATATTTATAGGAAAGAAACACTGTTTTTATGGCATACAGTGACACATATGACTGAAAGAGGGACGAAGAAACACACACACACACACACACACACCCCACACACACACACAACACACAAACACACACACACACACACCACACACACACACAAACGCGCGCACGCACGCACGCACGCACGGACGCACGCATGCACGCACGCACGCACGCACACACGCACGCACGCATACACACACACACACACACACACACACACACACACACCACACACACAACACCCCACACACACACACACACACACTCTCTCTCTCTCTCTCTCTTCTCTCTCACTCACTCATTCACTCATCACACAGAGAGAGAGAGAGAGAGAGAGAGAGAAGAGAGAAGAGAGAGAGAGAGAGAGAGAGATGAGAGAGAGAGAGAGAGAGAGAGAGAGGGGTGGGACAAGTATGCGGCCATACAGACAAAACGCACAGTTCCATAATGGAGGAAACCCTGTCTGTCCCCCATCAGCAGTGGAAACAAACAGAGGTGGAAGAACCCTCAGGCGAACGTCAAGAGAGACACTGTGTGAGCAGAAGTGTCGTCCAGACTGAGAGTGCTGCAGTGCAAAATCATAATCATTTTTTTGTTCGGACATGTCCTGCCCAAGCTGAGATGTGCGTGGTGTGTGTGTGTGTGTGTGTGTGTGTGTGTGTGTGTGTGTGTGTGTGTGTGTGTGTGTGTGTGTGTGTGTGTGCGTGCGTGCGTGCGTGGTGCGTGTGTGTGTGTGGTGTGTGTGTTGTGTGTGTATGTGTGTGTGCGTGCGTGCGTGCGTGCGTGCGTGCGTGCGTGTGTGTGTTGTGTGTGTGTGTGTGTGTGTGTGTGTGTGTGTGTGTGTGTGTGTGTGTGTGTATGTTTCTTCTTTTTTGTCCATCGTTCTTTGCTTCCCTTAATTGTCTTCTTTTTTGATGTCCGTATTTCACAATTTACTATCGTTAATGGGCATCCAGTGTCGTATTCGTTTATATTCAATCAAAAATATAAATAATGTCTGCTTTATGATCAGTGCTCACAGCACAGATCTTTTAGATATTTTCAGAATTTATTTTCTTGAATTGTTTTTTCAATTACCACAAATCTACTCTGATACTATTGTGGTATTGTTACTGTTTCAAAATATCTTGATAGTACACAATTTGTTGATATGAGTATTGGCTACAAGCATACAGCGTAAAAGAATCTCTTTAAGTAATCACATTAACATGAAAGCTATAATAGAAATCCGAAACAACAATCTCAAATTATTTTCTGCACATGAAAAATGAGAGGAGGGGAGAGAGGAGAGAGAGAGAGAGAGAGAGAGAGAGAGAGAGACAGCAGACAGACAGAGACAGGGCAGACAGACGGACGGACAGACAGACAGACAGACAGACAGACAGACAGAGACAGGGAGATGCAAGTCTGAAGAAAGTTTTTTTACCCTCATCCTTTTCAACACAGAAATGAACCTGAACTCATTCAGCAAAGCAGACGAAACGACGATGGAAAGCCCCAGGCTCTATCAGGAGAAAGACTGTGAACAGGCAGTATATCCCTAGACTTTGTTACCATGCTATTGATCACCATATCATGCTGTCTGGATCCGTCCCTTTTCCCGTCTACTCTTTTCGTGGACGTAATGGTAACTGAGATCAAGGAGGACATAGACTATGTATATAGTTAAATCATGGAAAATCGTTGGATGTTGTCGCTGAGTGGACAAACGATGACTGCTAGACTATTCATAACCTTCAGCCAATTATCAAGTATGTCTCAAGCTGTCTTCCTGTACAGGCAAAATTCGTGAGAAAAAAAAAACCAGCTGTTTTTTGTTGTTGTTGTTGTTGTTGTTGTTTTTGTTTTATAAAAATATGTGTCTAATATTATATGGCGATGAAAAGACATTAAATAAACCACTGAATTGAACTGAATAATGAAGATGATAACCACAACAACAACGACAACAGTAATGATGATGATGATGATGATGATGATGATGATGATGATGATGATGATGATGATGATGATGATGATGATGATGATGATGAAGGAGATGGAGGAGGTGGTAGAGGAGGAGAGAAGAGGAGGAGAAGAATAATTATCGAGAGGAGAGGAGAGGGAAAAGGAATCGTAAGCAAAACGTAAGGACATGTATCATATGAAGGACCGTGTCAACAGTTTTTTTTCTCTGAAGAGTTGGCTAGAGTGCCAGTCAATCGCAGCTCCTGGGCATGTCAAGGGTTCATGCACACCGGCTGTAGAATGCAAAATCTCTCTAACTAACCTCAGTTTCCTTTTTATCATTAAATCATGTCCAGGAGGAGTCTTTGGTGATAGGAGGAACTTTGACTGTCCCTCGCTGCATTTCCCAACTCCATTTAAGCGGAATACACTCGTGTGGGCTCTATGACAGGGTAGTCATTGTCACTTGAAGGGAGATTGACAAGTGATGGCCTGCGTTTGTTGGAACAGAAACACCACAAAGAGAGTCAGCAGCAGTGCAGTGTCTTCTCTGGTGGAGTGCCTCATGATGTCCTGATGGTGATTGCAGTTCGTGGACTTCTGACGTTGAGGTTGTGACGGAATGGTCCTGGTTACGACAGTGTATGGGAGAGCTAGCGAGAATGGCATTAGAGTGATAGCACTGAGAGGGCACAGATGAGAAAATCAGATTTTTAAATCTCTTTTCACCTATACGACACAGAAGCTGGTCAGGCAGTGTCGTGCATTCTAACTCTCTCATAACATGCATAGCCTTACTCTTGAAGATTCTTTAGGGTTCTTCCAATACATGAAACATTTTGACTTATTGAAATCGTCGATAGTAGATCGCTGTTGAGGACGATCTTTTCTAATGTTATTTTTGTGAATGTCCTGGCAAGTCAACTATACAAATCCATTGGCAGTTTCGTGTTCTCACACCCTACTTAAAACCAACTATAAGCAGCCACTATCCCGCTGGATATCATTTAATGATTGAAGGCTGCGGCACCAAGGTTTGCATGTCTGTTTGCCCATGTGACAGGGATGGCATTCTGCTTTCTTACTCTTTCCCAGATTTCGTTTCTTTTCCTTTAGTTTATTTCTTTCTTTCTTTCTTTTATTTTTTTTGGGTTTTTTTTTTTTTTTTTTTGTTTGTTTGTTGGTGTTTTTTTTTTTTTTTGGGGGGGGGGGGGGGTAAGATGCTGTTATGTTGTGTACTTCTTTCATTTTGCTTTTTAGATTAGGTGACAGAATTTTTCATTAACACGGTTAATAAATGCAACTGTGTTCCTGGAACTAATATTGAGGTCCACAGTTTATTTAAAGCAAAGATGTAGAGTAGGAGATGATTATCTCTTATCTTTCACGCTCTTCGCTTACGTCAGCGTCTTGCTCGTCCACGCAGGTAACCAACCACCTTCGGCGCAGAACTTTATTTAGTTGGCTAGAGTGCCCTCTATGCTAATTACGTATGCCAGCAACGTTGCTATTAAACACCTCCAGCCATAAAATTGCTCAGTTACCTGAAGTGCCCTCTATGGCAATCACATTATGCCAGCAATTTGCTACTAATCCTCCGAAGCACAGAATATTGCTCAGTTAGCTAGAGTGTTCCCTATGGTAATCACCAGCAACTTGCACTAATCACCTCCGGCACAGATATTGCTCGTTAGCTACAGTACCCTCTATGGTAATCCCATATGCCAGCAACTTGCTGCTTACTGTTCAGCACGGTCGTCTGACTGTCTGCACGTAGCCTTCTGCTCGCCACGGAACCGCCATTCGTGTGCTTCAGGTCTGACGGTTTGACACTTGTGACATGTGGTGAACAGAGAACCCACACCAGAAAAGAGGCAGACACAGCGACAATCAGACCGATTCACAGGGACGTATGCCTTCAATGTCCGCAGTGAAACCCCAACTATCGAAAACGAAGATACTGCTTCTGTCCCTTTTACATCTTTGTTCAGAGCAGTCAGACAAACAGAGAAGTTGGAGAAGAAGAAGACAGGAAAGAATACTAAAGTGAAAGAAAGAACAGTAGAAAGAATGTGGTGGAGGAAGGGAAAAAGAAAAGTAGAAGACATGACACGAAAAAAACGTATCCATTATACTGTCATCTTCAGTGGAAGCTCAGATAACAAAGAGATTCGAAAGATTTGAAGTGTCTGATTAAAACGCGGAACGCCTTTTCACTCCCTGGCCTTTTTTTTGCCAAGTTTTAACACACGCTCACGCAGGCCTAGATCCCAAAGGTTCTCTTTCATTTTGAGGAGAAAATGCAAACTGATTATGCTGCATTCTGTCGACACGAAAGTCACGACAAAGTCTACTCCAACCTCCCTCCACCTTCTCCTACCCTTTCACCCTCATCGCCGTTACACATACACACACACCTGCGCGCGCGCGCGCGGCGCGCGCGCGCAAGCATTCGCAATACACTACATCACTCAAACATAAAACACACATATGCGCGCGAGCGGGCGCGCGTATGCAAGCAGTCACAATACACATATATCACACGAACAAACATAAAAGAAGCATCACACACACACACACAACACAACACCACACAATGCACGGACGCACGCACGCACGCACACACACACGCACGCACGTGTGTTTCTGCTATAAACAACCTCTCTCAATGCTTTTTTGTCAGGATAACGGCATTAGCAGACTACAGGGAGCTGGACGTGTCAGTGATAGACCGTCCTCATGAAAAAAACAAACAAACAAACAAAAACCCAGCATGCTGACAAGCTGATTTGGTGGTCACAGTGCCCTTTAATATTTGCAGGTTATAATCACCATTTAATTGTTTAGAGCAGTAACTATCCGTATTTGATGATGATTATCCCCAATCATTTTTATTTCGTTCATTTAAGTGTCTCTTAACATTAGACGCTGTTTTGTATCTGGTTAATTTGATAATACTAATGAGCATGTGACTGCGTTACCTTCACATATTTTTAACTTTCTGTTGATATAGCAACTGCTGCAAGTATAGTTTTTCCACTGTTCAGTCTTACTGTGGTCTTTAGAATTGACGTTTGTTGTTTTTTTCCTTTTAGACCACTGTTCAATGCTTTAATGACGTCAAAAAAGGGTATAAAAGGAACATTTTGAAACAAGAGTACTTTTTTCCCAAGCACATAATTGAAACTATGATGTGAAATCTAATGGCATGGCAAACAGTTCCTGTTTTCTTTGACTGCTGTGATAAACAAAACTACTTATTCGTGATCTTTTGAAGCGATTCATATCCTACTTAAACCTACCGCTGATGACAGTTTCTTAGTCCGTGGACCATACTGAGTAAGTGCCATCTCTGGATCACCACTCAATGGGTATCACATTACTATTGTTCTACGGCAGTAAGTCATAAAGGTATCATGGTGGACGCTTGGGGAGTCAGAAATCTTCTCAATCTCATGTTCTCAATCACGTGCAAAAGGATAGAGGTGTTGGCCACACGTTCCATGATTCATCATGATGTTTATCTTGGGATGTCTATTCCTCAGGAGCATAATATTTTCACTTCCACCATGCAGCCCAGCAATGGATACAATGATCTTTAGTAATTCAGTCATTAATTCATTCGGCTTGTCACTGTCTGACCGAGAGTGTCCTTCTACTATGATATATCTGTGGATAAAGGGGAAACAGTCTTTAGTGCCATCTCCTCCTCACGTATCCAACGACAGAGGTCTGAAAATTTTTTTTTCTCCATGTGAGATTTCAAACCAGGATCTCAGATCTCTCTTCTCTCTCTCTCTCTCTCTCTTCTCTCTCTCTCTCTCTCCTTCTCTCTCTCTCTCTCTCTCTCTCTTTCATATTTTTTTGAAAATGGTTTACTAGCTGAGGGCAGTTTTTTTCCTGGCTAGCACCACAAACGTTCACGTGGAGGGAAAACTTAAACCAGCTAGATACTTGAGATCGCATGAAAGAGCTGTTCTCTTTCACGGTGTAACGTGGAATGATCCAGGCCTGACAGCCAAGACATATGCACTGTTACTTAGGGGATTTGAACAGTACTTCCATAGATATATTCATGAAATGGTGAAGAATCGACAATGTAGCGTCGGTCTTTCCTTCACAGCCCATGCTCTTTTCAACGCCAGATAAGAGCTCATCAGAGTCCAAAAAATCTACAATAGCCTGGCTCATGACCGGGTTCAAATTCGCTGTCTTTCTTCTACTAACCCATCATTATTCAAAACCATCGCGCCATGCTGGCTGTACTGATACAAGCCTCTGCCGTAAGTAAAGATTTCGTTATTTCAATGCTTCCGTCTCTTCTAGCACTTTTTTGCGATCATTTCCTCCGCGCAAACCCACACCCACACCATCCCCACCAGTGAGATTATTTCCATGATGGTCATTCTTCTTTCAATACACAAACACAAACAGCATCCACACCCGGCGCTAGCAGAGTACAGGAAGCAATCACTACCAAGTTTTCATGAGGCAAACTAGAGGCGCTCCACAGCTGCCATGTCACTTTGGTGGTGTTCAGCGATGCCTTTTGTCCATCAACATATGTAGAAGACCGTCAACTAAACCCCTGCTAACTGTAATGACCGTGGAGGCAGAAGGCAGAAAGTGTGAGCATCTCTTTCTAGAAGGTGTACTATATTCCTCTTTGTACATTCTATATGTATCTCTGCCTTATAAAGACCCACCTCTTAATGTTTTCTGGAGGACATGGACAGAGGGTCGTAATGCAGCTCCAGGCAACAGCCAGACTAATGTTTATTTTCTCAGAGGACTGGTCATACTTGGTTTCTTACCGGGTCTTGATCCATTGCTAAAAGAGTCCTATCCGCTGTGTGACACGCCTCAAATCAATCATGAACGATAAATTGTTTCTCCAGTCAGCGACATCTTGACACATTTTTGCTGTTTTGTTTTAGTGTCAGTTGTGTTTGTCTAGCCAGTCCATTTCCATGTGTGACAGTGTTCTTTTATACGCATGAAAACTTCCAAATATCAAAAGCAAAAGAGTCGGTAGAAAATAGGCAGAAATACATATAAGGAAAAAAAACATTGTAGCCATGTTCTATAAAATGATATCTCTAATCATTGACAGTTGAGTCTCTTGTCTAGAACGTTAAACCTTGATTAAAAAAAAGAAACCAGAACAGTTTACTACGTAGTTACAAGCCAATCTATATCTTTT
This sequence comes from Conus ventricosus, assembly GCA_018398815.1. NCBI lineage: Eukaryota > Metazoa > Mollusca > Gastropoda > Neogastropoda > Conidae > Conus > Conus ventricosus. Next base: position 38,822,041 of record CM031596.1, on the reverse strand, counting down.
TTTCGCTGACTCCATACAACAGGTAGGAAGTGCACAGTATCAAATGTCTTCTTCAGGTTGTCTGGCATTTCCAACATCCTGTGGTATGCTGAGGGACACAGAGTAGTCACAGTGTGAACGACAAGAAAGCAAGTATACCATCCGCCAGCCATGCGCTTCACTGCTCTCTGCCCTTTGTCACCCTCTCCAGCCGTGCTGACATTGATCTACTGTCTGAAGAGGTGTGAACTGCCTGGTCTGTGTGTCTGTGTGTGCTATGTCCTTTGCATTTACAGACTTTTTTGTTCTGTGAAAGTAGCCAGCGCCCTGTGGTTAAGGCAGACGATTCGTTATTGAGCCTGTGGTGTGTGGCGTTAGTTAATGAAAGAGACAGACAGACAGACAGACAGACAGGCAAACAGGCAAACAGACAGAGACAGACGACAGATAGAGAGACAGACAGACAGACAGACAGACAGACAGACAGACAGACAGGCAGGCAGAGCTAGAGAGACAGCAACAGAAAGAGACAGAGAGGATAGACAGACAGACTGACAGAAAGACAAAAAAGACAGACCGTGAGAAAGAAATCGTGACGACACTAAATTGAGACAGACATACAGGCAGACAAAACAGCAACAAAAAGCACACAAAAAACACGCACATGTCCCCATTCTTCGTATTCCCGACCACTACATGTACTGGAAAGAAGCAAGGGTGGAACAGCCCACGGCTTGTGTCAAGACGAAACAGTGAAACCAGCCTATGTCGTCCAGAACAAAGTGAGATGCAGTACTAAGGAAACTTGTTTTTCATTTGTTGAGCACATGTACTGGCTAAGTTGATTCGTTTTTGTTTTGATGCACGTGCAGCTAACTGAAGCCAGTGGAGCCAGAAATGACAACAGTAAAACCACCTCAAATCATGGTTCTTTTTGTCTCTTTGTTTGTTGATTATCTTCCTTTCGTTTTCTCGTTTATTGGGCGGTTTACAATCTTCAGTGTGCAATCCAGTATCATCTACGATTGTGTATCATGAAATGTTAAATGCAAACCTACTACTTCTACGTATGCATCCAGAAGCAGTGGTGTGGACATTATGTCTTAATTTTTCAACGGATGATTTTAAATGATGTCTACAATTTGTCACATTAACACTAGTCTGCTACAGTTGCTGTCGCTACCACTGGTTAAACTAGCACTGTAACTACCAGTACTACCATACGAACACAACAAAACATATGACCACGAGTAGGTCCATATAATAATATGATGTTCCAGACATGATGGAGCTCTAACAGTTCCCATGATTCTAAGGCCATTGGTGCCTTAAAGGCATGGGAATGATTAGAGATCCACCTTGAAGTGGTGGGACTCAAACCTTTTTCTGGAAAGAAAACTGAAAAAAAGGAATAATCCTTGCACAGACTAAGAAGAGAAAACATGTCCATTCCCCCGACAATGGAAAGTAGAGTCACAAACATTGGTGCGCGTTCTTCAGCTGTCAGGTAATACGTAGTTGTCTGGCTTGTTGGCTGGATGTGTGGATGGGGCGAGGGCCGGAGGTCAAGAGGCTTGTGTGTTGCAAGAAACTGACGCCAGAACTACGCAAAAACTGAAAGGCAAATATTCGGAATTAACGTTTTCAAAGAAAAAGGCATTTATTTAATCTTAAACAACACAATTAATAAACCAAAGACCAAATACCTATGATTTCATTATGTCCGAAAAGGTTTAATGTATACGAATTAGCGTCAAACGTCCTTCAACTGCGGGTTTTTACATAGTTATCACGAGTGAGAAGTTCAGCTTCCCGACCACTTTTGCATTGGTATGGTTACAATTCCTAGCCTTTATTTTTTTCCGTGTCATGTTCCGTCTTCTGTGCTGTCCCTCTCATTAACAGACATATTCACCCATTCCATCATAGCCTAAACGTCGGCAGTCCACAGGAAGCAGACCCATCAGGACGCCATGAAGTATCTTACCAGATAAGATACTGTACCGCTACTGACTCACTTTCAGGGATGTTCAGTGGGACCTCGTCTCTAATCTAAAACACGCAAGACATCACAAACAAAGCCTTCATTAAGATCACAATAAACTATTGACTCACAGAGCCGGCATGGATGAAATGTATCCATCCGGAGGGACTGGCATCTGCAAGAATAGCACCGTGCGACCCTACCAGTACTCAGGACGGGCGTCACAGGTCATGGCCATGGCAGCAAGATAAAACACTGAGGTTGCTATAACACCATCTGTGTGTGAGCTTCAACAGGCCCCTAGGCGATATGCTGATTATTGACTGGCATTCGAGCTGACTGTGTGTTTCACCATAGGCGATATGCTGATCATTAACTGCCATTCGAACTGACTGTGTGTTTCACCATAGGCGATATGCTGATCATTAACTGCCATTCGAGCTGACTGTGTGTTTCAGTGAGATACTATTAGTTCATTAGGTCTTTCGTTTGGTTCGAAATTTTGCGGACCACCGCTTTTTATTCTGTCAGTACTGTTATGATTAGTATCATCATTTTATTTTTAATTACAATAATTATCATTATTGATGATGATAACGACGACGACGACGACGACGATAATAATAATGACAATGATGATGATGATAATAGTAGTAATAATAATAGTAATAATGATAACAACAATAATAATAAAAGTAGTAGTAGTAGTAGTAGTAGTAGTAGTAGTAGTAGTAGTAGTAGTAGTAGTAGTGTTGTTGTGTGGTGGTGGTGGTGGTGGTGGTGGTGGTGGTGGTGGTGGTGGTGGTGGTGATGGTGGTGGTTGTTTTTTGTTGTTGTAGGAGTAATAAGAAGAAGAATAACATAACAATAACAATAAGAATGAAAATACTGATGAAGATGATGATGATGATGATGATGATGATGATGATGATGATGATGATGATGATGATGATGATGATGAGTAGTAGTAGTAGTAGTAGTGTAGTAGTAGTAGTAGTAGTAGTAGTAGTAGTAGTAGTAGTAGTAGTAGTAGTATAGTTGTAGTAGTTGTAGCATTATTATTATTAGTATTATTATTATCATCATCATCATCATCATCATCATCATCATCATCATCATCATCATCATCATCATCATCATCATCATCATTTGTTATGATGGCGGTGGTGGTGGTCGTTTTCCCATTATTGATTTTAGGTGGACTGCATTGTGACCATGCCTTTTTTGTTGTCGTGTTCATAGGACAGCACTGGCAGTTGCAGTGGCAATTTCCCCTATGGCAGTGGCAGCAACTGTATGTAGTATTGCTGTGATAGATCTGCAGATATCATTTAAAATGATGCATTAAGAAATAAAAACATATACCAAATGTGTTTTTTAACGTATGGCTCTGATATTCCGCAAGCAGGTTAATACTGTTGAAAGCAGTCATGGCCTTGTGAACAAACTACCACAGAAAGCCATTGATTTTCTACTGACATAATGACTCATGCCAGTATTACCAGCCCAGCTCACGGTGGTTTTGAAGTTGATGATCACTATTTTCTTTCTGTTGATTTCCAGTCCCAGTCCAGCACTTCACAGGCTTCAAATGTCATGAAGACGGTCATTTTGCATTAAAGACCCCTTTCGTCCATACACACGATTACACTATGGGCTGAAACCCGAACGTATAATGCACAGCGTCTGTATTCATGAGTATAAACTACCGTTTTGTGACAAAAATATCAATTGTCGATTCTTTGAAGGTCATGTGGTTGTATAAGTTTCCTGTGTCAGTGATGGTGTTCTCTTGCGGAAATCTTACACCTGGTGCCTCAGCGGCTTCCTTCACTCTCATTATGCAGCTCCGCAATGGAAAAAATAATCTTTGGTGATCCTGGCATCAACTGATCGAGTTTGTCACTCCCTGAAGGAGAGTGTCCATCTATCATGACATGCCCGTGGCTAATGAAAAAAAAAGTTTTTGGTGCTTTGTCCTCTCCAGGTATTCAAAGAGACATTTATAAAAAAAATTTAAAATGTTTGCTTCATTGAGATTCGAGCCGAGGACTTTCAATATCTCTTTTTTTCCCTCTAAAAATCGTTTTAATTCAGTTTAAGTTCTTTATCATTGGCCAGCATGCCAGACATCAAAACGTTGAAGAAACTAAAAGCGACTCTAAATTTGAGATGGTATGAAAGAGCTGGTCTCCATCGTAATCTATCCGTAATTGGCCAGATCTACAGTCATATGCAGTTCTAGTACAGTGCTTCCATAGATGTGTTTATGAAATAGCAAAAATCGACAACAGTTTGTCAGTCTGTCCTTCTCGATGCCTAGTGTCTCTCTAGATAAGAGCCAATCAGAGCCTGAAACTTCTGCAATAATAGTATGGTATCTGACTGGCTTCAATTCTCAATCTGTCCGATGTCCATCTACTATTCGAACCACTGGCCATGGTACTGGTCTTCAGTAAGATTTAATTTCAGAATCATGCTTGCTTCCTCTCTCTTTCAACGCTGTCTTTGTGCAGTCACATTCTCCGGGTCCTCGCCCACTCCCATCCCACTTCCCCTGACGTGCATCAGTGCCATTCCTCCCACACTGCTTACGCTGGTTCCCCCGTGCATCACTACTTTCCGTGCCAACACACAGAGCTGTCAGACCATAGGGAGCCATACAGATCAAGTCTTCACAAGGTAACCCACCAGAGGAGACACTGGTGGTTTTCTGTGTGCTGAGCCACTGGTGGTTTTCAAAGATGCCCAGCATTATGTATGACATACCCTACTAAACCCGCTGCTGACAACAATTACTGCTCAACCGCAGAGAGAGTCCGAGTAAATATCCTTCTCTGGATGATGCCATCTGTACATCAAACGATAACCCTAATGAACCTGCCGAAAACGACAACAACGAACTCACCCTGGTAAATGACGTAAAGAGAAGATGA
>CM031596.1:38809642-38812142 GCA_018398815.1 Conus ventricosus | reverse complement strand
ACGTTATCATCTTTATCGTTGACATCTCGTCACTGTTTCATTTCTGCATCATGAACATAAGAATCTGCGGCATGGTTTCCAACGCAGTTGTTAAGCATATTAACATAAGTCTTAGCAGAGCATGATTCACCTTCCCTATAAATCACCTATGAATAACGACTGCTCTTTTTTTCACGGGTTATTTTTCTCTTCAATTGTTTTTATCATCATCCATTTTTACGAATCTTCCAGGTTTAGAGTCCCAGTCCTTAAGGTTCTCTGGAGGGCATAATAGAGATTAGCCGTAGCTGCACTGTACTTCATGGTAAGTCCCAGTACTTAAGGTTCTCTGGAGGTCATAATAGAGCTGTAGCTGCACTGTACTCCCTGGCAACAAACAAAGTGTTGTACGTGCTCCTGATGGACTGATCTGGCTGATCGTCTTACCTAGTGTTGGTTCATTGGTAAAAGCATCCCATCTGTAGTGTGACACACAGCTCAGATCAGTCACGAACGGTCAGCTGGTTTTTGTTTAGTCAATGACATGTTCACTTTTTTTTCCTAATGTCAACTCCATCTGTCCAGTCAATTCATTATCTGCAAGTTGCAAAATTCTTATGCATACATGGCAACTTTCTGACATAAGACAGAATTGGAAAAGAGACACAGCATTTACAAGACACAGTAAAAAAAAAGGGCCAATGTCATGCTATTATAGCGATTCTCTAATCCCCACAAATACCCTGAACTTACATATTGACAGAGGAGTCTCTTACATTGTATGAAACACTACAGCGTGACAGAAACTAGAATCATTCCATCATTTACGATGTCATTCTGCCTCGTTATCTTTCTGACTCCAGACAACATGTAGGACGTGAACAGTATCCAGTTTCCTGTTCAAGCGGGATGGCAGATCTCACTTCCTGCAGTGTTCTGAGGAAGAGAAGCCAGAGTGACAGCAGCCAGCCGTGGTGGGCTCTCGCTGCTTTTTGCCCTGCATCACCCTCCCCTGCCGCGCTGCCATTGATCTAGTCTCTGGAAGTGGTGGAGGCTGCCTCCGCTGTATGTGTGCTGTGCCCTTTGCATTTACAGATTTCCCTTCAAAGCAGTCTTCGCCCTGCGGTTAAGGTAGACGATGTTTCTGCTGGTCTGTGGTGTGTGGTGTCAATAGAGAGATGAACTGAATGAAAAGTGGGAATGTGTGTGTGCACATGCGCATGTGCTTGCATGTGAAAAGAGGGAGAGAGAGATAGAGAGAGACAGAGAGACAGAGAGAAAAGAGAAGGAGAGACAGAGAGACAGACAGACACAGACACACAGACACACAGACGGAGACACAGACAGAGACAACACAGACAGACAGACTGACAGACAGACACAGAGAAAGAGAGCGAAAGAGAGAGAGAGAGAGAGAGAGAGAGAGAGAGAGAGGGGGGGGGGGGGGAACAGAGAGAGAGAGAGGGGGGGGAAGAAAGAGAAACAGAGACAGAGAGACAAAGAGAGACAAAGACAGAGTATCAGACTGACACGAGGGAGAGAGGGTCGTGCATACGCACAGGAGAGAGAGCGAGGAGTAAGAGCAACACACTGAAAGAGAGAGAAGGATACAGACAGATACATACAGACAGAGAGAGAGACAGACAGAGAGACAGAGAGAAAAAGAGAGAACGAGCCAGCGAGCGAGAAAGAAAGGGGTGGGTGGTGGGGGGGGGGGGGGGGGGGGGGGGGGGGCAGGAGAAAGAAGAGAGGAAAAAGTAAAAAAGAAAAGGAAGGTAAGGATGCAGGTACCTGTATGTAAATTAATTTAATTTTGAGTCTGTTCACAACGATGGTGATATTAGATGATGTAAATGTAAATGTATGTAAATGTGCATGTGCATGTGTGTGTGTGTGTGTGTGTGTGTGTGTGTGTGTGTGTGTGTGTGTGTGTGTGTGTGTGTGTGTGTGTGTGTGTGTGCGTGCGTGTGTGTGTGCGTGCGTGTGTGTGCGTGTGTGTGTGTGTGTGTGTGTGTGTGTGTGTGTGTGTGTGTGTGTGTGTGTGTGTGTGTGTGTGTGTGTGTGTGTGTGTGTGAGAGAGAGGAGAGAGAGAGAGAGAGAGAGAGAGAGAGAGAGAGAACAGCCCAACTTAAGAAGGCAACAGAGAGAGAGAGAGAGAGAGAGAGAGAGAGAGAGAGAGAGAGAGAGAGAGAGACAGAGAGAGAGAGAGCAGCTCCTTGATCATAGGTACATTGCTTCTGCTGGTTTTACACAATGTTGAAAAAAAACTAGCTTCCACAACCATCCATATGAAAGAGGAATTTAGATTAAAGGCATAGATGCGCAATCTCACTGACTTAAACAGATCCTGACATCAGCATGACTTCTCAACATGAAGATGACCGCTGTGTACTTCCCCTTTAACATGTAACTCACTTCTTTTCATGCCTTTTATTTCTTCGTTTAGGCAGATGCATTGGGGCTGAAGGACCATATATATTGGCGGCAGGAATAAAGGAGAGCCGTCCTTTTCCCACTCGCT
>CM031596.1:38802142-38804642 GCA_018398815.1 Conus ventricosus | reverse complement strand
ATATCTGTCAACATAAGCTCGACCTTTCTGCGTATCCCGTCACCTCTCTGTACTCTTCAAGCTCGTTTCCCTCTCTATCACTCCCTTTTCCACTTTCTCCAACCGTTAATCTTTACTCTCTCTCCTCCTTTCCCTCATTCATGCGCGGGTTTTTGTTGTTGTTGTTCTTTGTTTGGTTGTTTGTTTGTTGTTTGTTTTACATCTAGCCCTTTGTTTGGTCTCCCAAACCTATCACTTGAATATAATACACTCGCCGTAATTAGATTCGACAGAGAGTGTGGAAATGAAGTGTGTGTGTGTGCGTGCATGCGTGCGTGCGTGCGTGTGTGTGTGGATAGGTGGGAATGGCGCGGTCAGTGTTGGAGGAGGGTGTGGGGAGAATCAATATCCAGTGTATTTCATCAGAATATAGGAAACGAAACAATGTTCACAACTCATGTTTTATACAGTGTCTATTGATTTTCATTTCATTTCTGCGTGGAGAAATTCATCTTGTATCGAAATGAATTTGAACTGGGGGTAGTGAACTCTTGGAATATAAAATCGTTGATGACGTTTCTTCTTCTTGTTATTCTTTTTTTCGTTTTTGTCCTACTTGTTTGTGTTCTAATTCTTGTTGTTGTAGTCGTTGTTTTCTTCTTGTTCTTGTTCTTGTTCTTCCTTGTTCTTCTTCTTCTTCTTCTCATGCATTGAATATCACATGGCATTAAGCAATGAACACTAGGTTTTCTTCTGTTTATTTTTTGCTTCTTCCTCTATTCACTTCACTTCTTTTTTTCTCTCTCTCTGTTCAGAAAATAGTCCGTAAAGAATCCGTTTCAGAAAGATGTTAAAATATGTATGAGGTCTAAAGTATTGGTGTTTCTTCTTACCTGGTCAGGGTTCGGACTCTCTGGTCTATACGTCATGTGTCTGCCAAGTGCTTGTCTAATCTCTTGCCTTCTTGTTTGATAGTCTATCTGTCTGTCTGGCAGCATAATTTTTCCTTTTTCTTCTTCTTCTTCTCTTCCTCTTCTTCTTCTTCTTCTATAAAGAAGTACAAACTACGCACATTAACGCTACACTCCTGACATTGTTTCTAACATATAGATAATGCCTTTTTCAGCCTCTTTAAATGACAGCCAATATCAAAGCATGCAGCTGTGCCATCTTAACAGCTTAACATTGCCGTGTGCAATACTACAATGTGCCATTTTAAGTATTCATACGCTTATTTTTTTGTGTTGACTTGTTTAATTGTCGATTTTACATATAATTGTAAATTTCCGTTCGCCTATTTTCATCATCAATTCGTCACTGATCTATAATATCTATGAGTTTATCAGAGAGAGAGAGAGAGAGAGAGAGAGAGAGAGAGAGAGAGAGAGAGAGAGAGAGAGAGAGAGAGAGAGAGAGAGAGAGAGAGAAAGTGTGTGAGAGAAAGTGTGTGAGAGAGAGTAAGACAGATAGACAGACTGACAGATTGGAGGGGGGGGGGGGGGGGGGGGGGGGGGGGGGGCAAGCGAAACGTTGATGTGCCAAAGGGCAAAACAAGGAGGGAGAAAGAAGTACGAGGTGGGTGAGGTGGAAAGGGGAGAGGAAGGAGAGGGGAGTACAGTTTTCAGGTTTCGGTAGAAACAAAACAACTAAAGAAACAAAAGAGCTCACGAGTTTCAAATAAGTTATGTAAGGAGAAAAAAGGAAAGACACAGACATCACAATCATGTGCCACAGGTGACACTCATCCCCATGGTTCCAGACATTCTGCCCAAAGCCAAGCAGACCAGAAATTGTTGCTGTCTGGTGCCAGACCAGCTGGAACAGCAGGAGACTGGGGCCACGTTTACAGGGGGAAAATGAGCGGTGGGGGAAAAGTAATGAGGGACACATTGCTCTTGCCTGTCAGAGTTTAGATCGATCTCTGGGTCCCGCGGCTGGAGTGATTTGCGTGACGTGGTTAACCACTAAATGACCAGTAAGAAAGGCTGCTTTGTACTTTGCGATTTTAGCGCAGCGTTGAAATTCCTTGGCTGGAGCACGGGGAGAGGAACATGGGAACGAAAGGGGAAAAGGATGAGAGAGTTTGAATGGTGTGTGTGTGTGTGTGTGTGTGTGTGTGTGTGTGTGTGTGTGTGTGTGTGTGGTGTGTGTGTGTGGTGTGTGTGTGTGTGTGTGTGTGTAGGGGTGGGGGCGGGGGTGGGGTGGTATGGATCGGATAGAGGTTTCAAAGTTCTGGAATATGCTGGATGGTTGAACTTGTGCGTCTCTCTCTCTCTCTCTCTCTCTCTCTCTCTCTCTCTCTCTCTCTCTCTCTCTTTCTCTCCCTCTCTGTTTGTGTGTGCATTTGTATGTATGCATACATACATACATACATACATACATACATACATATATATATATATATATATATATATATTATATATATATATATATTATATATATATATATATATTGAATTATAAACAAAGCTTGCTCTTATGTCTTAGATTGAATAAATAGGGGGAGATAAGCATTCATATCT
>CM031596.1:38767142-38797142 GCA_018398815.1 Conus ventricosus | reverse complement strand
TACTGAGGTTAGGAATCGACATATGGACCAATTTCATTCACGATGCGCTTTTTAACTTCCACATGCTGTTTGATCCGGGTAGAGATGCCAAGGAGTCGTCTGAAGCACCTCTTTTCCCATTGTTTGGATCTTTTTCTCAAGGTCTGATTTAAACGTCCATGACTCCAAGCAATAAGAATATCGCCATGACTAAGGATCGCATCAGTCTAATCTTTGAGCTGATGGAGATGTTTTTATTTCTCCAAAGAGGCGTTACTTAGATACCCGTAGCTGTGGTCTGAGCGACTCTTGAGATGATTTCAGGTCTTGATCCTTCATCTGAGATTGTTGCCCCCAAGTACTTAAATTTTGTTGACTGGTTCAAGCTTTTTGCTGTTGATGGTTATGTCTTGGTAAAGCCGTTTGGGTTTTGTTAGTCATGACCTTTGTTTTTTTCCGCACTTATTTCCATGCCATAATCAGCAGAGGTGTTGTTGAGTCTTTTTGATCAGGTGCACTAGCTCTTGTTCGTTTCCAGCTAGTCCATCTATGTCGTCGGCAAAAACGGGGGTTGGGTGATGATTCTCCCTCCAAGGTTACGGGTTCCTTCATGGTCTTCTAGCGCATCGGTCATAATTCTCTAAAGGAAGACATTGAAAGTGTGGGGAGAGTAGACAGCCCTGTCGCACCCCAACGGTAGTTGGGAACCCCCTCGCCTATGTTGTTACCGAAGAAAACGGCGCTGGTGGCTTTATTGTAGAGGCTTTCAATAGTTCCAAATTGAGGTTGGCATTGGTTGGAGAGTTTCATTGTTGCCCATAATGCTTCATGCCACACTCGGTCAAAGGGCCCTTCTTGAAGTCTATGAATACGGGGGTACAGATGTTGGTTGTTTTGGTTGTACTTCTCACACAGTATTCTTAGGTTGAATTTTTGGGGTTTCTATGGTACTTCGTCCTGGCCTGAACCCCGCCTGTTCTTCAGCGAGATCTTTTCTGTTTGGGGGTTCAGTCTATTTAGGATTACTTTCAGCAAAACTTTGCTTGGGTGGCTGATGAGGCTAATCGTGCGATAATTTTGGCATTGCTGTGGGTTGGGCCTTTCTTGGTAGCGGGGGTGAAAAGTGACTGCGTCCAGGGATTTAGGCCATTCCCCGGTTTCCCAGATTCTGTTGCATTTGCAAAGTAACATGTCCACCTTTGGGAAATCACCTCCTCCCTTAATAAATTCGGGCCGGTATGTTGTCACACCGGGCGATTTCCTGCTTTCATTGATGATAAGGCTCTAAGGGGATTTCATCACGTGTTATATTATCCTTGCTGTTATTTGTTGGTTCCGGCGCGACAAGGATTGATAAAATTTCCCCTCAGCGTTGTGCGAGTAAAGCTCAGAACAGTATTCTGTCCATCGTTGTAGTATCTTTTCATCATCGTTGAGACATTTACCGTTTTGTCATGGATCGTTGTTATTCTTGGCTTGTTTCTTCCCGTTAGGTCCCTTGACAATTTTATAGGCTGCTTTGCTGTTGTTGTTTTTCAAATTATTATCAATCTCTTGGCATTGGTGTCAATCCAAGTTTCCATTGCTGCCTTCATCTCATTTTTAACCTTCTTGTTAACATCATTGTACTCTCTTTTTCCTTCGGGTTGTTCTTTTTGTTTTTCAATTCACGACGTTTGTCACAAAGTTCCAAAATTTTCGTCGGTGACCCATGGATCTTCTTTGGCCGATGTTTACCAAGCACTTCTCTGCTGCTGTTTCTGTGACAGTTTTGTTAAAGGAGTCGGTGAAGGATTCTATGTTGATGTCTTCATTTGCCAGGACAAGTAGAGGTGCAAATTTTCCTCCAATATTTGCTTAAAATGCTTCCTTATGTTAGGGTCTTTTAGCTTCTCCAGATTGAATTTTTAACCTGATGTTTCCTTTCTTTTGTTGTTTTTGAGGCGGAGTGCGAATGTCATGAGGACCATTTCGTGGTCACTTCCAATGCTGCTCCAGGAAGCTTCTGGGTTTTGGCAATGTTGACACTCGACTGGAAGCGTTGTTTTACCATGATGTAATCGATTTGATTGTGATATAATCCTCCAGGACTATGCCATGTTATTCTCCTGGACATCTTGTGTGGACCGAAGGTGTTCGTTATCTTCGGTTGTTTGACTTTGCAAATTCCAGGAGTCTCAATCCTCTCTCATTTGTTAGAGTGTTACAATAGGGGCCACATGTGTCTTTCCAGTCTTTGCACGAGTCTTTTCCGATCTTAGCATTCCAGTCACCTTGTACCACTAATGAAACTTTTTTGGGTATTTCGTCGGCGCTTCCCGTACCTGGCCAAAAGAAAATTTTTCGACTTCTTCATCGCTTTTAGCCGAATGTGGGGCAAAAACCCTGTAGGATGGTGATGTTGAATGGTTTTTCCCTCAACGTAAGGTCATGATTCGACTTGAGACCGGTCTGCAAGCCATTACACTATTAATTGTGTTCTTGTGACTAAAACCCTACCCCGTGTTCATGATAATCTTCCCTGCCACTGTAGTAGAATCTGTGGCCTTCTGGGGTGTTTATCTCTCCGAAATTTTTCCAGCGTACTTCGCACAACCCTAGGATGTTCCAACGATATCTCTTCATTTCATGTTCCAGTTGTTCCAGTCTTCCAGCGCCATTAATGTGTTGACATTCCATGTTTCCGATTATGATTTTTATCCCTGGCACGGATGCTTTTTGGTCCACCAGTAGCAATTTTTTCCCCTTCATGGGGCTCTGGGAGGGGACGTACCCTTTTTTTTTCTCTCCTTTGATGCTTGCTGCTGCATCCTGCATATTGCATGTGGGATGGACGGGCTCATTGGATCTCCTCTCATCTCCTAAACTCTCACATGTGGCTCCAAGCGCCATACCCCGGGACCTTGCCTCAGCAGGCATGCTTTAAAACCCTGTGAAGGGGTTTAAAATTAAAAATGGTATTACTGGGCGTAACCTCAAGTAGTAGGCGACCGGGCCCAAGCGGATAAATTCCAAGAGGAACCTAACGGCTACAGGGTTTGAGACCAAGGCGAGCCACCGTGGAGGAGGATATCGGGTGTGGTCTGGCATGGAGAGGGATGGGCTCCGCCCTGCGTCACCGCCCAAGACACACCCATGAGAATGCAACCCAAGACGATTCCATACCGGCTCGGTCGTCGCCCGGGACAACAAGGACCGCCCCCTTTTCCCTCGACGGTCATCAGGGTGGAAGTGGAAAATATGCAATACAAATATATCTGCCTTCAAAAGGGATTGCGATGGTTTTCCCTTATGCAGCTAGTGAAGAGTTTTCATATCTGTAACATATAATATATATATATATATATTATATAAAATATATATTATATATATATATAAAATGAATACTAAAAAAAAGTTGAACGTCTTTTCCCCCAGGGACAACTTTAATTTTCTAGCTTTCGCCACCAAGGCTTCTTCAGGAATAAAACACTTTATAAAAGGTCAATTCATAGGATGTGAATACTCATCAGCAAACAAAAACAATCTGTTTAGCAACAAACACACACTCACACACACACACACACACACACACACAACACACACACACACACACACACACACACACACACACTCACTCACTCATCCACACTCTCACACTCACCACCAGCCCACAACAAACACGCACTGCACACACACATACCCACACACGCTTAAAAGTAACGGAAATGTGGGGAAGGGGGGGGGAAAGGGGGGAAGGGGGGGGGGAAGAGAGAGCACGGAGGGAGAAAGAGTGGAAGATAGAAAAAAGGTGGAATGGATAGAAAGAAAGAAGGTAGGAGGAGTTTCGATAAAAGAAGAAACAAAGAGGAAGTATGTACCAAATCAGTAGTTTTAATAGGAGGCCCAGTAAAGGGTAGTGGGATGGTTGAGTAGGAGGGGGAAATACACAAACGGTGAGGGGGGGGGAAAGGGGAAAGGAATAGTATACTGGGGGAGGGGGGGTGGAGGGGGGGGGGAAGGGGGGGGAAGGAAGGGGGGGGGGAGGGGGAGAAGGTTCAAGGAGGGGTACAAGAGAAAAACCTGTCACAGACCACTATTATAAAATGTTAACTGACATATTTACAAATCAAAATGATAAAAAACTTCATTAACATAGTGATCTGAAATTAAAAAAGATAACCGTAGGCAAAATGAAGCTAAGAAAACAAAATACAAGTTTTGTAAATTAAACTACTACCGTTGCATGACATACCATCAAAGTTGTAAATAGCAATTAACATATTCTATAAACTAACATGACATACCATCATTTTGTAATTAGTAATTAACATTTCTATAAACTACTAACTGAGTAAAATCTGTCAAAACCATTATTTAAAAAGCAATTAAAGAAATAAAATATTAAGCACATACAAACTCAGTGACATGGCAATCTAAAAAAACCAACGATAACATAAAAACATAATGGAACTAATAAAATTAGGAATAAAATTTGTACATGTCTTTTACCCAGGGCATTCCCATATACATCAAAAATCTTTCATTTGTAAACATACTAATGAAGCGTTTTTTCCCCTACATGGTCCCCAAAACAAACCTGGCTTTTCAGTGTAGTGCGAAAAAATGTGATGCCTGTGTTCACTCTTCAAACATTTTCTCGTTGAAGAGCCCGTGGATGGGCGAGTGTGGAAAATCAAGCAGCATATTACATGCACCACCCCTAATGTGGGTATATGTATACAATGCTGACCCATCCAGGCAAATGGTACATTGGTTCCACCAAAAACTTGAAAACTTAGATGGGCAAAACCTAAATCTGATGTTTTAAAATGAAAAGATCAACAAAAAGTGGTGTTGCTAAACATGTGACAGAAAACAGTGCCACCCCCAGGTCTACAGATAAAGTTCCCGTCCATTCATGCCCTTGAAGCTGTGAAAAAAAAAGAACAATTATTGGACAGAGAAAAAATTTCTGGCAGGCGAATTAGGTACATTTCAATGGACTTAAACAAATAGAACAGAATTGTGTACGCTGCAGAGAAGGGAAACAGACAAAATCTTCGGTCATAAATTCCTTTTAACAATTGGAGTGTGAAAACAGGAAAATTTACTCTGTGTGTGGGTATGTGTGTGTGTGTGTGTGTGTGTGTGTGTGTGTGTGTGTGTTGTGTGTGGTGTTGGTGGTGTGTGTGTTTGTTAGTGTGGGTGGGAGTGAGTGTGTGTTTGTGTTGTTTGTGTGTGTGTGTGTGTGTGTGTGTGTGTGTGTGTGTGTGGGGTGTGTGTGTGTGTGTGTTTGTGTGTGAGGTTGTTTGGTGTTGGTGAATTATTGTTTGATGAGAATGGTTCTAAATAAAAAATAATAGTATGTTTACAAATGAAAGATTTTGATGTATATGGGAATGCCCTGGGGAAAAAACATGTACAAATTTTATTCCTAATTTTTATTAGTTCCATTATGTTTTTATTTATCGTTTGGGTTTTTTGATTGCCCCTGTCACTGAGTTTGTATGTGCTTAGATATTTTAATTTCTTTAATTGCATTTTATAATGGTGTTGACAGATTTTACTCAGTTTGTAGTTATAGAATATGTTAATTACTAATTTCAATAATGATGGTATGTCATGTTAGTTTATAGAATATGTTAATTGCATTTACAACTTTGATGGTATGTCATGCAACGGTATAGTTTAATTTACATAACTTGTACTTTGTTTTCTTAGCTTCATTTGCCCACGGTTATCTTTCTAATTTCGGGTCCTAGTTAATGAAGTTTTTTTATCATTTTGATTTGTAAATATGTCCCGTTACATTTTATAATAGTGGTCTGGACAGGTTTTTCTCTTGTACCCCTCCTTGAACCTTCTCCCCCTCCCCCCCCCTTCCTCCCCCCCTTTCCCCCCCCCCCCCCTCCACCCCCCTCCGCCCAGATACTATTCCTTCCTCCCCCCCCCCCCTCTCCGTTTGTGTTTCTTCCCCCCCCTACCAAACCATCCCCCTAGCCTTTACTGGTGCCTCCTATTCAACACGGTTTTCAACATACTTCCTCTTGTTTCTTCTTCATCGAAGACTCCTCCTACCTCTTCTTTCTATCCATTCCACCTTTTCTATCTTCCACTCTTCTCCTCCGGCTTCTCTTCCCCCCCCCCCCCCTCCCCCCTCCCCCCCCCCCCCCCCCCTTCCTTCTTTCGGGAGGGGGACTTTTCCCCTTTTACCTTCCTTTTTTTATCCAAATTCAACTTTTCCTTAAAAATCCTTTTTCACTCCTTTCTTTTTTTGGAAAAAAACGGTTAATTTTTTTTTAATTTTTTTTTTTTAAAAGATCTTTTGTTAATTTTTTGAGGGTTTTTGTTTTTTATTTCAATTTTTTTGGGAAATTTTTTTTTTTTTTAAATTATTTTTTTTTTTTTTTTTTTCCCCCATTCCCCCCCCTTTTTTTTTAATAAAGGTTTTTTTTGGGTCCAAATTTACAAAGGTTTTTTTCTTTTTTGTTTTTCTTCCCTTTTGGGTTTTTTTTCCGCCCCCTCCTTCCTCTCCCCCCCCCTTTTCCCCCCTTTCCCCCCCCCCCCCCCCCAAACTTCCTTCCCCCCCCCCCCCCCCCCTTTTTCCCCCTTTTTTTTTTCCCCCCCCCCCCCCCCCCCCCCCCCCCCCCCCCCCCCCCCCCCCCCCCCCCCCCCCCCCCCCCCCCCCCCCCCCCCCCCCCCCCCCCCCCCCCCCCCCCCCCCCCCCCCCCCCCCCCCCCCCCCCCCCCCCCCCCCCCCCCCCCCCCCCCCCCCCCCCCCCCCTTTTCCCCATTGGGTTTTTAAGCGTGTGGGGGTATGTGTGTGTGCAGTGCGTGTTTGTTGGGGCTGGTGGGGGTGTAAAGGTGGGATGAGTGTGAGTGGGGGTGGGGTGGGTGTGTGTTTGTGTGTGTGTGTTTTGGTGTGTGTGTGGTGTGTGAGTGTTGGTTTTTGAAAACAATTTTGGTTTGCTGATGATTTTCACACCTATGAATTTGGGCCCTTTTATGAAGTTTTTTATTTAAAGAACCCTTGGTCGAAAGCTAAAAAATTAAAGTTGTCCTGGGGAAAAACGTTCAACTTTTTTTAGTATTCATTTATTAAAATCTACCTGTTGAGTCTTTTGTTGAGGCCGGGTGTGAGTTTTAGTGAGAATTTTACCTGGAAAATTTTAATATAAATATAATATAATATATATAATATATATTTTTAATTAATTGTTAGCATCATATATAAAATTTTTTTTTAAATTTCTTTTTCCCATTTTCCCACTTCAACTCCCTCCCCCAAGTCCAAATCTTTTTCCCAAACATTTCAGTTTTGGCCCGCGCTTTTTTTCCCCCCACTATTAGATTTTTTCGTCTTTTTTTTTTGGGTCTGACTTTTATTCAATTTTAAAAAAGGCCCCCATTTTGAATAAAGTCACCGTGTTGGGTTTTCCCCTTGTGGGAGAAAAACATCCCCCATGTTTACTGTTTTTTCGTTTACTGTTCCCAACCTCATTTTATTTCCCTAAGGCATAAGAAAACCTCCTAAAACTGTTTTTCTAAACACTAAAAGGAAGATAAGTCCCAGTTCGCTTTCTTTTAAGAATCATTTAAAAAAGCCGCACCTCCAGGGACAACTTCATTCCAGAAACCAAGTAAAAATTATTAACCCAACTGACAACACATTTCCCCTTTTGAGTATATCCCAAGTAACTCTCAATGGCTACATAGTGACGTCAATTCTCTTATAAAAAAATTAACCAGTTTCCGGACTCACAAATTCAAAAAATTTAAAAAACAATGAAAAAGTTTTCTGATCGGAAATCATTTCTCCAAAGAATTTTTTTATAAACTTGTTATGAAACCAATTCCCTCTTTCCCCTTTCTGTTCCAAAAAATAAACTGGCACAAAGTAGATATTAAATGGGAAATTCATAACAGAATCCAAACATTTGCTGATCTCCCAGCAAACACGTACGAAACAATGTGAACAAAATATTCATAATTTCTTGAATTATCCAGCTAAACTTTATTAAACCCAAACAGGTTTTTATAACGTTTAAAATTAAATTTTATGTTGTCAAATCCTAAAAAAAATTTCCCCAACAAGACACAGTATTTTTTCAAATCCGGTAACTACCAAACTGTCATTCCCCAAAAAAGCTTAGCCACAGCAGTCAGTCATACCAAAAACACTTAGTCCCCTGCAAAAAAAAAAACCTGCCACGAGGAATAATGTTCTAACATTAGTTTAAATTTTCCACTACTAACAGAACACAAACCCGCTATAAGAGCTTATCAGACTCTCGATCTTTTTTAGCCCCACTTCGTGAGCTGTAATCTCAAGGGTGGGGTTGCAAGATGACTCAGAGATTTTAAAATTCCGCAGCAAAAAGATTAACGCCAATGAAAAAAAGGGGTTTATTCGGCCAAAGACTGAAATTTACAAAACCCGAATTAACACCCAAAAAGCACAACACACACACACACACACAAACACCCCCACAACAATCATACTTAAAGCAGCAGTGAGGACACAATCACGTCTGTCCACAGCCTATGCGCCTGTTACTGCTCGTGCAAAACTCGTTATATAACAACATCGCACGATGTACCAAAAGTTTCTTTTTGCAACATGTCCGATTGCCCCACAGTGGAATAGTCGCCTGCAGATAAGGCTCGACTGCCACCGTTATAAAACCCTAAATCTGTCTGGAATATCTCCAATTTCAAGCTGTGCTTCATGACAAGATTAATTTAAGGCGACTCGGGGTGGAATGGGGGGTGTGGGGGGGGGGGGGGTGGGGGGGGGGGGGGGGGGGCTTATTGTCAAACCAAACAATTCATCTTCTGAAAACAACAACGTCAGGATGCTAAAATAGAGTAACAGATGTAATTCCAACTACATTACCTTGTCTCACTTACATGCTTCAATTCCATTTTTTTCTCTCCAAAAAGAAATTGGACAACCCGGGCTGACGCAAATTGACTTGACAATCTGACAGATCAGAAGATCATGAAGAGCTCTCTCCCTCTCTCTCTCTCACTCTCTTCTCACTCATCTCTCTCTCTCACTCACTCGTACTATCTTCTTCTTCTTCTTTTTCTTCTTCATCTTCTTCTTCTTCTTCTTCTTTCTTTCGTCTTCTTCTTCAGCATTGTTTTATCATTGGAAGAGCTCTATCTCTCTCTCTCTCATCTCTCTCGTCTCCCACCTCTCTCTCTCTTCGATACTCTCCTCATCAGGCAATCTCCTTCTCTCTCTCTCTCTCTCTCTCTCTCGTTCTTCTTCTTCTTCTTCTTCGCTTCTTCATCTTCTTCTTCTTCTTCTTCTTCTTCGCATGTTCTTCTCGCATTCTTCTACTTCGCATTACTTTTTTTTTTCTTCTTCTTCGCATTCTTCATTTTTGCATTCTTCTTCTTCTTCTTCTTTCTTGTTCTTCTTCTTCTTCCATCTTCTCTTCTTCTTCTTCTTCTCCCTCATCACCTTCTCTCTCACTTCATCAGCTTGCAAACGTTTTTGTCTGTCTGCCTGTTTTGTCTGTCTGTCTGTCCTGAGACACACTCTCTCTGCTCTTTCTCTCTCTCTCTCCTCTCCTCTCTCTCTCTCTCTCTTCACTCTCTCTCTCTTCTCTCTCTCTCTCTCCTCTCTTCTCCTCCCTCTCCTCCTCTCTCTTGTTGATGTTAGTACCGCTCCTCTCCTATTTGTTCTGGGGCAGTTTATTCTTCGAAGCGGGACGTGGAGAGCAACCCAGGTCCTAACCCCTCACCAGACCAAGACCCCAGGCGACCCCGACCTCTGACCAGCGCCATGTGGTAGCAGCCAGTCAGCAGGGCCAGTATGGAGAAACCTGCCCATCCTCACGACGGAAAAGGAACCTTCTCTGTTTGACATCAGGGTCAAGCTGAACACCATGGAGTGTAAATCGACGTGAAGCTCGATGATTCAGGACGTGATATGCACGACCTTCGGAGGATTACGCTGCATGAAGGAGGAGCTGAAGGGACAACGGGAGGAGGTCACCAGTCAACGGCAGCATAACCAAGACTTGATCCGAGAAGATGGAGGCGCTGAGAAAAAGACGACGACCTTGAGGTAAGATCCAAGCGGAACAATACCTCATCTTCTATGGACAATCACGTCGTGGAAAACTGAGTACTACTGAAGGAGTGTGAAAATGTGTTGAAGGACCTCTATACTGATAATTTTAGACTGACTCAGGATGTGGAATTTGATAGGGTACACCGAATTGAAACAATAGGCCGTCTCCACCTGAGATTGCACGGTGTGTTTTTACAATCAGAAGATGACATCGCTCAAAGCTAAACGCAAACTACGAGGAACCAACAATTTCATTGGAGAGGACTTTTTGAACTAAGTGGCGAGGACCTAAGAAGAAATTAACACTCCCCTAAGAAGCCCCGGAGTTGAAGGTATCGAGCTACGATATTTTATTACCTCCTCATCGATGGCAACGATACACCATAGGTTGCAGACAATGGGCTTGTGGAATCAAGATATGAACTCGGCCGGCCCAAATTAACTCTGTGTACGTGTCCCCAACTGTAAAGTGAGTCACTGGTGACGGACACCGGTTGTTTCCCAACACAGGGCTGTGCACGTGTAAACGAGCCGAAAGGTCCGTGCTTTAAGAGGACAACTCAGTGACGTGTCAGTGCCCGTTTGAAAATGTCCAGTAACACAAAGGAGATTTTTTCTTCTGAACATATTCATTTTATATCCTTTGTCGTCTGGAAATGATAGATCATTTCACTCTGTCACATGTACGGAAATAAAAACTATTCGTTTCTACACTGTAATTGAATTGTATTACTTTCTAAATGCATGTTCACGATTTCATTTCTTCGTAGGGTCTGGTTTTGATTTCATCTGTTTTGTTGAGACATTTGTTGAAGTATTTTCATTCTCCTTTGATCTCTGGTACAACAAAATTTACTGTACACGTATCTCTAAAGTTACGGCACGTGGAAAGGCGTTTTCCGGTGGGCTGTTTGGTGTCTTGTAAGAATGAATATTTCCTATTTACACATGGATGTTGTGTCTGTATTCATTCCGTCCTTTCGTAATGACAAATCTGTTGCTTGGAACTTAAAATAAGGCATGCATTATTGAATATATAACATCCTGAAAGGGCTCGCCGTACTATCACATCTTGATAAAGAAAATGGAGTCACATTGTTATAAGAAATTTTTGTTTGGACTGTTTTACTTACTTTAAAAAGTAGTTGATGTGATGTGTGCGGTGTGATTTGACTAGTAAGTTACAAATTTCTCTCTTGCGACTTTGAGGACAACATGACTACATACAAGATCAACGTAAAAGTGGGCCCGTGAGTGTATCGAAATTCAGAAGATGTTGTCCCTGAATAAATTATGGAAAACTGCTATTTAACATGTGTACTCTGCTTTTTTCAAACTTGGTATTTTAAATGGATGTGTTAGGGCCACCTACAAGGTCGCGTCCACATACACATCGGTAAAGCGGAAGCAGTGTCAATGACTATTTTTGATGTCCTATGATTTGTTTTCTTTGATTTGGAGTGGTTGTTAGATGTGTGTGGTCGAGAAGAATCGATTCTGCCCATAAAGCTTAATAGAGCTAAAGAACACTTCACCCCCCATGTCATTACAATGAATCCTCACAGGTCAACAACAGGCCTGTACAATAGAAAAAAATGTCGGAGCGAAGCTCATCGCTGATGTGTTTTAAAATGTATTATTTTCCGATGAAATCAAGTGCGCAAGCAAGAAGCCGTACGACTGGATGAAAGTAACATTGAAGATGCATAAACTGTTTAATTGATGTATAAAAGAGCAGCGGAATGGAATGAAGAAACAGTTTGTATTGGAAAATGTCAAAAAGAAGACGAATGTTTTGATATGGAATGCAAGACTTAACAAAAGAAATGCTTCGTAACTATACTGAACAGATTTCGACGACGTTCACTGTTCAGAATCGACTTCTGCGGCCTATTGCAAAGCTAGGAGAGAATATAAACAATCTTTAAAAAAGGAAAAGTAAAAACAGGTATAATGAAGCTTATTTACAAAATAAGTTAATTTTTGAATAACCAAAAGTTTTTGGATTAGCGTTCAACAAAATTTCGAAAAAAAAACACAACGTAAACAATAAGAGTCCTATAATCATGTTTAATCATTTCAGAGGGATCCTGCTTGAAGAGGAAATGAAGCCCGTCAAAATGATATGGGAAATGAAAATTACATCGATGGAACCTATTAATGACGGACAACAATCTAAATCGTCCCATTTTTCCAAAGAAGAAGTTACCTAATTGCACTAAGCAAGAATACCAAAACCTGCAAAGCTGCAGGACCAGACGGAATTGTAGGTGAACTAATAAAGACTGCTATGTCAGTCAAACTTGATTCTAGATATTTTAGTTCCAATCTTTAAATCCTTGTGTTATGATCAAGGGAATATCCCAGAAGTATGGTTCCGAGTCAATTGTTAACCCCCTTGTATAACAAGGAATGCAAAACAATCCCAAATAATATAATAGGCATTTCGTTTTTTAAATATCTGCAGTAAACTGTACAGTGGCTATTATATAAACAGAGATTGCAGGAGTGGGTTGAAGAAAATAATATTACCGGAGAATATCGAAGACTGGTTAAATAAAAATTATACTACTGTTGACCACAAGATCACGCTGATGGCATTTGTACAAAAACAGTTTTGTGTTAAATCGTAAATTTGTATTTGCATTCACAAATTGATTGTTGAGAATGCGATTTTATTCAGTAAACAGGAACATTGCTGTGGCCTATCCTGCTTAAAAATGGTATACAAGGGAAAACTTTTATACATGTTTTTTACGTATGTATTATATGAAAAGTCAAGTGTGCGATCTGGTGTGCTGCTTTAACAGACAATAAAAACGTACCCTTGGTGTGAAACAGGGCGATGTCTGTAGCCCTCTTCTGTTCTCTTTATTTCATTAATGAATTACACAGAAGTTATACGTTGTGGAAGGCACTGAGCAATTTTCATAAATGAAGGTTTTGGAAAATTCATTCTTCTTTTGCTGACCGATGTAGCCTTGGTATCAAAACAGATATTGGGCCTCAAACCCAGTTTAAATACTTTACAAAGAGTTTGCTGCCTTCTTAGAATTAAAAAGTTAATTATGGCAAAACAGCAAATACTTGTTTTTAGAAGGGTGTGATATCCTAGCAGCGAGAGAGAGATGGACATATAAAGGTTCAATAAAGCCTGTTGTAAATGTAATCGAAATGACCAAGGCCTATATTTCCTCAACCGCCTGAGCTTTTGTCTTTGCTTGCAAGGATTTACAAGATTAGCCAAAACTGTGTTACCGGTGGGCAGACTAAAGAAATTGTCGTTGCAAAATAAGACACCCTTAACTTTTTTTTTGAAGTTATTTGATGCCCAAGTTCAATCTTATGGTGCAGTATTGAGCAGAAGTAAGGGCCTTGATGCTGCTGCTATCGTAACATTGTGAGAAGATTCATCTTTTTGCTCTGAAAAAATTCCTTGAGTAACATTGCAAACACCACAAAAGATTGGTATCTGTTGAAAAACATAGCTAGAATTCCCAATATTGAAGACTCCGCCGTTAAATATGTTCGATACTGGCTTAGAATTATTCAGATGCAGATTACAGATTACCATACAAGCACTATCGAATGATGTTAACCCTTAGATGACAGAGGTAACAAGAACTGGTGACTAATGTGAGAATGAATGTGTGAATATTGTTTCGGATTTTGTATGGGATGAAACCAATGTGTCGGTGATGTGGAGGTTTTTATCAGTATTCCGAGAAGGCTTGGTTGTAAGCAGTTGGCAAAACTGAAATTCCACAATGTACGAGAACAGTTACATAATTGAATTTATCCAGAACCTATAACCATTTACGATGTATACCTGTCTACATGTCAATGAAAATAGACCAAACATATAAAACGCATTATGACTAAGTTTGGTGTTTTTTTCTGATCTATTTACTCATTATTTCCGTTATAGACAGTCGTCTACCAAAAATCTGATCTGTCCATTATATGTCAAATAACGAAAAGGATGAAGATCATTTTGTTATTAGATTTTGTCAGTATTAATAGACTTAGAGAACAATTCTTCCTAACAAAAAATATTTCATAATCCTTGGCCTTTTCAATTTAACCCTGTAAATGTCGTCACGAATGAAAACACTGTTAAAACAGTTAAGCTATTTATTTATATAAAGCATCCAAAAGCGAAGTTATGTATATAACGTAAAGAATACCAATGTCAATTTCCGTACATGAATATACAGTGAGACCCCCCTATCTAAGGGGCTATGGCCCTAAATGAATAAAACGATTTGATTCTGATTCTTGAGTCCTCTCTCTCTTCACTCACTCGCACACTCGCTCAAGAAATGAAATTTGAGCTTTGTTTGCCTGATGTTGCATGCCAAACAATTTACTGCCTGTAACGCTCTATACTGACCACCCCAGGGAAAAAGAAATACGAGGTACGACCCCAACATTCTGGCGCAGAACAATGGTAAAAAGAGCTATACAGCAATTGACGGCTCCCATACACATAGAGAGGAAGGAGTAGGTCATTGCCATCGCCTCGAAGCCAGACGTCCCCAGAGAGACTCACTGAACTGAACATGTCTATTTAGGAATATATCTTAGGATATGAACCTTTTCAATCAAGAAGCTACATTGAACTATCATCCCGATCATGTTAGTAGAACCAGCAGCAGCAACAGCAACACAGCATCAGCAGCAGCAGAATAGTGGCGAGTATAGGTAGTATTTGTAGTATTAGTAGTAGAGACGTGATGGTAAGTGTGTTGACGGTGGCAAAAGTGCTGGTGGTAGTGACAGTACAAATAGTATCTTTACATTGGTTTAATAGTCATTTTGTTTTTTTTTTGTTTATAACTAAATTGTTACAATTATTGTAGAATAATAGTGAAATACCAAGGGCAGACTAAACATTTCCGCTAAAATCTGTACAGCACAAACGATGGGATTTTGAGTTTTGGTTCATAGATCTCTCTCTCTCCTCTCTCTCTCTCTCCTCTCTGCTCTCTCTCTCTCTCTCTCTCTCTCTCTTCTCTCTCTCGATACCTCCTACCCAGAACACGAGATTGAAATATCACGTCAGTTCGGGATGAGTTAGGTCACAACATCCGTGCCCGCGCTACAACACTGTCAACAAAATTCAAACGTGTGTTTTCTCCTGATATTCTATGTGTCCCCCGAATAAAGTACGAGATGATATTGAGGAGTCATTATGTTTTGTCATGATATTTGGATATCAGTGATATCCATCGGTCTTGAGGTGGGGATGTCGGTGACGTCATTATCATGATTAGGGGGGTGCCAATTTGTTGTATAGTCATGGGTGTGTGTGAATGTCATCAATGTTGTTGGTCATGATGTGTATGAATGTCCAGTGATGTAATTAGTCATGATAGTTGTGATTTCAGTCAGGTTGATTCGTTATGAGGTGGTAATGTTCATTAGTCAAATTTGTGGCGATGTTATTGTTGAAAGCAATGTAGTCAATCATGTCATCATGTTATAGGTGATTGACAGAATAGGAAACATAGTAGTGAATTTTTTCTTCTAATGATAGTGACATTATTATACTGACCATGATTATCAAATGAATTTGGAAATATGACGTATTCGACCTACAAGCAGAAAGTATTCAAAATAAACGTTAACGATTTTGACTTATAAAACATTGAAGGAACTGGCACGTATTTATAACCTGATATGCGATCTTTATGGAAATTTTGACTTTGCTTTGCCTGGTGAAACTATTTCTCAGAACTTTATTCTTCACAGAGTTTCCACAGCATAAAGCCTATGTTAACACAGGCTGTCAACTGACTGACTCTGTCACTGCCCGCCTCTCTGGCGCGTTGTGCTATTAGTCAGAAAGGAACTAACTTGCTTATGTTTGAATGTATAGAAATGGGAATATGATAAGTAGTTTATTTGAAGTTATCTAAACGTTTATTTAATTTCACACTCTGACATTGTTTTAATGGGTCATATCTCCCTCCGACTGACTCTGCATACACAAAGATACGGAGATAACTAAAGTTTTGCACTATAGAACAGTGTAATTATGGATGTTTCTTGAACTGCTTGGCGATGTTTCAATATATTTTGCTTAGTGAGTTTAATGCATAGGACTGGTACCGAATACCCTCATGATGACATTATCCTGAGGACTTTTTTGATAACTCTTCGTGACCCATGTTAATTCAAGAATCCTAATCGACATTCTAATGGATCAATGTCGTGAACATTTATTTGGAAGATAACTCATAAAGACCTGTGAAACAGTTTAGTTTTCAATACTAAATGGAACGTAGTGGGTGATGCACATGGGAACATGACATATGTAGGCTTTCAACTGGTTTTAGTGTATTGATTATTTCTTGATGTCGAGCAGCTTTTATCCTTGTGTACGTCGCTAGAAAGTTCAGAGTCAAATTGAGTCTAAAACATAATGCCAGTAGTTTTGGAGTTGTTGACTACCGCGATTGCTGAGATTCCAGAAAGAGTTTTCAGCCTAAAAAAATAATTCCTTATTCTAATTAAGTATTGGAATGAGATTTTAGTCAAGACTTTTATTTGTGTATGTATTCCTGATGAGGTTAAAAATCACATCAAAGAAGAAATGAACTCGTTGATTTGATATTAACGCCGCATTTGACCAAGTTTAATTAGGTTTATATATAGCTGGGGGGCGGTGTATGAAGAAGACAGTAACAACAGTAGGGACCAAAAGCAGGTTTGGTACGATTTGGATGTAGACAAAGTAGCTTCTTTCTAAGGAGAAAGTTGAGAGTTTTTAATAGACACACACGATGACACGGATAGACTGCATATGTTAGAAAAGAAAACCAATTATAACTACTTGTTAAGAGATAAAGCTGCCTGGACACAGGGAGAGGTGCTGTTGACGTACAAGAAAAAAGAATAACCGAAAGTTATTTCTGGGCTACCGTGAAGTCCCTTATGTTTTCAAAATCTTCTACCGCTTCAAATGAAAATACTAGAGGAGTGGTATAACATTTCAAACAATGTATTCAATTCACTGCCTGTTATGTAACGAAATTATGCCTTTGACAATTGATGGCTATGGCATAATGATGATGTAGGTTTCCATGTGTGGGGAACAGGTTGATGACGATATTATTGAAGCTTTTAAGAATGATAATAAAGATATTCTTGAGCGAGACAATAAATAAATTGATGAACGTTTGGAAGCTATAACAGCACAAAAAAGGGTAAGGGCTTCGGGCGACCAGATGGTAATAATTGGTGAATTTTTTTCAAAAACCTCCGTCAACACAAATAATACAATATCTTTGTTAAATACTTCAATATCTTTTCACTTCTGTTCATACCCTAGAAGTATGGATGGCGTCTTTAATCCCAACCATACATAAAAAGGTGATACTGCAGTCCCAGATAATTATAGAGGGAGATATCTTTGCTGAATATAAGTAGTAAAAATTTTATATTTATAATAAAAATAAAAGACATCTCAAACTGGATAGAACCAAAAGAATTATTCATGAAAACCCAAGCCGCTTTCGAAAACATTACATTACTAATTGATCAGATCTTTACTTTAACAAGCGTTAGTTTTCAAAAGCAGTTGGTTAACCGCAAGAACTTGTAAAGTTGCTTTCATATATTTAAGAAGGCTTTCGATTCGGTGATACGGGAAAGGCTTTGATTGTTCTGAAGAAAAATAAGATAATGGTAACATGTTTCAATGCAATAAAGAGCATGTATAATGTTGTAAAAGCTAGTTTTAGGTAGAGGAAGATGTTACAGAAACATTTTATGTGCCCTCGTGGCCTTAAACAAGGAGAAAAATGTAGGTTTCCTTTTTATTTTCTCTTTTAATTAATCATTTAGACTTAAGAAATTACACGAACAGAAAGCATGGTGTTTCAAACTAAATCCCCCGATTTTCATTATAAAATTTTAATCCTCCTCTTTGCAGACGACGTTGTTCAAAGTTTCAGCTACCAAAAACGGATTACCAAACTCAACTCAATATCTGTGAAATGAGTCCCAAGCGATTAGGACAAAGTGTTGAACCTTGAGAAAACCTAATATCGTTATATTTAAATGGTGGTTTATGGTTTTTTCCATCGAGAAAGGTGAAATATGGAAATGAACCACTTCGATAGTAATATGAATATATAAATTAGGTATATTCCATTTCTAACCATCTGTCATATACACATCTCTATGGATTTGTCCAGTCGTGCAAAAAAAAGGGTAATTGGCAATATTTCGGTATTTTAAGGGGGCTGGCAATTGGTAATTCGTCACCTGCAGTATTTTCAAACTGAATTGATGGCCAAATACAAGCCATGCGACGTATGGGTCTGACATAAGGGGTATAAAACAAATCATCAGCCAACAGCATCAGTTCATCTTTTTTTCATTAAAAAAGGTTTCTCAATTTAAAATACATTCTTCAAATACTAGCATATGTGAGACAGGAATAACGATATCCACTTTTTGGTAAATTTTTTATGTTACATGCCTGAAATAATGGTTACGGCATTCTCAGAATGCCACTGAATAGGTACCACTTAAAGCCCTAACATGTTACTAATCTGCATAATCCAGATAAAGAAACTTGGGTGTCCTCATTGCGAATCATTAATATCGTTTTATGGTTTTGGACACGTCTGGGAAAGCCAGGGTGTCGGAAACTGTAATTTGTATCATACAACCTTTAAAAATAGATTAATAGAGTGTTTAATACGCAGAATGGGCAATTTGACATAACACAAGAGATATATTCTCTTATTATTGTTCATTCAATTCGGCGTTATTCTATAGTTTTCATCTAACTACAGTAAAAACATGTTGAGCTGTGTGAAATCCATGACTGAGAATCAAGACTTGGTGTCACACATTGAGACCATCGTATACGACATTGACAAAATGTTTCAGGAGAAAATTTGAACTGCCCATTTTGTTTTTGTTAGAGAAACGAAATACACTTCATTTTAGTATGTCCGAAATATAAGGAACTAAGTTAACAGTATAATCCACGCTAATCTATAAATACCCATCATGTTTAGATTTATCAAAGCTTTTGGCAAGCCAGAATCGTATCGTAATAAATAATCTACAACATTTATATTCAAATCATTGCAATTGAGACGGCTTTTTCCAGATTTAAAAGAATTGCAAACCATTTGCAAATCATCGGTATTTCCAGCATGTACTTTTGCTTATCCCCAATGTTACATGTTCTGATAGTATGTCTAATGTTCGACATGTTACACTATATTTGTTGTCATATTGTACATTGACTCAACTCCCATGTGATGGTCGAGGCCTAAACATTAAAATTTCGTATTCGTATTCGATTCGTATTCGTATTCTCTCTCCTCTTCTCCTCTCTCTCTCTCTCTCTCTCTCCCTCTCTCTCTCCTCTCTCTCTCCCCTCACTCTCTCTCTTCTCTCCTCTCTCCTCTCCCTGTATGTATGAATGTGTTGAGTGTTTGTGTGTGTGTTTGTGTGTTGTGTTGTGGTGTGTGTGTGCGTGCGTGCGTGCGTGCTTGCGTGCGTGCGTGCTTGCTGCGTGCGTGCGTGCGTGTGCGTGTGTGTGTTTGTTTAGTGTGTGTGTGTGTGTGTGTGTGTGTGTTTGTGTGTGTTTCAAATCATCCCAAACATTTAGAATAAAATTCATACACATTCCAATACATGAATGGGGCATGTAACACATACACTGTAAAAAATAAAACATACACATGATTTCTCATGTTTATCCCCCCCCCCACACACACACACATATATGCATGCTGTAAACAAAAGCCATACGCACACGGACACACGTATAATTTCGACAAAGAAACAATTGGTACAGAATTCCGGTAATAATAATCAATATAGTCATATCTACATTGCTGACATCTCGTCTTGTTTTAAAATCCCTCTCCTCCTATCAGCAGGATTTTGCAGCAATGGTTATTAATGCAGTTGTTAACACATTAATACAACACTATTTCGTAGACCGAATATCTTCCAGCTTCCCTATAAAGCCCCTATGAAGTAAATGATCCCTGTTTCTTTAGAGCTTAAGTTTATAGTAATGATTTTTTCCTCGGTCGTCCCATTATTTACGAATCAACCCTCAATTATATTTGTAAGGCCCAGTTCATACACAATCTGTGGTAGATATGAAGAGATTAGCTGTAGCTGTACTGTGGCTCCTGGCAACATAAAACGAAATGTTTAATGTGGTTCACAATGTGAACTGGTCAACAGTGATTTTCTTACCTGTTCATAGACCAATGGTAAAGGTTTCCCCTCTTTTGTTGTCACACATCAGCTTAGATCAGTCCCATAGACGACCAATGTGGTCTAATGTTGACCATTACATCCCTAAGCCAACCCTCCACCTGTCTAGTCTATTGCACGTTCCACAAGTTATCATTTTTTTTTCACAAACACATACAATGGGAATTTCTGGACATAAGAAAAGGAAAGAATTGGAGATACTCGTATCGTAAGATACGCATAAAGAGCCCACAATCGTGCTCTTTATAGTGATTTTTCTAATCACCCCCAAATACCAGAGAACTTACATATTGATAGAGGAGTCTCTTAAATTGTCTGGAATATTACAGCTTGACAAAAAACAGAAATCATTTCATCATTTCCGCCACGTTATCTCCAGACTCAGACAACAGGTAGGACGAGAACAATAAACAGTATCCATTTTACCTGTTCAGGTGTAATGGCAGATCCTCACTCCAGCATGTTGTGACTCAGTAGAGAAGAGAAGCCATATTGACAGCAGCCAGCCGTGTGGGCTCTCTCTGCATTTTGCCTCAACACCCTCCCCTGCCGCGCTGCCATTGACTAGTCCTCTGAAGTGTGGAGGATGCCACCGCTGAATGTGTGCTGTGCCCTTAGCATTTACAGATTTCCCTTCAAAGCAGCCACGCCCTGCGTTAAGGTAGACGAAGTCCTGCTGGTTGTGGTGTGGGTGTCAATAGAGAGATGAACTGACTAAAAAAGTGTGTACACATGCACAATGCTGCGTGTGTGTGTGTGTGTGTGTGTGTTTGTGTGTGTGTGTGTGTGTGTGAGTGTGGTGTGTGTGTGTGTGAGTGTGTTTGTGTGAGATGTGTGTGTGTGTGTGTGAGATAGAGATACCGACAGACAGACACATGGAAGATCCGACAGACAGACAGACAGACAGAGCAGACATACAGAGACCCCCCCCAAAAGAGACAACAGACAGATAGATAGGGAATCAGAGAAACAGACAGATGCACAGAGAGTGAGAGAGCGAGGAGAGAGAGAGAGAGAGATGAGAGAGAGAGAGTGGGAGAGAGAGAGGAGACGAAAAGAGAAGAGCAAAAAGAAAAGAAGACTGGGAAGATACAAGTATCTGAACTAAAAAGTTGCAATGCACATGTGTAATGTGAGTTAGTGAGAAGAGAGAGAGTGTGTTGTGTGTGTGTGCGTGTGTGTGAGTGTTTGAGTGTGTGTGTGTGTGTGTTGTGTGAGTTGTGTTGTGTGATGTGTGTGTTGTGTGTGTGTGTGTGTGTGTGAGTGAGTGTGGTGTAAGAGAGATGAGAGAGAGAGATGGAGAGCGCGCGAGAGAGAGGAGAAGAAAAGAGAAGAGAAAAAGAAAAGAAGACAAACGAAGTATTCAATTATCTGAAATGCAAGTGTGCATGCACAGGTTGTGTGTGCGCGTGCGTGCGTGCGCTGCGTGCGTGTGTGCGTGCGTGTGTGCGTGCGTGCTGTGCGTGCGTGAGCATGCATGTTGTTAGTGTGTGTGTGTGTGAGTGTGTGTGTGTGTGTGTGTGTGTGTGTGTGTGTTTGAGTGTGTTGAGTGTGTGTATGTGTGAGTGTGTGTGTGTGTGTGTGTGCGAGTGTGTGGGTGGTGTGTGTGTGTGTGAGTGTACGAAGAGAGTGAGAGAAGAGAGAGAGAGAGAGAGAGAGAGAGAGAGAGAGAGAGAGAGAGAAGAAGAGAGAGAGATAGGAGAGAAGAGAATAGAGAGGAGAGAGAGAGAGCATCCAATCCGAAGAAGAATGACTCTTGTTCTTGTGTACACTGTTTTCTGTTGGTTCGCAGCATTGATTGAAAAGACTAGCTTCCCCAAAGATCCATGTAATAAGACACCAGATGAAAACATTATGTCCAGCAATCTCACAAGGGTACAAGATTCACGCAGTTCTAGACGTCCTTCTCAACATGAACATGACTGCTTTGTAATTCCATTTTCAACATATTCAAGTCTCACTTTGTCTTCTGGCGCAAAGACACTGGGGTTTGAGGGACACACAATTTTCCGTAGGACCATAGGAGAGCCTTCGTATTCTGTAACCTCTTTCAGCCTCCCCATTCCCTGTCCATTCTTAGACTTGTTCAGGGCCGGCTGCTCTGCTATCCCCTCTGCTGCCATCCAGCATCTATCTTAAGAGTTGGGAGA
This sequence comes from Conus ventricosus, assembly GCA_018398815.1. Classification (NCBI taxonomy): domain Eukaryota; kingdom Metazoa; phylum Mollusca; class Gastropoda; order Neogastropoda; family Conidae; genus Conus; species Conus ventricosus. The sequence continues at coordinate 38,774,682 of CM031596.1, read as the reverse complement.
TCATATGAGCGTGGATCTTGTCATGACTGCTCCTCTTCTTCATTGCTGTTTGCTCCAGGTTCGCTGGCAGTTCATTACATCTTATCTTCTCTCTCACTCTCCCTCTCTCCTCACACACTCTCGTCTCTCTCTCTCTCTCTCTCTCATCTCTCTCTCTCTCTCTGTTTGACAGACTCCATAGCATTTTATATCACTAAATATCCTTTGGGCAGCTCTACTAATCAAGTTTTGCCACTGCACATGTAACATTTGCCGGACCATTCGTTTCCCCTTTGAAAGAAGCATTATTGATTTTATTACATGCAGATTTGGATACAAAGAACTTAATAGCGTACCTGAAAGAAGTGATCTTTTGCCTGCACTTACTTGCGCAACACAAGCAGATACACACGCCACAGCAAAAGATACAACAGACAGACAGGATGGACAGACAGACCCGTAGCCAGACACGCACACACACACACACACACCCACTACACACACATACACACACAACACACACACACGACACACCCACACAGAGCGCGTGCGCGCGCACACACACAAACACACACACATACGCACGCGCGCACAACACACACAACACACACACACACACACACACACACACACACACACACACACACACACACACACACACACAACACACACACACACCACAAAGTACACACGCGCGTACGTGCGCACACACATACATATACACACAAACACACACACGCGCGCGCGCGCGCACGCACTCACGCACGACAAACGCTCGCACGCACACACACACACACACACAACACACAACACACACACACACACACACACACACACACACACACACACTACCACACACAGTAATACTATAATGATGATTTTATCAAAAACCATCATCTTTTTCCAACATCATGCATCAATTGCCCGTCACCATCATCATCAATGACAATCAACAGCAAAGCATAGTAGCATTCTAATCATTTTTCATACAGGCCTCCTGAAGAACAAGGTGAGCATAACCATCAATGGCATAATTATTGAAACCCATGCACAACTGCAGTGGAAATAAGAAATATCCAGTTTTACCTTCCACGTTCTGCCCGATCCCACACCTACACCCTGCGGTGCGGTCTTCAGTGTCTGCAGGTGCGACTTCCCCTGGCTGCAGATGCTCACTTCATTTACAATGGGGCCACACTCATGCTGACTCTGTGACAGAATATTAATGTCATCTAAGTAGATAATGCCCAGCGTGAGCTGGCCCGGAACAGGCGTGACTGAACGTTACCAAACTGAGTCAGTAGCAGTGTGGTGTCTGCCGGAGTTTGATTCTTGTGGACTATAAATGTTGAATGTTTAGAAAGAGAAGGGGTTAGTTACCGCCAAGGACATAAACAAACAAGGTACAGGACAAGACACAATGCTTTTCGACCTCTTGGGTCTTCTTCAGGCAAAAACAAGTCACATGAAACGGAGAACGAGAAACCACTTACCTGGGGTTGTTGAGGTTATTCAAAGTGAGTCCAATCCGGAAAAAGTTGGATAGGAATACTAAAAAAAAAATACCATGAAATAAATGAATCAAATTGTATAGAATAAATCAATATCAAAGAGATAAACGGAAGTGAGGAAAGTACGGATGGAAAGGGGAAAAAAAGAAGAAGAAAAAAGAAGACAATGAATCGTGATAACCGTCAGCATTGCACTCTAATCTTGACCGGAATCCCAGTTGATTACCAGCGACTTGAAAGATCCAAAGTGTATGATTAAAAACCGAACGCTTCTTTTCTCTCTGCTCCCCATTCCGCTGAATTTTAACCAGCCTCACGCAAAGGGTTGGCTCCCCCAAAAGTTTCACAAGAAAAGGGAAAACGGAACATGCTACATTGTGTCGGCACGAAAGTCAGGATATATTTCATTTCCTCACCTATCTCCGACTTCCTGCCCTGTCCCTTTTTGCACAGATCCCTCCAGGCACACACAGAACACACACACACAACACACACACACACACACACCACACACACACACACACAGACACGCGCGCGCGCGCGCGCGGCGCGCACGCACGCACGCACGCACGCACGCACGCACGCACGCACGCACCCCCCCACACCTATTTACTTAAATTGATTGGAAGAGAAGTGTGTGTGTGTGTGTGTGTGTGTGTGTGGGGTGTGTGTGTGTGTGTTGTGTGTGTGTTTTTTTGTGTCTGCATTTTTTCTCTTGTATTGTACTATTTTGCTACACATGTTGCATAATAACAAACTTTTGTTCGAACTGACATTCACAAGATCGTGTGTTCTTTAATCGCTCATTGGTCTATTGTTTTGTCTTGACCATTTCAATTCTAATGGAGGGAAGACATTCACAACCTCCGCCACCATCACCAGCCCGCTAATACCAATCCCTACATCCCCTAAAAGGGTTCAGTGATAGTGAAAACACGAACAATTATTCCAGGTATTTCTGGTTCCAAGACGGTTGACCGCTCCCTCCTAACACACCATTCTCCCCTCTCTCTCTTCTCTCTCTCTCTCTCCTCTCTCTCTCTCTCCTCTCTTCTCTCTCTCTCTCTCTCTCTCTCTCTCCTACCACCCCCCCACACCACACACCCCACACACACACAAAACCACCCCCCAAAAAAACCCACACACACAAAACACACACACACACACCCCACCCCACCCCACCCCAATCACCACCCACCCCCCGGCCCCACCCCCCCACCCCCCCTCCCCCCCCCCCCCACAACAGACACACAAACACTTACGCACCCGGGGCACAAGCACGCCCACCACCACACACCACCACAAACAACAACATTCCCCCCCCCCCACCCCCCCTCCCCCCCCCCCACACACACACACACACACCCCACACACACACACACACACACACAACACACACACACACAACACACACACACACACAAAAACACACCACCCACCACACACCCCACACACACACCCAAAAAACTTTTCCATATTTTTTTACTACCACTCTATCCTTCTCTCCTCCCATTCCCTCCCTTCTCTCCTCCCTCTTCCTTTTCCCTACTGTTACCCCCTTTTTTCCACAAACTTCTTCCCCTTGCCTTGTGTTCCTCAAAATCTCACTTCCCCCCCACCCCCACACAAAAACCACCCCCCCCCCTCGCCCCACCAAAAACCACCCCCCCCCCCCCCCACCAAAATAATCTTATTCCCCTTTTCCCCTCTTCCCACTTAAATTTTTTCCCCCCTTCTCCTCCCCTTTCTTCCCTTTCAAAAAACTTCATTTCCCTTTCCCTTTTACTCATTCTACACTCCCTCCTCTTCCCCCAAAATAATCTTTCACTTCCCTCCTCTCCCTCGTTCCTTCTTCTTTTCTTTCATCCTTTTTTTGTCCCCCCAAACCCATCACTTGAATTTAATACACTCACCGTAAATTACATTCGACAGAGGGGGGGGGAGTGAAAAGAGTGGTTCTTGTTGGTATGTTTTCAAGAGGTGGGGTGGGGTTGGGGGTGGGGGAGGGGGCAGTCGGGGTCGAAGCGGTGGGGGGTGGGGGGGGGGGGGGGTATGGGTAGAATCAATTCACTGTGTTAATCAGAATATGGGAACGGGCATTGTTTCAGCCGTTTTTATTGCGGGGGTCATTGATTTCATTTCATTTTTCACGGGGGGAAATTAATCTTGCCCGGGGACAAATTTGAATTAAGGGAAGGAATTTGGATTTCTAAGTTTGATGAAAATTTTTCTTTCTTCTTTCTTTCTTTCTCTTCTTTCTTCTTCTTCTTCTTTCTTCTTCTTCTTTTCTTCTTCTTCTTCTTCTTCTTTGCATTCTTTTTTTGCATTCTTTTTCTTCTTCTTCTTTTCGCATTTTTTGCATTCTTTTCTTTGCATTCTTCTTCTTCTTCTTCTTCTTCTTCGCATTTTCCCATTCTTCTTCTTTGCATTTCTTTTTTTTGCTTTTTCTTATTATATTTGCATTCTTCTTCTTTCATTTCTTCCTTCTTTTCTTTTCTTCTTCTTCTTCTTTCCTTCTTCTTCTCTTCTCTTCTTCTTTTCTATTTTTATTTTTTTTTTATTTTTTTTCTTTTTCTTCTTTGCATTTTGATTTTCCTTCTTTTTCGCATTCTTCTTCGCATTCTTTTCTTCTTCGCTTCTTCTTTCATTCTCATTTTTTCTTCTTCTTCTTCTTCGCATTCTTTTCTTCTCTTCTTCACATTCTTCTTCATTCTTCGTCTTCTTCTTCTTCCTTCTTTTCCTTCTTCTTCTCTTCTCTTTTTCCCTCTCTTCTTCTTCTTTTTTCTTCTTCTTCTTCTTCTTCTTTTCATTCTTCTTCTTCTTTCTTCTTCTTCTTCTTCTTCTTCTTCTTCTTCTTCTTCTTCTTCTTCATTCTTCTTTGCATTTCTTTATTTGCATTCTTCTTTGCATTCTTCTTTGCATTCTTCTTTGCATTCTTCTTTGCATTTTATTTTTTCTTTGCATTCTTCTTCTTCTTCTCATGTATTAGATATTACACTGTATTAAGCAGTGATGCTGGGTTTATCTTCTATCTGTTCATGTGTTTATTGCTTCTTTCTCTATTCATTTCCTTTTTTTTGTTTTATTTGGGTTTGGGTTTTAGTTTTCAACTTAAATTTAAAACAGAGTCTGTACACAAGCCGTTTTAGAAAGATAAAAAAAAAAGTTATATATGAGATCCAACTGCACTTTCTTTCTTTACTTAAACAGGGTTCGGACTTTCTGTATGCCTGCGGTCTATGTTGTCTAATCTTTTGCCTCCTGTTCGATAATCCGTCTGTCTGGCCAGAAAAATTTGGGCTTTTTTCTTTATATAGTAAACACATATGCACATTGTAACACAAGTGACTTTTTTCAACGTAGAGATACCGCATATTTCAGTTCTATGAATCATAGACAAGATTCAAACGTACAGCTGTGCCATTTAACAGCTTGAAATTGCGTGTTCAATACTGTGTCATTTCCAATATTCATTATTTAATACTGGTTTTACGTTAAACTTTTTTTCGTTTTTAAGTCATCGCTTTTTAAGATATCTTTGAGTTAACAGAGAGAGAGAAGAAGAAGAAGAAGAAGAAGAAAAGAAGAAGAAGAAGAAGAGAAGAAGAAGAAAGAGAAAGAAGAAGAAGAAGAAGAAGAAGAAGAAGAAGAAGAAGAAGGAGAAGAAAAAGAATGAATGAATGAATGAAATGAATGAATGAATGAATGAATGAATGAATGAATGAATGAATGAATTGAATGAATAATGTTTAATGGGTTGAGAATTTAGGCTCATTGAAGGCCTTTTACAATTCTGCCCCAACAACAACTACAATTTAAAAAGTAAGGTAACATCGAATTACAAAATAGCATCAATAACGATTTCATGCTTAAAATCTCTCTCTCTCTCTCCCCCTTCTTCTCTCTCTCTCTCTCTCTCTCCCCTCTCTCTCTCTCTCTCTCTCCCCCTCTCTCTCTCTCTCTCTCCCCTCTCTCTCCCCTCTGTCCCCCCCCCCTCAAAACACACCACACACACACACCACACACACACACACACACACACACCCCACACACACACCCACACACACACACACACACCACACATCTCAATCAACTGCATCGTTTATCAGCAGTACACTTTTTTTTTCTCCGGTAAGTATGTATAGTGAGGCTAATGTCTACGCATAGGTCTGTCATGAGTATCAAAAAGAAGTAACTTTACTTCATTTTTGAAAGCTGAAAATGGGAATATTTCTGTGTTTTGCTGGAAGTGGGGTCCATTCATTACAGCCACAGAAGGAGAAATTTGTTTTGAATAAATCTAAATTAGCTTTAGGGATAATAAATCTGAGCGAATCTGATGGTGATGTAAATGTACTATTGATTTTAAATAATCTGAGCATGCGTCATGAACAATTTGTGTGCATAAGGAATCAGAGTGTTGAATGTTATACATGAGTGAAGAGGCAGTATTCTATTGAAACCTAAATACATCACCATAGAAGGATCGAATTGTTTCTGACAGTTGATCATCTTAAAATGGCTCGTTTTTGCAAAACAACGTGGTTTTAAAGTAGATGGCGCACATTTACCCCAGATAATAGAGCAGTAGTCAAATTTCGAGCCTGAACAAAAAGCAAAATAATACATTTTTCGTGAATGTTCGTTGAGAAAGTGTTTTATATGTGAGAAGCTGGAACACAAAACACGAGACTTGTTTGATTAGGTTAGGTCTGATCGTGCCAGGAAAGATTTTCATCGATGACGATCCTAATAATTTGTGCTTTGCGACTTGTTTTATTGTTTATCTTTGTACATTATTTTCAATTTTTTCTTCTTTTATGACTTTTTTTGACGTGCCATATTAACATAACTCGGTTTTATGAGGATGAACAAGCATGTCATTTGAATCACACCAGTCTTCCACTGATTTCATACTTGCATTTAAATGATAATTAATTTCATCGATGCTATGACTAGAGTATTGTAAAGATGTACATCAACAAAAAAATCAGGGCACTGGGATTTTGAACTGATAAAGGGAGATCATTTATGTAAGGAGAACAACAGGGGACCTAAGATTGATCCTGTGGCACGCTTCTTGGGAACAGTCTCTTAGAAGAAATAACACCCTGAAAAAACCCGATTGCGTACGGTTCGACAAATAAGATCTAAAAAATGATTCCGTATTGTTGTCGACGCCGTAAACATTAAGCTTTTTAGCAGTATATGTGATTAATTAAATCAAAAGCCTTTGTTAAATCAAAAAACACTACACCAACTGCTTTCCTGTTGTTGATATCTTTTAGCCACAAATTTGTGATCCGACACAAAGCTGTTTCACATGAACGTAGTTTCCTAAATCCTGACTGATTGATATACAAAAAGTTTTTTGTTTCTCAATAAAAGATGATAGATGGGGATGATATTTATGTTCTAAAAGGGTTTGAGACGGGGCGATAGCAAACGAAAATTTGGGCTGTAGTTATTTGGATCATCTAAATTCCCTTTTTGTGCAGAGGGATAATTTTTGGATGTTTAAATGCTTCTGGAAAGAATGTTTAGATAAACATAGATTAAAAAAGGTGTAAGAGAATCTACAATATATGGTACAGATAGTTTTATATCTTGGACTAGTTCCATCAAAGCTGTATGAAATTTATTTTTCAAAGTTGATAGATATAAAAACACTTTATTAACAGATATTAGGGAATAGAAAACTTTGCGTGTATATTTTTGTATCACAAAATGTCTGTAAATTCGCAGAATCAAAAATGCTAGTTTTATCTTTCCCTATGTTTAGCTTGTTACCAATATTGGCAAAATGATCATTTAGTGTTTCTACTGGAAAAGGAACATCCTGTCTTGATGAACACGGTCCGGTAAGTTTATTAAAAGCTTTCAAATAGAGGCTCCGTTTGTTTTTATTTTTGGACCAACTTTCTGAAAGAATCACATTAAGACTTTCTAATCATGTACTTTACAATGTTGCGTTTTCTCTTATACTCTTTGTCAGAGCCTACCCTTTTTAAATCATCCCTCGTCCATGGCATTCAGAATATCCTGAGTGA
>CM031596.1:38754642-38759642 GCA_018398815.1 Conus ventricosus | reverse complement strand
TTGCATCCTCACTGAAAACTGGACATTTCAATATACAGGTTGGTGTCCGTATCTCAGGCGCGCGCGCGTTCGGATGTGTGTGTGTGTGTGTGTGTGTGTGTGTGTGTGTGTGTGGTGCGTGCGTGCGTGCGTGCGTGCGTGCGTGCGTGCGTGCGTGCGTGCGTGCGTGCGTGCGTGCTGCGTGGTGTGTACGTGTGTGTGTGTGTGGTCAGTAACAACCTTGAGTTAATCTGACAATAAATTGGTTTCAGTCAGTCAGTGTGTGTGTGTGTGTGTGTGTGTGTGTGTGTGTGTGTGTGTGGTGTGTGGTGCTTGCGTGCGTGCGTGCGTGCGTGGGCGTGCGGCGTGGGTGTGCGTGCGTGGTGTGTGCGTGCGTGCGTGGTGCTGTGGTGCGTGCGGGCGTGCGGGCGCGGCGGCGGCGGGCGGCGCGCGTGGGTGTGTATGTGTGTGGTGTGTCTGTCTGTGTTGTGTCTGTGTCTCTGTGGTGTGTCCGTGCGCTAGTGCATGCGTTGCATACATGCGAAAAAAAAAAAAAAAAAAAGAAGCAATTCATTTAGGGAGGGAGAGTGGGTCGGAGAAAGAGAGATAGAGGACGATGTAGGAGGAAAGGAGGAGTGGGGGGGGGGGGGGGGGAGGGTGAGTTGAGGAGCAGGTCGCGGGAAGAGGAACATGTGGTGATGGGTGAGGACAGGTGGGGAGGGAGGGGGGTGGGGGGGGCAGAGAATTGTTCCCATGCCTTATTCTTTGTGTGTGTTGTGTGTGTGTGTTAATGAACAATAAACAAGTAGGGTAACTCTTGCTCCCACAAGAGCCTAGGAGCAAGAGTTACCCTACTTGTTTATTGTTTTATTATTTACTGTTCCCTACCTCATTTCATATTTAATTTCTTTTTCTTTTCTTTTTTAATGTAAAAATTTCGAAATGTCCATTCTACAAGGAAAAAAAAAAGAAGAAGAATACACAGACATGTCACAGCTGACAGAGGCAACAACCATCACCAGGATTTCGCACATTCTGCAAACTGCCAAAGACCCAACAGACCTGAAACTGTTGCTGTCCAATGCCAGACCCATTGGAACAGCAGGAGACCGGGGCCACATGTACAGGAAAAAAGAGGTGGACAAACTGTAAGATGTACACATTACGCTTGCCTGTCAGAATTGAGATCGATCTTGGTCGCGCTACAAGTATGGAATGCGTGGAGTGATTTAGGCAACAAAACGGAAACAAAACAAACAAAGCAGGAAAAAAGATAAGAAGTGCAGATTTTTGTCTCGCGATATTAGTATTGACCTTTCTTGGGTGAAGCACGGGGGAAGCAGAATGGACAGAGAAAGTAAGAAGATGGGATGTGAGTTGGGGACGGGAGGTGTGGGAGGGAGGATGTCAAAGGATTTCAGATACTATGCACTTGTGAGCTCTGTTTGTGCAGGCTCGTGCGCGCGTGCTTGTGTGTGTGTGTGTGTGTGTGTGTGTGTGTGTGTGTGTGCGTGCGTGCGTGCGGTGCGCGTGCGTGCGTGCGTGCGGTGCGTGGTGTGTGTGTGTGTTGTGTGTGTGTGACAGACTTTTAACAGACGGACCCTTAACGGAGAAAGGACTTGAAATAGGAATCCCAAGGTTGTAGAAAGAAAAATCATCTGGACCTCATCGCATCACAAACTAAATTTTGCAACGCCTTGGGTCAACAGCAAATAAAACATTACTGACGATCTACAATGCCAGCTGCACTAATACATAAGTATGTCAGTCATGGAGAGATATCAGAATAACTCCTATGCACAAAAAGGGAAAGGGCAAAACCAAAGCAGAAGCCACAGTCTGGTAGGTCTGACCAGCAGCCTTAGGAGGCTTGTGGAGAGACTCATACACAGCAAACTGACTTTAGAAAGTAAAAGATCATATCTCAGAGCCAAACTGAATGCAGACGGCACAGACCCTAGAGGACCAGGTTCTGTAGGCTGCCCAAGAAATAAAGATGTTCGCCAAGGTAGGAAAGACAACATTGCACTCTGGATAGATGTGAGAGAAGCATCTGATAAGGTATAGAATGTAAATGTAAAGTTTTAAATGCACTACGGTGATATCACAGGTCAAATGCGCAACTGGCTCACCAGTAACTCACCAGCAGAAAGACTCGCTCAAGAACAGAACATTTCGTAGCAGAAAGAATACGAGGAAGGGCATCCGCAAGGGGGGTTATTTTCAGCCACCCTTTTTACCTTTCATTACCTTTAAGAATGGCACTTTAGATGACATTTTCACATGGACCCATGGTCCAATCTATGCAGGTGACCTGGTCGTTTATATCAACACTGCCTTCAATTATCATGGTGGAGCAATGGAGTAGCTCACTGTGATATCACTGTGATATTTCAACAAGTCTTGCTTATCAATACGACTGCGTTTATAGTGATTAATATCCATGGATCCCAAGTCGTTTAGTTGCACTCCAAACAATATGTCGTTTGGGGTTAGTGATATAGGTTTAGCAACAAGACGTGGACATTGTGTTCCAGTTGTGTCTAGAATATTTGAAAAGTGACTTGTTACTATCTGTTAATATCTGTCGGGTGCATATTGTGTTTATGTTTTTTTTCATTCTAACACTGGTAGTCTGACTTCTGTTCTTATTAATAACGCATTGTTCAGCTTTTGTTTTTTAGTTTAACTCGGAGGTATTGGGTGTGTTTTTTTTTTTCTAAACCAGAAGTGACGCATATCGTATTATTAAATGTCTTTCATTTATTTTTTCGTGCAAACAATACAAGATTATTTGGGGGGTTCGAGGAAATGTGTGTTTTTTCACAAGATGTGAAGACAAGTTCTTGATCGTAGATTATTTCACAAGTCCCCTGCCTCCACTGGTCTTCAGTAGCATTTACAACTGCGTACAATTGAAAGTCAGTTGCAGCTTTAATTTGATTTAATATGCTTTGAACATCCTGAAGTCAATAGTCGCTCAACATCTGTATAAATACAATATCCAAATCTTTCAGTACCATGCTGTGACAATAACAAAGAATACAGTTTGCCTTGTAAACTTTGCAAGTAATATTTCCAGGTGGAAGTTGTACATCTTTCTGTTTTCATCCGTTCCCTTTTTTGGTTTAGTTCGGTGCAGAACATGGGTTATATAAGTGACCTTTTGTAATTTGTGTGGTCTGCAGTTAATGCTGTGAATGTTCTGTCATTTGTTTCTCTTACTACTTTGGAATACAGTTTCAGTTTCAGTTTCATCAAGGAGGTACTGCGTGCGGACTAGACCATATACGCAGTACCACATTCGCTATATTTTGAGACAACACCGCACACGGTTTAAAGCTGATGGATAAATGAATTAATGACGAAGACGAAAGAATTTAAGACGAGAGACTCGTGGCTACGACTTAGCAGATGTCTAACCTACGCAATAGCCAAGTGCGCTGGTCAGACCTTGAGTACCTATCTAACATTGGTTGTGGTTTGGAATACAGGTTCAAGTGTCTTCATATGTGTTTAATCTACCAATCGACTGAAGATAAAAGAAATTGCATGTCTGTTGTTTCTCCTCCATACATGAGCAGAAGAAAAGCTAATTATCAAAGAGGACAAAAGAATAACAGTGCCAAATTGTACACGGTATAGAGAAGTCTGTCGACGAGCAAGCCACAGTGCAGAAAAGATAGATAGATAGATAGATAGATAGATAGATAGATAGATAGATAGATAGATAGATAGATAGATAGATAGATGGATGGATTGGATGGATGGATGGATGGATGGATGGGTAAATAGGTGGATGATTGGACGGACGGACGGACGGACGACGGACGGACCGATAGATAGATAGATAGATAGATAGATAGATAGATAGATAGATAGATAGATAGATAGATAGATAGATGATAGACGCTCCCAATACAGACTCCTTTCCTTTGTGTTCATGAACATTTTTTGTCTGTAATCTGCGTCAAAAGTCTTCCTCTCTCAAAGGTTATTCCTTGTCATCTGTCTGGTTCTTGTGGATAATCTTATCTTTGTCTGTTCTAGATTGAGTTCCCTGCAAAACAACTGCCCTTTGATGTCTTAAAGACGAGGGTTTTTTGCTGGAACATTTTATTTCTCTGCATTTGGTTATATTCCCGCAGTAAAAACTCCATCCCTTTAGCGGGCTGATTTTGTTCCGCATGTTTTGTCTCTGTCCGTAATCCATTTAAAAGGATTAATGTTATGCCCCATTGCCTAAAGCAATGCGAGGGGCAGTGAATTGTTAGAGATTACTTTGTTCGAGGGCACTGTAATGACGGAGGGAGGCACGGAATCTGTCTATCAATTTTCGCCACTGTAACTTGCCTTAATTGATCAGTTTTCGTGTGCTTCTGGTGGACCTAGAGGATTTTTTTCAATCCGTTGGAAATTCGGCCCCACATGTGGTTTTGAAAATCACATCTCCTCAGCTCCACGTCCCCGAACATCTCAGACCGTTCTACACATGCCCATCTTATTTCTAGATTTGCCTTCGAATTCAGAATCTATCCTTGTATAAAGCTCATGCTTTCTCTGGAAAATTTTTTGTCGATCATTAGGATTGCTTCTAGACAGCGGCTACTTCCATAAAAAACGATTTCCCAGTCATTGGAAGCTCTCTCCTGCTACGTTTGGTCTTTGGATTGTGTGGCTTGTTTGTTTGCTTGTCCTTTCTTTTGTTTGTTTGTTTTTTCGCAAATATACCTCCGAACAAGATTTTTCATCCATTTATATACTTGATTACTGTTTAACATATTTGTCTTCGTTTATACCACAATTATGTACAATTTACATAGACTGAAGAGACAGGAGGGCAGTGATTGTTGTGTACAGGGACAGAGACAAGGACAAAGGACAGTGAGAGACAGATTGAACAGAGAAAAGAAAGAAGGGAAGGTTGGCAACATGCGTATGTGATGTGGTGTGTGTGTTGTGGTGTGTGTTGTGTGTGTGTGTGTGTGTGGTTGTTAGTTGTGTGTGTGTGTGTGTGTGTA
>CM031596.1:38742142-38747142 GCA_018398815.1 Conus ventricosus | reverse complement strand
AGAGCCGAATACCGAATGCAAATACGATTACGAACAATTTATCCAGTTTAAGGCATAGACATACATGAAGGGGTGACACCCGCAACACACGAATTAAAGAAGGATTCTACAAAAAGAAATGGGAGGAAAAAGCAGTTAGAACATATACACTAATGCAAAAACTTTATGATGTATGCTTGTAGTCGAATTTGTACTTGTATATATGTTCTAGGCAAGTTCAAAGAGGACATGTTTTCTCAAATTTCTTGTTGCTAATAGCAAGTGACTTCAATCTACAAGGATCGCAAATTTATTCTTTGGACTCTTAACAAATTTTACTCGAAAAATCATTGAGAGCAGGACAGCAAAATAAAACATGCATTTTAATCTTCTTGGCCTTTGGTAACTTACCGACATATAGTTCATTTGGATTCAAAAAACTATATAATCTAAAAACCAATGGCAAGCTATGTCATAGATACCACATCTAAATCTAATCTTAGTTCATTGAACTCTTATATAACTGTCCATATTATTTTGATGTAAGGCTCAATTTATACGTTGTTTTTATACATTCTATATTGTGAAAATCTGGCGCACTGCTGTTGATATGGTTATAACAGTCTTGCCATCTGAAATCTGTCGTTCTTTGTTGTAAACAATTTCAAAAGATCCCGATATACTTTCACGCCCTGGTTGTCCCAAACTTATTGCTCAAAGGCCCATATGAATTTAAGCACTGACAAACCACTGTAGCCATGTCTTCTTGCCATTACAATCTAAATTTTGAACGTCTTATACAATTTAATTGGTATCTTGGTTCCTCCATTCTGGTTATTTTGACCATAATTACTTAAAACATTTCAAATAAGAGTTAATATAAATCGACTACCTTCCAAGTTCATCACAAACTTAAATCTTTGGGTGTTCGTTTGTCTACATTCAAAATTTTTCATTGTACAAATGAACATTCTCTATTACACCTTTCTCGAAAGCCCAAATTTCTGCTCCATGCTCTAACTTTGGCTGCCACCAGAGGGTCCAAATAATTTCGAAAAAAAAACACTGAGAACGCGCCATTATTCAAGTTGTATAAATATGAAGTATAAATGTGGACTGCTCTCTTTGCTCTTCTTTGCTAGGATCTTGACATCCAAAAGTGAACCAATTTGGTAGTACAATAGAAACCCAAGATACTTGTATGCATTGACTACAACCCATAATATTTACCTCCGTAAATCCATTTCTCATTACATGGTTTTAACTAATCACTTTCACGTAAACACAAAAATTGTCCTTATCCATATAAACTTTTAATTCTAAAATTAACAGCAGCGGAATACAACTGTGCAAGATGACTTGAAGGACCTGCCTCGGTCGGAGGAACAATAAATAATGTCATCAGCAAAAAGTTAAGACGAACAGTGCCAAAAGACAAAAATCCACACCCGCCATTCTTTTGAATAATCTCCAAAGCCCAATCAATTATGAACAGAGAAAATAAAACAGGACTACAAACATCCCCTTGCTTGACGCCTCAATGTTATTTAGATTTTGAGAGAGACTTTTTTGGCCTTGTGGATAAGCCCGACTTACTTGTGTGGTACATCTATACCTCCATAAATAGCACCTTTTCCCACACTGAATGGCTTTGATATTGGTATTGAAATGTTGGATGAGAGTTGAGAGAGATAGAGAGAGAGAAGGAGAGAGAGGAGAGAGGAGAGAGAGAGAGAGGAGAGAGAGAGAGAACTGAGGAGGAAAGGCTTTGGGTATTGTTATTAAAAAGGATCATGACTCATTCTGAGCATGAAAACGAAGAGGGTTAAAAATGAAAGTCTTGGTAAGGAGGTCGATCGGGACAACCCCTTCCTCCAAAAGGAGAGGGAAAGACAAAGGTTTGGTAAGACGGGGTGCAACCAGTCAGGTTGCTTTTTCACGATTAATGAATGAAAGAACAGTCATTCCAGAGCCACTAGTAGGAACTCCGCGTCACTCTAGCTAAAGGCGATCTCTAACACAGTTTATCTTCCTTGCTGATATTCGAACATCGTCTATTTTATCAATATATTACATACAAATAAATGATTTGGTCCCAATACATTACGGCGAAAACTAGGGTAGGTTTACGATGGGTTTAACTTAGCAGGAAAGCGTAAAAATCTACTGTTCAAACCGATCATTTTAATCGCCTCGCGCGCGCGCGCGCGCGCGCGCGCGCGCGTGTGTGTGTGTGTGTGTGTGTGTGTGTGTGTGTGTGTGTGTGCGTGCGTGCGTGCGTGCGTGCGTGCGTGCGTGCGTGCGTGCGTGCGTGCGTGGTGTGTGTGTGTGTGTGTGTGTGTGTGTGTGTGTGTGTGTGTGTGTGTGTGTGTGTGTGTGGCGTGTGTGTGTGTGGTGTGTGTGCGTGTGTGTGTGTGCGTGTGGTGTTGTGTGTGTTGTGCGTGTGCGTGTGTGTGTGTGTGTGTGTGTTTTGTGTGTTGTGTGGGTGTGTGTGTGTGTTGTGTGTGTTGTGTGGTGTGACATGGCATGCCATGGGTACACTAAACAACTACAATACCACGAAAGCCACTGTGGGAGTGTGACTGCGTAGAATTCGTGCACGCAAAATGCTGGGAAGAGTAAAGTATTGATGATGCACACTATTCGCAGTTGTGATCTAAATGCGCTCCACGCATACGACTGCTGTTGCCAAACATGCTTTCTTACTCTTAATTTGAACTGTAATAGAAATACTGAGAAGGATCAATTAATAGTCCGTTTAATGATCGCCCACGCACACGCACGCACGCACGCACGCACGCACGCACGCACGCACGCACGCACGCACGCACACCACACACACACACACACACACCACACACACACCACACACACACACACAACACACACTCGCGCACCCACGCACGCACCTGCATATGCACGCATGAGCACAACCATACGAACACACGAAAGCTTTATACGAACACACGAAAGCTTCTCTCTCTCTCTCTCTCTCTCTCTCTCTCTCTCTCTCTCTTCTCTCTCTCTCTCTCTCTCTCTCTCTCTCTCCTCTCTCATCTCTACACCCACACACACACACACACACACACACAAACACACACACACACACACACACACACACACACACACACACACACACACACACACCCCACACACACACACACACACCACACACACACACACACACACACACACACACACACACACACACACACACACACCACACACACACACACACAACACACACACACACACACACACACACACACACACACACACACACACACACACACACACACACCACACACACACACAACACACACACACACACACACACACACACACACACACCACACACACACACACACACACACACACCACACACACACACACACAACACACACACACACACCCACACACACACACACACACACACACACAACACACACACACACACACAAAACACAACTACACAGAGAAGAGAGAGAGAGAGAGAGTAGTCAAGAGTAAGAGAGAGAGCAGATCAGTTGAAATGGGAGAGAGAGATTAGAAAAATGAGAATGAACATGAGAGGGTGGTCACCAAATAATCCCCCAGAGAATGAATTCAGTTAAAATAAGAGACCATAATCCAACGAATGAACTCGGTGGATAATCCAGAGAAATTCTCAATGAATCATAGGATAGTGAGGAAGTTTTAATGGTGTGTGCGTGTTTATTTTGTGTGATCAGTGAGAAAATGTGAGTATGTGTGAAAGAGTAAGTGAATGTGTGTGTGTGTGTGTGTGTGTGTGTTGTGTGTGTGTGTGTGTGTGTGTGTGTTGTGTGTGTTGTGTGTGTGTGTGTGGTTGTGTGTGTGATGTGTGTGTGTGAATGTGTATGTGTGTGTGAATGGTGTGTATGTGTGTGTGAATGTGTATGTGTGTGTGTGAATATGTGTGTGAATGTGTGTGTGTGAACGTGTGTGCGTGTGAATGTGTGTGTGAATGTGTGTGTGAATGTGTGTGTTGTGTGAATGTGTGTGTGGTGAATGTGTGTGTGTATGGGTCTGTTAATGTGTGCGTGTGTATGTGTGTTGAATGTGTGTGTGTGTATGTGTGTGTGTGTGTGTGTGTGTGTGTGTGTGAGTGTGTGTTGTGTGTGTGTGTGTGTGTGTGTGTGTGTGTGTGTGTGTGTGTGTGTGTCTGTCTGTATGTAGGTATGTATGTGTCTGCGTGTGTCTGTGTGTGTCTGTATGTGTGTTTGTGGTTGTGTGTGGTGGGGAGGTGGGTGGGTGGGGGGGGGGGGTGACTGGGTGGATGGATGCATAGATGCTTGTCTACGTGTGTGAGTAAGTGTGTGAGCCTGTGCCTATGTTCGTATGTGTGTGGGAGTGGAGGGTGCAAGTGTGTTCGTTGTGTTCGGAATTGTTGGTGTGAGTGTGTGTGTGTGTGTGTGTGTGTGTGTGTGTGTGTGTGTGTGTGTGTGTGGTGTGTGTGTGTGTGTGTGTGTGTGTGTGTGTGTGGGGTGGAGAGAGGAGGGAGAGAGAGAGAGAGAGAGAGAGAGAGAGAGAGGGAGGGAGAGAGAGAGAATTGAGAATCTCAACAATTCAGGATATGGAAATATAGCTACTTATTTACGACTGGGAGAGAGAGAGAGAGAGAGAGAGAGAGAGAGAGAGAGGAGAGAGAGGGGAGAGAGAAAAGAGAGAGGAGAGAGAGAGAGAAGAGAGAGAGAGAAGAATACGAATGACAAATACGAATACGAACAATTTATCCAGTTTAAGGCCATAGACCATACTGAAGGGGTGACACCCGCAACACACAATTAAGAAGGATTCTCACAAAAAGAAATGGAGAAAAGCAGTTAGACATATACACTATGCAAAACTATTATGAATGTATCGCTTGTAGTCGCATTTGTACTTCGTATATATGTACCTAGCAAGTTCAAAGAGGACATGCTCATTTCTTGTTGCTAATAGCAAGTTGACTCTAAAACTACAAGGATCAAAATAATTCTTTGACTTAACAAATTTTACTC
>CM031596.1:38732142-38737142 GCA_018398815.1 Conus ventricosus | reverse complement strand
CATAACAAAATGAAATGGGTGATTTTTTTACCTCACCATCGCCCACCAGCCATGACTTGCTAATGTATTACAGTGTCCAGGAAGAAATAATTATAGGCCTACCATTATGGGGGCAAGGACGAAAACCATTTGCATCCTTCGAACGATCAACTGTAAATGTATCTTCATAATTGTTTGATTGTGTGATTTGACGGGTCATCCTTTGCCTCTCTCTCTCTCCTCTCACACTCTCCCTCTCTCTCTCACTCTCACTCACTTAAGATTTTTATTCGTTATCTATCCTGTATGCCTTTAAGAAGTATTAGTGGAACGTTCATTCATCTTATTTTAATTTGCATGTAAGTTATCTTTTAAACTGCTATTAAATGCAATCTCGGGAAGGTGTTCCGGATAATCGGATAATGTCTCTGAGATCTCTGGTCTGATCTTTTTTTTTTTTTTCCTTTTTCTTGTAATGTTTGGCATTCAGTCAGAAAAACATGTTTTGCCATTTATTCATGCAAAAAAATATTCATAGTACCCGTTTACCCATAGCACCTGACTGGCTCAGCGTCCTAAACGAATTTTGGTCTTTTGGAATACACTGTATTGAATCACTGTGTAGGAACACGTATGAGCATACAGCTTACAATTACACATTTGGTGAAAATGCTGTCTTTTTCAAGGATTCATTTGAATGAAATGAGTCAGAGCGACCTACTATATAATCAATCTACACATACCTACTTTTATGGTCAGGGCGACCTCTAAGAATAATCACTCTACACATACCTCTTTGAGGGGAGAAATAGTGTAAATCATATTAAAATTTTCCAATACCGCAAGACTGTGAACTAGCACGTTAGATCTATTTGGATCCGATCATATAACCTTGTGCAGAACATTAAAAATCTAAAAGAAAAAAGCCAACAGAGAAAGAAAGACTACAGTTTGTTCAACTGCAAAGTATGTTCGTAAAAGAGTACCAGTGCCAATGTAATTAAGTGACGCAGTGCGTTACTCCTGAAATTCCGAGCAGAGAGTAGAAAAGCAAATGGTGTGATTGATGGATTAAGACGATCGGTTGTCTGGATGCTAGAAAAAAAGTTCAGCTTAACAAACAAGCAATGAACATGACTAGTACGTTTCGAGTACCATTCATAAGAGGAAGCCCTATTTATATAAACTATATTATCATCAGATCATCAGATCATGTATCCTGTCCAAAGCCCAGACGTGTTTGTGTATAAACAGCTTAACGAAAACAAAAGGTAACCATTTTACCGTATGCTAATAGAACAGTAAATTTCCAGTGCGAATCAACTTACAGAAAGTTTTGGATACTTTGCGTAGAGTTTGATAACGAACACCATAAACAGCCATTCAAATACATGCTCGTGTAGAGAGATGTTATCAGCATTTCTAAACACTGCTTGAAAGGACATAGGATCGTGAGTTTGATAACAGAGGTCGGATGGTAATGACGACGATAGCACTAAGGCCACTGTCAACAAATAAACTGAAAACCAGAGTCAAAATAAGAAACCGTCGAAACTAGAAAAGCTTAAAAACAACCGTGAAAACTAATAAACGTACATGGCATAATTGATGACATGATTTGAACAACAGAAGCATTAAAGCACATTTTAAAAAAGTAGACAAGCCACCCCTGCCTCCCCACCCCACCCCCCAACCCCATCATTGCATGAAAGGTCAAATAACTACTCCAATAGTCATAGATTATTTCTTTTTGTAATATGAATAGCAAACAATGCAGCACAGTTGATCGAAGTTGAGTCAGGAATAAGAGAACTAAACAACTGAGAGTCAAGCTGAATTTAACGAATGATCCCAGCAGATTGCATGTTTACTTTGATGTACGTTTGTAATAACAGTCTTGTTTCAACAATAACTTCATACACTTTATAACCTACAATATTATCACATACATCCATACATACATACAAACATCCATACACAACATACAAACATACAAACAGTACATACATACATACATACATACATACATAAACATACATATAACATACATTCACACATGCACCCCTGCATCCATGTCATCCAATCACCATTCATCAATCCATCTATCCCATATACACAAGATTTGGCACAGCCATACAAACAATACAAAACACATACGTTTCCATCTTTCATTCTTTACTGACTTCCTTCCTACTAACATTTCACCTTTCTTTCCAAGATTTATTTTCTGTTACCCTAATTCGTTTCTTTTTCCCGTCGACTAGTGTAAGCCGGCAGGAGAACAAAACCCCGCGGCGTGGACATAGCCAACACACAGTCGCTGTCACTGCCAATGGCAAGGAAATTCACCACAAAGTGGGAAGAGTCCCGAGCAATCATCTGGATTGAACCTCTCGCAGTGGAGACAGCTGTTGCATCGGCGGTCCCCCAGTCAGGGAAGATACCACTAAAAATTTGCGCCGTTCATGTCCACTCCCACCACCCAACCACCACCCACCACTCACCACCCCCTCCACCCTCTTCCCCCCAACTCCTTGTTTCTATCACCTCCACCTCACTCCTTCTACTCCCTCCAGCTCTTCCAGCTGCTAAACACATAAAGGCAGACGGACGTTTATTTGTGGAGGGAACTGCATCACTAGAACTCCCGCCAAGGATAATTGAATACCTGTCGATCATTTACAGACTTATCGCGAGATGACTGATGACTCTAGCGTTGCGGCGTCTATAAAAACAGAGAGTCCGCGTCCAACGTCCGAATCACCCAGCGTCAGCAGACCAAGCAAGAAGAACTGTCCAAGGGGACTGAGACGATAGAGACCTCAGCCTCGCCATGAGAGGTTACATCCTAGTTGGCCGTTCTGCTACCGTTGGAGAACCTACCGGTCCAGATAGCAGGTGGCATCCAACACACACCTTGTCCCTGACGACGACGTGGTGGCTTTTGCCGCCGAGCAGATCCCAGAATACCCACGTGCTGGGAGGACGGGCAGCCGGCCGCTCTGGTGGTGGTCCGTGCTGTCTAGACGTCAGTGATGCTCGCCCGGTTCTTGCTTTCCTTCCTCTCTCTGTCACTCTGTCTCTATTTATTTAAAAAATCACTGTTTATATCTCTGCCTCTGTCTCTCTCCCTCTCTCTTATACTCACGCCAAGTCTCTTTCTCTCAACTCCGTTTCTCTCTCTCTCTCTCTCTCACTCTCACTCTAGCTCTCTTCCTCTCTCACTCTGCTCTCTCTCCTCTCTCTCTCTCTCTCTCTCTGTATCTCTGTCTCCCTCTGTATCTCTACTTTCTCTGCTTCTATCTCTGTCTCTGTCCTCTCTCATACTTTCTATCTTTTCTCTCTCAACGCTCTCTACACTCTCTCTCACGTCACTCTCTCTCCATCTCCTTCTCTCTCTCTTCTCTCCTCTCTCTCGTCTCTCTCTCTCTCACTCGCTCTTCGCTCACTCCTCCCCTCAATCTCTCTCCCTCTCTTCTACTGCCTGTCCTCTTTACTTTCTCTCCCCCCCCCCCTCTCTCTCTCGTATCTCCTCTGTCTCCCCCTCTGTTATCTCTCTCGCATTACTTTCTATCTTTCCGCTCACTCTTCTCTTTCTCTGCTCTCCTCTCTCTCAATCTCTCTCCTCTCTCTCTACTCTCTCTCCTCCTCTCTTTCCGGCTCCACTCAACCCACAATACTCTCTCCCCCCTATCTCTCTTCTACTGCCTGTCTCTTACTTTCTCCTCTCTCTCTCTCTCTCTCTCATCCTCTCTCTCTCTCCTCTCTCTCTCTCTCTTTTTCTCTTTCCTCTCTCTCTCTCTCTCCCTCTTTCACTCTCTCTCTCTCTCTCAACTCTCCTCTCTCCATCGCTCTCTCTCTCTCTCTCTCTCTCTTCTCTCACTCTCCTCTCTCTCGTCTATCTATAATACCAACTATAATCGCAAAAGACATTCTTCCTAACATGCTAGATCATATCTACCACGAACAACAAACCATGGAACTAACATAACATTGGGCAACAAAAGCATAAGCTACCACATCTCATTTTGAGCACTTGGTCTTGTAAACTTCCAAAGCAACAAAAAAGGGCCACACAACAATTCAAATATCGCTGCTTGTGTCCAAAATATCAGTAAGGATGAAGTTTTCCTCGACTTAAGCATAGCTCCTATTCTACAGTGTACTCAATTACACAGATCAAATGAAGCGTATAATACCTGGTCAAAAATCTTTTCTCTCAGTCGTTGATAAACAGGCCCCAAAAAGAAGAAACAGGTAAAACACAGAGTACTCCAAGCTGCTGACAAAAGACATTATTATAGAAAAAAGATGCACTAAGGGATGCCACTAAAAAAAACCGCCAAAAAAAGTAGACAATATAAAAGTGCAGAGAAACAAGTAAATCAGATCTATTTAGAAAATCAAAATCTGAGCATTTTAGGAACTGATAAACCGCAACCAGGGATACAGCCATCATTAATGCGAGCTGTTAATGAAATAACTGACAATCGAGAAAGAAATCAGATATACTGCGACGTTTGTGGTCTGCAAACACTTATTCACAATCATTTCCTTCAGGTAACTGTCATCAGTAACAAACGGCTGCCAGTGTCACATTATTTATCGAAATGAAACTCCACGTTCTTCAATCGTTTTGTCAAAAAAACATTAATACTAGAGATTCAATATCAATCCCCTTGCTTGCTATTAAGAAGTTGGTTCCCTTAATATTTCAAAACTTAAAAATAAAAAAGCAATTGGCCCTATAACGTAAAAGCTTCTATACTCAAGCGTGCTCTACCTTACATTGTTGATACCCTTACGTATGTTTATAATTTGTGGATATTGATCCAATGTCTTCCCATGAGTCTAAAGGCAGCAAAATTGACTGTTCCATACCCAAAAACAAAGAGATTCTACTACGATTTAAACAAATTTTAAACCAATCATCTCTTTTACATTCCGTTGTAATCGAAACCTCTAGAGATGCATGTTCACAAACACCTAACTAACATATGGGAACATCACAAACTGTTCCA
>CM031596.1:38715818-38720818 GCA_018398815.1 Conus ventricosus | reverse complement strand
TCACCTATATTTGCGTCTACTGTGGAAGAACTTGTCGCCATAATTAGATGAATGTATGGTTTGGGGTCAGGTCTGATTACTCACCTGTATAAAGTGATCATGGTGTTCAGACAATCGCTTCTGGAATTGGCTTTAGCATCTAGCAAAAGAACAAACAAATAAACAAGCAAAAATGCCGAAATCAAACGCAGAAAATATAATGGCTCGAGATGTTGCAAGGTAGCAAAGGGTCATGCAGAGATGTCTCTTAGACCGCTCATCTTATAGAATAGGAAGGACACAGACCCACAAATGTAAGTCTGATGCAATGTCGTAAAGTGACGTCACCATCATCATCATGGTCGTCGCCGTCGTCGTCGTCATCGTCACCATCTCGCCGTCGTCGTCTCATTGACGCCGCCGTTATCAGTTCTTTCAATATGAAAATGCAGGCAAAGTCATGTCAAAGATTAAACTGTCTTTTTTTTCCACCATCACCACCGCCACTGTCACCATCACCAACAGATCGTATCTCTATCACCGTCATGAAAATCAACGGAATGAAATGGAAGATAAGATGCAGGCGTTGATGGTCATCACTTTCGCTCTAATTGACCTCGAGCACTTGCATCACAAAAAGTGAACAATCAAAGCCGACGTGAAATCGTATTTCTAGATACGATGACACTGCTCCAAAAAGGATTATTAGCTAAATAAATGACTTGGTGGTACAAAATTTCACCTAGCTATCGTGATAATGTTTTGTAGTGCCAGAGCAGTACAAAATGAAAATGGGTGATGTTTTTTACCTCACCATCGCCCACCCAGCCATGACTTGCTAATGAATACGAGTGTCCTGGAAAGAAATAATTATAGGCCTACGCTTTATGGGGGCAAGGGACGAAAACCAGTTTGTATCCTTCGACGATCAACTGTGATTGTATCTTCAATATTGTTTGTTTGTGTGATTGACGGGTCATCCATTTGCCTCTCTCTCTCTCCCTCTCTCTCTCTCTCTCTCTCTCTCTCTCTCTCTTAAGATTTTTATTCGTTTTCTATCCTGTATGCTTTAAGAAGTATTAGTGGGAGACGTTCATTCATCTTTATTTGAATTTGCATGAAGTTTTCTTTTAAACTGCTATTAATGCAAGCTCGTGGAAGGTGTCCGGATAATCGGTTATGTCTTCTGAGATCTCTGGTCTGATCTTTTTTTTTTCCTTTTTTTTGTAATTGTTGGACATTCAGTCTGAAAAACATGTTGCCTTTATTCATGCAAAAAAATATTCATAGTACCCGTGTTTCCATAGCACCTGACGGCTCAGCGTCCTATACGAATTTTGGCTTTTGGAATACACTGTATTGAATCACTGTGTAGGACACGTATGAGCACTGCTTTCAATACACTTTTGGTGAAATGCTGCTTTTCAAGATGTCATTTGAATGATATGTGTCAGAGCGACCTCTATGATAATCAATCTACACATACCTCTTTTATGTGTCAGGGCGACCTCTATGATAATCACTCTACACATACCTCTTTGAGGGGAGAAAATAGTGTAAATGCTTATTTATAATTTTCAATATCCGCAAGACTGTGAACTACGCACGTTAGATCTATTTGGATCCGATCATATATCCGTGGTGCTGAACATTAATATTCTAAAAGAAAAAAGCCAACAGAGAAAGAAAGACTACAGTTGTTCAACTGCAAAGTATGTTCGGGATGAGACCAGTGCCAATGTAATTAGTGACGCAGTGCGTTCTCCTGAAATTCCGCAGAGAGTAGAAATAGCAATTGGTGTGATTGTTGAGATTAATGACGAGCGGTTGTCTGGATGCTAGAAAAAAAAGTTCAGCTTAACAAACAATCAATGAACATGACTAGTACGTTGTCGAGTACCATTCTATAAGAGGAAGCCCCATATTATATAAACTATATTATCATCAGATCATCAGATCATGTTTCCTGTCCTAAGACCAGACGTGTTTGTGTATAAACAGCTTTACAAAACAAAAGGTAACCAGTTTTACCGTATGCTAATAGAACAGTTAATTTCCAGTGCGAATCAACTGACAGAATGTTTGGATTCTTTGCGTAGAGTTGATAACGAACACCAAAACAGCCAGCAAATCATGCTCGTGTAGAGAGTTGGTTTCAGCATTCTAAGAAACTGCTTGAAAGGACAAAGATGCGTGGAGTTTGAGTAACATGAAGTCGGTGGTAATGACGACGATAGCACTAAGGCCAATGGCAACAATGTAAACTGAATACCAGAGTCAATATATGAAACCGTCGTATCTAGAAAAGCGTTAAAACTACCGTGAAACTAATAATCTACATGGAATAATTGATGACATGATTTGAACAACAGAAAGCTTTAAAAGCCATTTTAAAAAAGTAGACAAGCCACCCCCACCCACCACCCCCATCCCCTCATTGCATGAGAAGGTCATATAAATACTCCAAATAGTCATAGATGTATTTCTTTTTGTAATATGAATAGCAAACTATGCAGCACTGTTTTGATCGGAAGTGTCAGGAATAAGAGAACTTAACAACTGAGAGTCAAGCTGATTTTAACGAAATGGATCAGCAGCAGATTGCATGTTTACTTTGATGACGTTTGTAATAACAGTCTTGTTTCAATCATAAATTCATACACGTTTATATACCTACATTTACACATACATACATACATACATACATACAATATACATACACACATACATACATACATACATACATACATACATACATACATACATACATATACATACATACATACATTCACACATGCACCCCTGCATCCATTCATCCAATCATCCATTCATCAATCCATCTATCCATATACACAGATTTGCACAGCCATACAAACAATACAAACACATACTGTTTCCATCTTTCATTCTTTACTGTCTTCTTCCCTTCTAACATTCTCCTTTCTTTCAAGATTGTATTTTCTGGTTTCCCTAATGTCGTTTCTTTCCGCGGTCGACTTGTGTAAAGCAGGCAGGAGAACAAATCCCGCGGCGTGGACAATAGGCCAACACACAGCGGCTGTCACTGCCAATGGCAAGGAAATCACCACAAGGTGGGAAGTCCGAGCAATCATCTGGATTGAACCCAGCAGTGTGACAGCTGTTGCATCGGCTGTCTGTCAGGGATGATACCACTAAAATTGCGCCGTTCATGTCCACCCCCACCACCCAACCACCACCCACCACTCACCACCCGCCACCCTCTTCCCCCCCTCCTACTCCTTGTTCTACACCTCCACCTCACCCTCTGCTCCCTCCAACTCTTCCAGCTGCCTAACGCATTAGGCAGACGGTCGTTTTTGTGGGAGGGATCTGTCATCACTAGAACTCCGCCAAGGATAATTGAAAACCTGCGGATCATTTACAGACGTTATCGCGATGATGACTGATGACTCCTAGCGTTGGCGGGTCTATAAAAACAGAGAGTCCGCGGCCACGGCCGAATCACCCAGCAGCAGACCAAGCAAGAAGAACTGTCCAAGGTGACTGACGAAGAGACCTCGGCATCGCCATGAGAGCTTTCATCCTGTTGGCCGTTCTGCTACCGGTGGTGACCTACGGTCAGATGCCAGGGGGCATCCAGACCATCGCCTTGTCCCTGACGGACGACGTGGTGCAGTTTGCCGCCGAGCAGATCCAGAAGGACCTCGTGCTGGGGACGGGCAGGCCGGCCGCTCTGGTGGGGGTCGTGCTGGCTAGACGTCAGGTGATGCTCGCCCGGTTCTTGCTTTCCTTTCCTTTCTCTCTCTGTCTCTATGTATCTCTGTCTATATCTCTGTCTCTGTCTCTCTCCCTCTCTCTTTCTCTCTCTCTTTCTCTCTCTCTCTTCTCTCTCTCTCTCTCTCTCTCTCTCTCTCTCTCTAGCTCTCTCTCTCTCTCTCTCTCTCTCTCTCTCTCTCTCTCTCTCTCTCTCTTCTCTCTCTCTCTGTATCTCTGTCTCCTCTGTTCTCTCTGTCTCTCCTTCTTCTACTGTCTCTGTCCTCTCTCTCTTCTTCTCTATCTTCTCTCTCTCTCTCTCTCTCTCTCACTCTCTCCTCTCTCTCTCTCTCTCTCTCTCTCTCTCTCTCTCGCTCTTTCGCTCATTCTCCCCTCAATCTCTCTCCCTCTCTTCTACTGCCTGTCTCTTACTTCCTCTCCCCCCCCCTCTCTCTTCTCTCTCTCTGTATCTCTCTGTCTCCCTCTGTATCTCTCTCTCTTACTTTCTATCTTTCTCTCTCACTCTCTCTTTCTCTCTCTCTCTCTCTCTCTCTCTCTCTCTCTCTCTCTCTCTCTCTCTCTTCTTTCGCTCACTCACCCCTCAATCTCTCTCCCCCTCTCTCTTCTACTGCCTGTCTCTTACTTTCTCCTCTCTCTCTCTCTCTCTCTCTCTCTCTCTCTCTCTTCTCTCTCTCTCTCTCCTCTCCTCTTTCACTCTCTCTCTCTCTCTCTCTCTCTCTCTCTCTCTCTCTCTTCTCTCTCCTCTCTCTCTCTCTCACTCATAATCCAACTAGAATCGCAAAGACATCTTCTACATTGCTGGATCATATCTACACGAACAACAAAGCCATGGTATCTAACATAACAGTGGGCAACAAAAGCATAAGCGACCACTGTCTCATTTTGTGCACTTGGTCTTGTAAACTTCCAAAGCAACAAAATAAGGGCCACACAACCATTCAATATCGCTGCTTCAAAATTTCAGTAAGGATGAATTTTTCCTCGACTTAAGCTTAGCTCCTTTCTACAGTGTACTCAATTACACAGATCCAAATGAAGCGTATAATACCTGGTATAATATCTTTCTCTCAATCGTTGATAAACATGCCCCACTTAGAAGAAAAAGGGTAAAACACAGAGTACTTCCCAGCTGGCTGACAAAAGACATTATTATAGAAATGGCACTAAGGGATGCACTTAAAACCGCAAAAAAAGTAGACGAATATAAAAAGCAGAGAAACAGGACAGATCGTGAATCAATCTGAGCATTTTAGGAAACGATAAAC
>CM031596.1:38684310-38689310 GCA_018398815.1 Conus ventricosus | reverse complement strand
CTGTTTGTAATAGGTCTAGGACAAATATTGTTTTTCCACAACCAGTCTGCCCACAAATCAATGAGCAATGAGGAGTTTTTGTCATAAAGTTTAACTGCTCCATGGTTTTATTGGCAGATTTAATCTAATCCAGTTATTATTTTTATCATGTCCTCTGTTAAAACTTGTTCAGTATAATAAAACCCTACGAGGCCTAAATGTGTAAGATTAATCCAATTCAGTTCTGTAAGATTGTTTCTATTTAAGTCAACATTGATTTTGTTGCTTGTTGTTATGATCTTAATATCCTCACCATTGTGAAGAACGACGACAACAACGTTAAGACGTTTAACGTCTAAGTTTTGCCAGCTAATATTAATTCCTTTTATAAGGTCATCACTAACGCCCACAACCCCATCCCTCTCCACATCTTTAAAGACAGAAATTTCAAATATTATTGTGAACGTGTCTCCTAATTTTCTGCTTGGAAAGAACTGTAATTTTGTAGAAGCTTTTTTTACAACTGTTTCTTTTCTGTGGAGGATGTACTGCTTTTTCCCATACGGCGTTATTTCAATTTCTTTTCGACTATTGTTGTCTGGCATAAGACTTACATGTAAAGGGCCAGAGTTGAATGCTTTTCTGAAACTTTTTTGACGGTCAAAAAATGTAAATGGGCTTATGAATTCAAATTTTATTTCCCATTCTAAATATGGTTCTAAGTGCCATTTGAGGTCAGGTTTTCGAACTATTTTATATTCATACTGGCCAACATTATTTGCTTCTAGATTGCGTAGTTGCTCTAGTTTAGGAAACCTTTTGTTGTCGTCAACCTCTTTGCGTTTATAATCACCATCTTTAGTGTACTCAAAACCATACAAAGTGCCTATCTCACCATTTTGTTCAAAGTCCGCTACGTCTGCAAGGTCTTTTAATTCTAAGGTTATACACCTCACAGGCGCTAATGTAACTCCTGGTTCTTCTGGCCCACGCGACATTATTTTTTAGTAGCGTATTATTTTATTTCCAAAACAATGTGCAGGTTATCACATTTCACAACTTTCCCCGCTTTGTCTTTGATTTTTATATTAAATGATCCAACCCTCCCACAAACTAATCTTTTAAACTGTAAATTAGGGAATTGTATAATTTCATAATCGCAATATGCAGCTTTCCCTGACGGAAGAGCTCTTAAAACAGTTGAGGGCCTTCCATCATATAAGTTTTCATCAGTGCTCAGCTCATCCAAATGAACATAGAGTAATGAATGTAATGCAAGATCGAGCGGATTTTCCCCCTCAAACGTAGTTTCATCTGGCGAAACACTAAAACTATGAGTGGGTAGATTGCTAGTTGTAAAGCCTAGCATTTTAGCTAGCTCTCTATCAAAATCGTATTTTGCTTCTTCAGGTTTGAATGTTAATATTGTTTTTAGATTTGCATTGTTAAGTTTAAGAGTAATGTCTAAGTTACTCATTGCTTCTTTTAGTGAGCAAAACCCGTAATAACCATCAGGTATTGTTAACTGTTTAACGTCGTTTGTTCTCCTTTCATATTTTGTAATCTTATTATTCTTCTTGGCTTTAGTTATATTAAACCATACGACTTTGTAGAATATTTCATGGAGTGCGACCATTTTGGTTCCGCAATCGTTCTTAACAGCATGTTCTAAAAACAAAGGGCGGTCTTGAGTTTTTTATTGTTACAAACATTTTTTAAAAAAAATTAAAAGAGTGCATTCAAAAACTGTGAAAAAATATTTGTTGGGCCGCATTTCAATCTTAAAAATATAGCATGTACTCTTGACATTGCTGTGACCCGACCTTTTTTCATAAAAAGGTAATATCCTTTAACCCAGATATTTAAACCCCCCCTTTGAAACGAGCACACCCAGAAAGCGTTGGTTTAGTCATCCGATGCAGTTTTATCAAAACCCCAGTTAAAACTTTGCTGTGTTTTGGCCAACGGGGTGTGGAGTGTCGTTTGCGATCTTTTTAAATCCCCCTGAACCTTTGGTGAGGTCGTGTACAGATTTCATTTCTTTTTACCCTTCAGAGTTTTTACTGAACTGCAGCGCCTTCCCGAAGAAAAAACCTTTTAAAACCACTCAGAAAACTAATGACATAAAGGTTTTTTAAAAGGATCTGTACGATTTAATATTAACATCAAGACGGCTTTAGAAAAAAAAGTTGGATCTAATCATGGCATAGGCTCTTTTTTTTTTTCAGGGCACCCCACGAAAGTAAAACTTTGCCCGGCGTTCCCCCTTTAAAATTGTTCACCCCCTGGTCATGAGCAAGGCAAAAAACAGCATGGACAAATTTATCTTAGACGTTCAAAGGGGCTAACAGAGCGGGAATAGAAGAATAAACGACTCATTCGTACTTATTTTGGGTGTTTGCTGGCGCAAGAAAGGGCAAGATCAAGCTAATGACCCTTTTACGGGCTTTGACGCACAAAAACTATTGAAATTTAGGGGACGCTATTAATTCTACGTTGATTTCCCTTAAGTATTAAAGGTACCAAAGTTTTAAAAATCGCAAATCGAAATAGATTTTCCCTTTGGCACTGGTTTATCTGCGCCTTCTGACCTCGGACTCCAGGTGGGAAAAATAAAAAAACTAAATAATGAAATTTTTGGCAGGAAATGAACAAAAGGTTTTGGGAAAAAAGACATAAATTTGAGCCGTAATATTAAAAGCAGTAAAAAAACCCAGATTAAGTCATTTTCCCCGAGCCCAAAACCCCAAAGCATTGAAGACTCAGCAAAGCTCGCAGGACTCTGTTCGCGATGACCATGAATATGAAAGCGCGTTGTTCTTGGTTAAGGCCCTGGATTATTGGTTATCTTACTAAAAATAAACCAA
This sequence comes from Conus ventricosus, assembly GCA_018398815.1. NCBI lineage: Eukaryota > Metazoa > Mollusca > Gastropoda > Neogastropoda > Conidae > Conus > Conus ventricosus. The sequence goes on along the minus strand of CM031596.1, from coordinate 38,686,464 downwards.
CTTTACAAAACTAAGCCATAAGGTCGGCCATAAAGAAAACTACTTTGTTGCAGTAGACAAAACCCAGTGACAATACCCCCAATATCCGGTAAAGAGTTATAGTTTACGGCTAATTTTTTTAATAAATTCGAAAGATGTCAAGCTTTTTTTTTCCCCTGATTTATAGGTGGAGGCGTGGCGGCGGAGGCACTGGACTTTGACCTCCCCCGCCGCCTGTAATACCATCCCCAGGTACTTTTGAAAATCCTAGGTGTTATAACGTTTACTAATGGACTTTGCCTCAAAAAAAGTGTTGTTTTCGTTCTGTAGGTCGTGTCTTTATAAATTTTTGGATAGTTTCTTTATTCTGCCACTGGTTCGTAATTTTTTTCCCGGTTAGAGACCACTTCTGTTTTTGCTGATCTCTCTTTTTCAAGATTTTTAGTCTTTGGGTTTCTTTTTTTAAATATCATGTCCTAAGTTGGCGTCTAGCCTCAACGAGTTTTTTTTTTCTCTTTTTATATGTCATCTAGTTCACTAGTTTGCTAAAATTTTTTGTTAAATTTGCCCTAATGGTTCTTAAGCATGACAAGGGCCTTGTTCTCGCATGGCAATGGGGGAACATTTTAAATTTTTTTTAACGCTGTTTTTTCTGAAAAACTGGTTTCCTTCTATTGTATTTTTTAAATTTGCCGCTGATTGATTTAATTCTTTAAAGTTCCCTGTTTTGCATTTTTTTATCTGTCGGGGGGTTCTTGCAGTTGTTTTTTAAGTTTAGAAAATGCCTCCGCCCCTTTAATTTTGGCCCAACAAAGGCCCAAGGGGATTTTGATCTTTCACACTGAGTCTATTTCTAAATTTACCCCGGCTAAAAATTTGATGGGTCTTTTTTAGTTGTAAGGAACAAATTTTCCCTTTATCGTTTTTCACAAACAAATGATATCTTTTAATTTAAAATTTTGGGTCTATAAATTCGGGGTTCTTTGACCTAAACTTTGGTACAATGATTTAACCTTACTTTCTGTTAATTATGCCCCATGAGGTTGAGCGATGCTTGCAAAAGGGTCATTTCACTCTGTGTCTCCCGACAAAAAATCTAACTTCTTCGCTTCAATTTCCCGCCATGTTTTTAAATAATTAACTTTTTTTTTTGCTTTAAAAAAAGCCGGAACAAGTACATGGCTCGATTCTTACCCCCTGAAAAATGAAAGAACCCCCTTTGGGTGAAAGGAAATAAGGGAAATATTCTGTTTCCCAAAAAATCCATCTACTATTATGCAGATAAATTCTTACTGTCAAATTTCCAGCCTAGGAGCGGTGAAGGATTTTTGGGGCCCGGTTGCGCGTTTACTTTCAAAATAGCGCTCGATTCAACAACAGCCCAAACAGGACGTTGTGCAGAAACTGGGGGGGCATCGTTAAGAAAAAATTTATAAAATTGAGGGGCAAGAAATATTTTTTTACATAATGCGACATATTTTTAAACCCATTTATTATGGCTAACCGGGAACGAAAGGGTGATCTTGCGTTTCAAGGAATTGAAAAAGAAAAAAGCACTAAAAACTTAGAATAGACGCCGAACTGCCTAGGTGTAAAAACAGCAAAAAGTCTTAGCTGAAATTATGCGTTTGGAAATCGTTTCCCTTCCTTTGATTTTTAGTTTTTAAAAAACGCATGGGACCATCTTTCAAGGAGCATTAAAGCAGATTGTCATTGAACTAAATTTTAATGAAAAACAAAAACTGTTTTCAGATCATCAGGGCACCCAAGCAAAATACAGCTTTTTGACATCTCGTTAGGTTTGACGGGTTTGCAACCCTAAATTTGCAAGGGATTGAGCACCAAAATCAGTCAAATTTCAATTATTCGAAAAAAGTGATTAATCATACATATCCCCGAAGCAGGGCGACAATATTGGAATTTTAGTTTTTTTGCACTACGCAAGACGCTTAAAAAGGGATTTTTTGCTGTGTGAAGATGAAGAACCCTTCAAAAGAGCAGTGAAAGTTTTTTAATCCCAAAATAACGAAAGGGGGCAATTGGGTTCCCAAAAAATTGACGGGTTTGCCTTTAACCAAAAAATTTTTATAGTGGCGGGCCCTTAAAAACGTATTATTTCCAAAAAAAATTTTTTTACGGCAAAATAAGAAAAGGGGGGGGGTTTGGGGGGGGGGG
>CM031596.1:38679925-38684210 GCA_018398815.1 Conus ventricosus | reverse complement strand
GCCTTAAGTTTGCCTAAAGTCTGTATTCCGGTCCCCGTGGGTCGTAATGAACCCGGAGGGGGTCTTGCAGGGGAAAATCGCACGGCACGGGCCCCACTCCTTTTTCCCTTCACACCCGTCCTTTCCTCTCCCATGCGCTATGGGATTAAAAGGGGCGCTGACGGGAAAACTTTTGAGTAAAGGGCTTGCCGCGAGTGTATACGTTCTGAGCAAGAACATTGGGTGCTTTTCAATGGACAGTTTTCAGGATTTTTGAAAAAAAAACCGACTACTTTTTACTTTGGGAGGGAATGCCTAATGTTGTTAAAAAAGAAGTCATGCCCCCCTTAAGGTTTCTGTATTTGTTAGATCCCCTTGGGTTTCTTCATTTTAGTTGTATGATATGTACTTGTTCCCACTTCCCATAAGGGATTTTTGTTGTATTGTATGTACTTTTACCTCCTTGCCAAAGGAATTTTTAGTTGTTTTGATCTGTACTTGTTCACCTTGATAAAGATTTTTGTTGAAGTAGTGCATTTGTTATCCCCTTTGCCAAATAAGGATTTTCAGTTGTATTGATTGTACTTGTTCACCTTCCAATAAGGCATTTTTTAGTTGTGTTGATTTTATTGTTATCACTTTGCCAAAAAGGGCTTTGCAAATAGCAAAAAACTGGTCAATTTGTGTCAATTCAGTAAGGCCCAAATTTTTTTAAAAATGCAACAAAAAACCAAGAAATAAAGGGAGTTCATAAAAAAAGCAACAAGAAAAAAAAAAATTTAAAAAATTGTTTAGACAGCCCAATGAAACTTGCTATATAAGAAGCCCAAAAAAAAAATTGCTATATGTGCCCAAAATCAAAAATTGATATAAAAAAGGCAAGTGAAAACATTGCTTTTAAAAAGCGCAAGTGAAAACAAAAATAACCCCGGGGTTTGTGAAAAAACCCGCCGTCAGAGCCTTGGACAAGAAAAAGGGCCCCACTCAAAAAAACAAGGAAGAAATGCTGTTTCCAAGTGCGTTAAAAGTCTTCATTCAACGTGTTTTTAAAACATTTTTTTTTATCAGAAGGGTTTTAAAAAGCTCTTCTTTTCCGTGGGATTAACTCGTTTTTAAACTCCATGGCCCAAGTTGCCCCCACTTCAGGGTTTCACTAAGGGAGAAGGGGAGTTGGGCTTTCCCGTGTTTTACTTTTCAGAATGCCCCCCCTTTGTTTGGGCTGGAATGAAAAAAAATAAAATAAATTGTCTACAATGAAAGCAGTCTCCGTGAGGAAGGCACGTGGGGAAAGGAAAAAAATGAAAACAAAACCAAATGAAAAAGGACGTGACTCTGAAGAAAAAGGGACATAAAATTTCTCTCTCCTCTCTCTCTCTCTTCTCTCTCTCTCTCTCTCTCTCTCTCTCTTTTTTTATTTACGTGAGTTAAAATATTTCGAAAAAAAATTTTCCCTTTTTAGTTCCTTTTTGGAAGTACCAAAGAAATTTAGGTCGCGAATATTTTTAAGTGATAACCCCTAAAGGGTTTCAAGAATTAGTAGAATATCGTTTCTTTGAAGCAAATAGACAAAAAAAGATTTGTCAAAGGGAAATATGTAATTAATTTGCGAACAAAAGACCCTGAATTTGTGTTGTAAAAAACGTGATATTATGAATGGGAGGATTGCGGGAAGGAATAGGAGGGGGGGGGGGGGGGGGGAGGAAAGGGAGGGGAAAGGATGGTAAAATGGGTTATGAACCCCGGGGTGAGTGGTGGTAGTGCGTGAATAATGTCAGTTATTTTGCTTTTGTATGTAAACAATATCGATCGAAGGGGAAAATTTTTTGCTTTTTCGTTTGTTTCTGTATATCCCCCTTCAGTGGGGGGGCTTGGCCTAAACTGAATAAAAATTTGTATTTTTCTCCTTCTCTCTCTTCTCTCTCTCTTCTCTCTCTTCTCTCTCTTTTTCCCTCTCCTCTCTCTCTCTTCTCTCTCTCTTTTGTTATACCCCTCCCCTCTTTCTCCTTTTGCACTGAGTGTTTTTATCATTCATTATATTAGTAAAAAAGATGTTGAAAATCATGGTATTATGTTAGAATACAATGATACAGATTGGAAATATGTGGGGGTTGCGTGGGGTGCGTGCGAGCGTGCGTCCCACGGGCGTCGCGGGGTTTGGGTGTGTGTGTTGTGGTGGTGTGGTGTGTTGTGTGTGTGTGTGTGTGTGTGTTGTGTGTGTGTGTGTGTGGGGTTGGTGTGTGTGTGTGTTGTGTGTGTGGGGGTGGTGTTGCGTGTGTGTGTGGTGGTTGTGTGTGGTGTGTGTTGTTGTGTGTGTGTGTGTGGGTGTGTGTGTGTGTGTGTTGGGGGTTTTGTGTGGTGTGTGTGTGTGTGTGTGTGTGTGTGTGTGTGTGTGTGCTCGTGTGTGTGTTAGAGTTGGGGTGGGGGGGATTTAAAAAACGGCAAGAGCTAGATGAACATCTTTTTGGTTTAAAAACCCCGCCCCACAAAACCCCTCCCACCCCACCCACACAACACACACACACAACAACACACACACACACACAACACCACACACACAACGCTCACTACGGAGAGAGAGAGAGAGGGGAGAGGGGAAGGGGAAAGAGAGAGAGAGGAAGAGAGAGAGAAGAGATGGAGAAGAAACTCGATGGTTTTTAAAAAATAGGGGGGGGGGGGGGGGGGGGGGGGGAAACCATTAATTACACATGATAAAAACATGAGGGGTGGCAAACCAAATAATCCCCCAGAAAAGAATTCATAAAAGAGCAAACCAACCTACATGCCAGCCCCCACCCGTGGTCTTTTTTCCCATCAGTTGGCCCGTGTTTGCATGAGAGAGAGGGGAGGGGGAGGAGGAGAGAGGGGAGAGAGAGAGGGGAGGGAAGGAGAGAGAGAGAGAGGAGAAGGAGGAGAGAGAGAAGAGAGGGGGGAGAGGCCTTACCCTATTTAATTTGTTATTCTGTTAAGGGCCCTATTCATGTGAATGCCCCCTGACGTACGTAATTTCGTATTGTTGTAAACAAAGAGACGGAACTTGCCCCTTCACTCTCTGCGATCAAAATGAGTGGGTGGAGACGAAGAAGGTATGTCGATGATAACTCCCAAAAACCCGAAACAGAGACCCCGTATGCTGCAGCGCACTAATATTGCAGAGAAAAGTGCAAAAAAAAATTTATCCTTATGTTTCAGTGCCTACGATGCCCCGTCCCCCATTTTCAAAAACAAACACCACAAAACACACACACCCACACACACACACCACACCCTTGTCTTCTTCCCTCCCCCCTTTTTTAAAACTCTGGTTTTTTCCCTTTTTCCAGTCCCTTCCTTTTCTCTTTTCTCCCCTTTTTTACTCCTGTCTTTCAACAGCCGGGTGCATAAACCCGGACAATTGGCCGTGTCTCTGTAGTTTTGCGCAAAAAGCCCCCCGTATTTTTGTTGGTTGAAAGTTATACAAAATTTTTTGTCAGTCCGTTTATACATAATTATATATATTGTATATTATATATATATTTATTTTATTATAATATATATAATATATTATTAAAATATATATTCTTTTTTTTTACCCCCCGTCCGAAGGTCTTACGTCAACTGAAAGGTTCTAAAAAAGAAGTGATTTTTAGGAAAAGGCACATCATGATTTTGGTTGCATGTCTGTAAAACTAGCTAAAAAACGAAAAACCTATTAGAATATTTTAGAAAAGCAACGCATATCGTGAAAGAAAACGGTAAGTGATGTTTTTTCCCTTCCACCTTGGCGGAGACACGGTGCTTCTTCTAATGAAAGTGTATTTCAGGCCTCGTTTGGCAATCTGATGCCAATGAAACACGGTTATTTTTTCAAATAAAAAAAATAACATCTTTCCTCAACCGAAGTAATGTTCAAGTAACTTTTCCCCCCTTTCTTAAATGAAATATAGCTTCAAAACAGTTGGTTAAAAAGGGCTCTTTTACATGAAACGGGTCGGAATTATCTCATCGAGAAATTGGTGGCACCTTTTCCAAAGCGAATTGTGTTAAGTATTCTTGCGCATTTTTTTGGTTTTGGGGTTTCCTTTTTGAATGCATTGGTTTCAAAATGCTTTTATCAAAGCTTTCATGAAAAAGCGAGTGTTCCCATCGATTTTTGTGGCTGATTTTTATCTGGAACCCCGGGCTTGCAGGGGAGATGGAACAGAAAGGGGCGGGGGTGGGGTGGGGGGGGAAGGGGTTTTTTGTGGTGCCGTGCACGGTCTTCCCTTTAAGACCCTCTTAGTTCCCCCGTCGACTGGGGCCGCCTGGGAATGGCTTGACGGCAAGACTT
>CM031596.1:38646306-38671425 GCA_018398815.1 Conus ventricosus | reverse complement strand
GAGCCCCAGACAAGGGGGGACAGAATAAAAAATAAAAAAAAAAAACCCCTGTGATAAAAACGGGCAGACAGTAGATAGAAAGATAAGATAAAAAGACAGACAGATAGACAGACGACATCGACTTCATACACATAAATGCTTCATCTGTCGTTTGCTAAGAAAAACAGTTTAAATTTATGGGGAGAAGAGGAGAGAAGATAGAGAGAAGAGGGGAGAGAAGAGAAAAAAGAGAGAGAGAGGAGAGAGAGGAGAGAGAGAGAGAGTACTACTTATACAAACCCTTCTACTGCCCTTTTTGCTAGGAGAACTTTTTTAAATTTATGGGGAGAAGAGAGGGGGGGGGGGGGGGGGGGGGGGGGGGGGGGGGGGGGGGGGGGAGAGAAACGTATTTTGTAGGTATTTTCCGTCCATCTGTCATTTTGCAAGAGAAATTTCAATTTAGGGGGAAGAGAGAGAGAGGGAGAGAGAAGAAGAGAGAGGAGGGAGAGAGAGAGAGGAGAGGAGACGTTATTTTGTGTGTTATTATAACACCCTCGTCATTTTACTGGGGGAACATTTAAAAAATTTATGCGTCATTTCCCCAACGAAAACATTCCCGAAAAGAGCTCAAAACTCACAAGTGATTAAATTTTCCCTGTCCACAGGTGCCCAAATAGAAAACACTACCTTACGCGGGAAAATGAGTGGGGTAATTTTTCCGTGAGGGTCCACAACCAAAATGGGTGAGAAAGGTTAAATAAAATAAAATAAAATAGGCCATATCGGGACATAACTTTTATGCTGTGAACAAAAAGAGGAAGGCATCGATCTTCAACTGGTAAATTGTGCATCTGTCCCGTTCTGACAATTGATTTCAGTCTTTGAACCGTGTATATCTTAACTGTGTCATTTACCGACTTTTTTATGTTGTGATTAAAAAAAAAAAAAATGAATTTGAAAAAAGATATAAAAAAAAAATTGAAGACTGCACAACAATTAGTTTATACCGGGTTTGGTTTATGATGGAAACAGTTTTGACCCTATCTATTCCATGCTAAAAATTTGGTTAAAAATTGCAAGAGACAAAATAAACCAAACCGCTCCTTGAGAAACTTTCTTTTTTCGGAAAAAAAAAAAAAAAATATCAACACTAAATTTTTCATTTTAAATTATTTTTTAAATGCAAGTTTTGTTGACGTTTCATTATTCTTTTTGTGGGTGTATTTTTCGGATGTTATCATACTTTTTTTCAAAAAACACATTTTTTTTATTGTTAGGTCTTGGTTATCCTAAATGATTTTGTAGTACACAAATAAACCGAGAGAGAGAGAGAGAAGGAGGGGAGAGAAGAGAGAGAGAGAAGAACTTTTAACCCCAACAACAACATGAAAATTATACGAGAGGAACCCCTTGTAGATTTCATTCCGGCAAAACCCCCCAAAAATCAAAGCAGATGTTGCCCAATTTTTTTAATTTTTGAGAAAAGGCACTTTTTTGACTTTAGAACTACATCTGCGATGTGAACGTGACGGCAACTGGCAAAAACTGACCGTTTGGAAGTCACTGGGGCCCGGACTCCAGCGTCAAATGCTGCCGTCATGTAGCTGGTGCTCAGCGACCCCGGCCCCCTGTCTTCTGTGCTGGGCACTGACCCCCGAAGACATCGTGCGGACGCTTTGGGCGCCGGTGTGAGGTCGGCCGCACGACTCCAGGCCAAGGCCTTCAAGATTGCCCCCGGGTCCCCGGTGTTACCTACAGCGCAAGTAAGTGGGATGATGATGATGAGAATGATGTAAAAGATGAAGATGATGATGAAAAGTGATGAAGGGCTAAACGGGACATTTTTGGAGCTTGGTTTGAGAATGTGAAGTGTGTGGTGCGTGTGCGGCGTGAGTGTGTGTTTTTGTATGTCTGTCTGTACGCCCCCGCGCATGTGTTTGTGTGTGTTTTTGTGTGTGTGTGTGTTGTGGTTGTGTGTGTGTGTTGGTGTGGTTGTGTTTATTTTGAAGGGAGGGCGCTGAAAAAAATAAAAATAGGGGACTTTCATTTTCCCCCAAATAAGCAAGTAAAATTTCAAGGGGTTATTTTTCACTAAAATTATTTTGGGGTAAACATATAAAACATCTCGTGGAAAAGGCAAAAAAGAAAATTGCGTTACGCGAGCCTAACTGGAATCCCTCTAATAAATTAGGATCAATTTATCCAGTCGCCTTTTGGGGCGTTCGTTCGATTTTTAATTTGGGCAAGAAGTATTTTTTACTGCCCCAAAGACAAAAAAATTTATGTGTGTGTGTGTGTGTGGCGTGCGCGCGCGCGCGTGCGAGGAGAGGGGTTTTGGGTTTTTTTTTTAATTTGTCTGTGGTGAATAAATGTTGCGTGCCGCATCCCCACGTGAGTGGGGGGAAAGGGGGGAAGTGTGGTTTTGTGGGGTGTGTTTTGTGTGTGTGTGTGTGTGTGTGTGTGTGTGTGTGTTTTGTGTGTGTTTGTGTTGTGTGTGTGTGTGTGGGGTGTGGGTGTGGGGTGGGGGTGTGTGGTGGTGTGTGTGTGTGTGTTGTGGGGTGTGGTGTGGGGTGTGTGTTGGGGTTGTGTGTGTGTGTGTGTGTGTGTTTTTAGTTTGTGTGTGTGTGGGGGTGATTGGATGGTGTATTTTTTTTTGTTGCTGTTGTGGGTTTTTTTTTTTTTTTTAAATTTAAATTTTATTTTATGGGTTTAGGAGAGAGAGAGAGAGAGAGAGAGAGAGAGAGAGAAAAACGTTTTGGACGCTTTGATTTTTTTATTGCTTCAGCGAAGTTAGCCAAAAAGGGCAAGGGGGTTCCACACATATTTTTTGAAATCCCCTCATTCATAAATTTCATAAAAAAAAAATAATCATGATAGAAAACAATACATCAAAACAAATATTACAAATTTTTTTTTGCGTTTTTAATGTTGCCGGGCATCTTATACCCGTTTCATTGGTGACAAAAATTAAACACAAAAGTAGAATTTATATCTTCCCTTCCCTATCGCACCCCGCACCCTCCACCCCCACCCCGCCCCCTCCCCCGCCGCCACCCCCCCCCCCTACCCCTCCACACTTCCCTTTTTCCTTCCTGACCAACGGGGCCTCCTTCCTTTGCCCCTCTCTCTCTTCCCCTCCCCTAAATAAAAACTGCAACACCCACGCATAAAAGGAAAACCCAAAAAAGAGCACCCGTCACTCACCCCGCTCCCGTCGCACAAACACCGCCCCTCCTAGCTTGTCCCCCCCACCCCCCCTTCCCATCCCCCCCCCCCCCCTTTCATAAAAATAACTGTTCTCTCACTCCTCGCCCCGCCCCCTCACCCCCCCCCCCCCCTCTCCACCCTCCGCACGCCCCCTCCCCCCCCCACCCCCCCCCCCCCCCTTTTCCCCCACCCCAAAAACCCCTTTCTCAAACGCACACACCTTGGCCAAAAAACATTCAAAAACCACCCAAATTTGACTACGGGACTTAGTTTTTTTAATTATTAGGTTCTGTTTTTTATTTTTTTTTATTTTCATAGCTTCCACTATATATTTACAAAGGAAAATTTTTGGTTGAATTATAATTTGTTAAAAAGATCCCTTTTCCCTTTTTAATTGATGGGGGATATAATATATTAAAAAAGGGAAAGTTTTTTACGACGAATTCTGAGAACTGTTGACAGGGAAAATAAAGTGTACTTAAATTTTCAAAATTATGACCACACCATACACATTTTGTGATTCTCTATCCCACACCAGTGTTTTGCAATACCTAAGCCGTGTACTCTTAATCAAAACCCTTGTCAGGCTTCTTCATTCTTTTGTTTGTAATTAAAGTTAAATATTTCCCGGGTTCAAAAACAGTTTTAAGGGAAAATAATCCCAAAGAGTATTTATCACTAGTTTCAATCTCTGAGTGCCTTTTTTTGCTTGTAGCATGATATAAGCCTGTCCTTGAATTTTTTTGATAAAAAACCCCCCCTTAAATTTCCCCGGGAACATTTTGGCAAGCCATACTTTTCCCAAACCATTTTTTTATTAAAATATTTTTTTACTCTCAAACCCCATTACAACACTTTTTTTAGCCGCATTGCACATCTCATAAGCTTGTCTACATTTTCTATTCATCGGCAGTCAAACCAATGGGGAACCCATTTATTTAAAACGAAATTTTTTTGCTGCTCTGACGATAGGGGGATTTCTTCCTGTTTTTTTCCCATAAACCATTTTTTTTGGAAGGGAGTCCCGGGGGAGCCCCCAAAAATCGTTGATAGAAAAAGTTAACTTTTTCTATTTCTGTTACATCTTCGAGACCCCAGATTTCTGCTGCTTAAAGTTAAAAAGGGTTAAATTTTGGGGCATCAAACAGTTTCCAGAAAATAAAAGGGATCAATCGTACGTAATCTTCAAAACCCGTTTAAGGATCTCCATCACCCCCTTCTTACCTTTCTTACTCATTTCAAGCAAAGAAGCATCTTACTTAATTTTGTGTAAATCCCAGACCTAGGTTTTTTGTACGTATTTGTTCCCTTTTAATGCTTCACTTCCTTTCCCCCATTTTCCCCTTACCCCCAAGGGTTTAGCCTTTTTTACAAAAAAACCAAACTACTTTGTTTTATCAAAATTTAAACCTAAAAAGCAATTATTGCTTTTTTTTTTTAAAATTGTTTTGTAAATTTTGAAACCCTATGACTGTTTCTGACAGCAAGACTACTTTAAATCTGCAAAGAGCAGCAAAAAATAGCCCCGATAGATCCGGGTCCCATCTGAACCCCGTGCTTACCCTCCCTAATTAATTCCGGGGCCCAATTTTCATTGAAAAAAAGTAAACTTTAAACGGACGAGTATCACCCTTTTTTTTTACGCCTTTTTTGGGGCAGCCCGAATGTCTAAATTTCGAATTTTTGTCTCTGACACAAGCTTTTACTGAGTTGTAGACCCCTTTTTTTAGAGCTTTAAACAACTTTCCTTCCAAAACCATTTTACGTAATCCAGCCCTTAAAACGTTTCTTTTCACCGGTAAAAAGTTTTTCCCAAAATCAAGGGAAAGCTAAAATAGAGTTTTTATTTTTTGTAGTTATTTAGGGAAACAATAGTTTAACAGAGTAAAAATATGACCCAATGAAACTAAAACCCTACTCAAAAACCCAGCCTGTTCTTCGCTTTTTTCCCCTTCTTGTTCTGCCCACTGAGTGACCCTCTTATTTAGAATGCGTGTGAAAATTTTGCTGACGACATTTTTTGGTTAGGGCATCCCAAACGGTAATTATCAGGTAAAAAAAAACACCCCCTTTCTTGTGGTTGGAATTTTTAATAGTTTTGCACCATTTTTCCCGGGAAAAGGGTTAACCCTTTTCCCAAAAATCTTTTTAAAAAGATTTTGCGAGAAAGGAAAAACAAAGCATCGTTTGGCTTTTTTCCAGAAACTCGCCAAAAATTTTAAACAAGGGCCAAGCTTTTGCCCTTTTTTAAATTTTCTAATCCCATATTAAAAATTCCCCCTTTAAGAAAATAGGATTGTTAAAAAAGGGTTCTTGCGACTCCCCGGTCGGGTCTCAAATACGATTTCCTTTTTTAAAGATAAAGGGGATTGCTGTGTTGAAAAGATTATGGAAATGTTAAAACCCACGGCCCTTTTAGAAACCCTCTTTATATAGCACTGTTTTTCTGTTCATGATCTGAGGGTTTTCCCAAAAAGTAATTTTGGGGTCATTACCCGCGTTTTTAGTTTTCATTTTTCGTTCTTTATCAAATTCTTGTCTTTTGGGAAAATAAAAGGGTTTATACTGTCTCCTTTCTTCAACGTTTTTAAACCCCCATAGGTTCCTTTAAAGGTTTTTTTTCCCTTTGAAATGGTTCAAATACCTTTTACAGTTCTCTTTTTTAGAGAAATTTCCTTTATCAACCACCCCATTTTTGTTTTTTTTTTCCTGCTGCCAACAGTTTAAAATCATGGCGGCTGCAGCTCCATATAATTTTTTTAAACAAAAATTTTCAAAGAGGATTTAAAACGACAGAAAGAGCCTGAAGAGTTTTTTTTAATACAACATTTACAATATGGGAAAATTAAAAGTTAAACCGAACTTTATTCTAGAAACCCAATTGTTTCCCAAACTTTACTTTCTTATTCTTTTCTCTATTGACATCGAATTGCCGTACGTTTAAAAAAACATTTCGCGGGCAAAAATTCCCGAAAAGGAAAAATCCCAAATAAAAATCGTTCCGGAACTGAAAAGAAAATTTGACATTCCCCCCCCCCCCAAAAACCCCCAACTTTTTTGAAATGTAAAATGTAAATTTAACACTTTTTTCCATGGGGGAGAAATGTAAGTAAAATGCCATCCCATCCCAGAACACGTCCCGTTTAAAAATAACACAATCAAAAAATGTAGCACAAATTCAATAAAGTTTTCCCCAAAATTATTCACAAAATTACCCCTTGACTGTCTGCTAAAGTCATGAAAAATCGCCCGGTCGTCACCCCAATCATCTTAAATCATTAACGGAAATAAAAAAATACTTCCCCCCGTTGGGCTTTTTTCCTGCCCCTGCCCTAGAGTTGAAATCTCCCATAGTAAAAGGTTTTACATCTTAAATTATTTAGAGTTTAAAAGAATGTTTTCTTCAACAAATGATTCCATCTTTTTTTATTTTTTTGGCTTTAAACAGGAATTTTTCGGGTGCGACGTACGTTGCAATCATCAATATGTCTTTATCAATTTGGGGAAACACGCATTTTCTAGTTTTTACTCCCCCCCACAGTTTTTTTCGCTTTTAAAATGTACCTCGTTACATAACTCTAAAAAACATTTGCGTATTAAAAAATAACAAACCACCAGAATTTCTCCCTTGTTTTAACAGTTTCTTTGCGGGCACAAAAGTATTTTATTTTAACAGAAAATTTTCCCATTAAAATAAAATTTGTCATCCACAAAGGTTTCCGTCAAAAAAAATTGAAACAAAGAGTTAAAACAAAAATTTTATAAAAAGAAATATCTTTAAAGTTTAAACTGTAAAATTTTTTCGTTTTGTACGCCGGAATTTCAGGTCACAGGGAAATGGTCCTGCCGTCCTTTTGGTTTTTTTTTCCCCTAGCATTTCTGTCCGAACGACGGGAAATTTTCTTTCCCAGGATTTTTTGTTCGCGGGGTGCCTGGGGGGTCGGACTGTTTATTTTGTGTCGGTGGAAAAAAATCCTGCACGCCATACTGCGCGACTCACCCCCGCCCAGGGCTTGCACGGGGTTGCCCGAACGCAGGTGGCTGTGACGTGGTGGTGACGAAGGGGGGAAATCCCCTCTTTGTTGTGGTCGGAGGATGCACGCCCTTTCTCTGACCTCTGTTTTGTCATCTGTTTGGGTGAAGCGTCTCTGTCGTCGTCGTTGGCACCGCCCAATGTCCGCTTGGCGTTTGGATCCACCATTTCCCGCGTAGGTTCGAGGATCGGGTTTGCCTGGGCTGCACCACTAACTGCCCCCTTTCAAAAAAAGGGGCCATTTTCCCCTTTGCTGTCTTCGCTTGGGCAACAACGGGTGGCTTGCATGTGTGTGGGTCGTTGGCTACTGCACCCCTTTTGGGTTTTTTCAATCTATGCGGAAGTCTTTGTCGGTAAAATTGCCTTTTTGGCCTTCCATTGATTGAATTTACTATTACGGGTGGGGGTTTCCCCTTTTTTCCCGCTTTGGCCTAAAAGAGGGCCCGACGATGTCGTCTACTAAACCAAATTTTCTTGTTCCCCTCCACACTTTTCGGGGCCCCCGCCCACAGCTCTGGCACGGGGGGGGGGAGCTGTTATCATCGAAAGGGATAAGACGTTTTTCCCCCGCTGGGGTTGATGACGTGCGATTTTTTTTTAATTAATCCCTTTTAAAAAACTACCATCATTGAAAGTTTAGTGGCAAATAAGTAGAGAATTTTATGCCGATTACGCTGATGAAAAAATTTAAAAAGAGATCAGCCAGCTTCCAAATGCAAAAAACCACATTTCCGGTTTTCCCTGCGGATTTTTTCCTGGGCACTTTTTTTGTGCTTTATGGCAGAGCGAGTCACTGTGCACTGAAAATGAGAATCGAGTCATGCAACAAACGCCCGGGAGATACTATTGTTTGGTTTGTGGCCAAAACCCTTCTGCGTTGGGTTGGTGCCATTAAAACTGAACCCTGGACCAAACTACGGAAAACAGGATAGTGGGGCAGGCATCGGTTTAAAAACCCAACGGGTTTCCGTTCAAAACCCCTTTTTCAGTCTTCGGGGATTTACATTTCCCCCGGCGGAGAGGGCTCAGCAAATACTAGATCCCATTAATCGACAAGATGACAGATTCCAGTCCATGGAATCGAACATAAAGCGTATGAGGCAAGATCTGAGTGAAATTAAATCGGACATCGGACTTGTCAGATCTCAGTGTGAACAGATCGATAAACATGGGGTAAACAAAAAAAGCAAAAGAGCATGGGTTTTTTAAAAACCTTTTTTCAGGACACTGCTGCGGTTTTGTCAATAAACTGTTTGCAGAGAATGAAAACAGCAAAAAAGAAATAAAGAAACGACAAAAAAGACAGGGTGATAGGGCCAAGCAAATAGGGGGAAGGAAAACCAGTATTTTACCAATCCTGACTAAACTTGTCAACCCCCGGGTTTTTTTTGGGGGAAAAAGGGGCCCGGGAAAAGCCCCCTTTTTCCCGTGGCGGAAGAGAGGGGACAGAGGGGAAAACAAACAACAGACAGAGGGGCGGGCAGACACACACACACACACACACACACCCTTTCCCCCCTTCTAAAATTAAATGCCCATAAAACCCGCACACTTTTCTGACAAATTTTTCCCCCTTCAAACTTTGTAAACGGGGTTTGAAATCTGACACTTAAATTTTTCGGCCGCGGCAGGGGGGGGGGCACCTAGCCTGCCCCGTGTAAACGAAACACACTCAGTTTGGGGTTGCACCCCCCTTTTGGGGAAAAGTCAAGTTTGCCATCAGATCAAAGGCTGTCGAGGGTGGCACCCCCGGGGCCGCTTGTTTGAGCCACCATCAAAAAAGGCTGTGTTTTTTCGCGGTTGTGACACTGTGTTTTAATTGGTTTTTTTAAAAAAAGGCTAAAACGTTACTGAAGAACGGGTTTGTTATTCGGGGCCCATAAGTTTTTTTTTAAAACTGAAATTTTAGGGAAAATTTGTTGAAAAAATTTTGTTGGGGTTTGGGCCAGGGGAAGGCAAGCTAACTTTTCACATTTTTGCCCGAAACAGCGTTCTTTCCCTTAAAGGGCAAAGGGGAAAACACGGCTGTTTCGGGACTTGTTTGGGATTGTTAAAACAGTTTCCCGTTTTTAGGGGGCAAGCGATTTGTGTATTAAGTGTGTATACTTTTCAATTTTCTAACCAGTTCATCTTTTTTTTAAGTGTCCCCTTTAATGAAAAACTGAATGGCGATTTTGAATGTTTTTTGGAAAAAAAACCAAGATAGGGTTAGGCAAAACCTTTTGACTTTTCCCCAGTATGGGGGGAGTAGTGTGTGGCTAGCACTATCTTCATAAAAAATGTTTAAAAATTTACAATGACGGATGTATTAAAACCCCTACAAAAATAGTTTTAAAAAGTTTAGGTTTGACACAGCGAGACCGCGACCTTTTTTTAAAAAGGGGAACGTCAAGCGAAAAAAAAAATCAAAAAAGCGAGAGACGGGCTTCCCCAGGTGAGGGGGGGGGGTGGGGGGGGTATTCATTTGGGTTTGGAAAACGCGCCGGGTGTGGGTTGCGGGGGTTTTTGTTTTTCCATTAAAAGGTGTGTGGGGGTAGTGGAGAAGATATTTACTGGGTTTTGGGCGGGTTGGTTTTTTTTATAAAATATTTTGATCATGGCAAAACCAAAGAAAGTGGGAGTTTTTTAAAGCTGAAAAATACTTGACAACATTTTGGTCCCAAAGCAAAATTTTTGTTATGCTTTGGTTTGAGTTGAGACGGCGGGCCCCCTTCATTTCTCGCAAAATAAAGAGATTCCCTCTTTGTTGAATCCTTATGCAAAAAGGTTTTCTACATTTGGGTTTCTTTTTTTTTCACAGAAAAGGCTACTTTTATGGGGAAAGGATTTGAAATTTAATGTTTTCCCAAGCAGTGAGGAGATTTAGAAATTTTTGGAAACTACCCCCGCCAAAAAACCAATTCCAATTTCCAAACCACCCCTAAAAATCCGCAGCAGTGAGAGGGGAACCAGCGTTTCCCCCTGAGCGGTAAAGGTCACAGTAGCAAGCCGTTTTTTTTTAGCGTTTTTTCCCTGAGCGGTAAAAGGGGTCACGTAAAACCCGGTTCTTCAGACGTAAGATCTTTTTTTAGTTTCCCGACTGCGGGAGCGGTGGGGGTTTTTTTGATTTGGGCTGCTACCCAAACCAGTGCGCCCCGCACGAAAAGAAGGGCTAGAAACCCCAAGCAATACGGGTTTAAATCAGGCAGCTCCCCTTTTTAAAAACCTAGAAAGGCACGAGCTCCCCCACTGAGGGAAGATTTATTTTTAAAATCCCGCCTAATGCGGGAGCGGTGGGGTTTGTTTAGATTTGACGCCTTAAAATTTCCCAAAAAAGGCACTTCTTTGGCCCTTTAAAAATATTTGCTGTGATTACGGGCTTAAACGGCTTGCTTCAACGTCCTGCTTCAATTTTTTTTGGCTCCCGCACACACACGCACGCCCCCCCACCCCCCCCCACGCACGCACTTCCCCCCCCACCCCACCCCGGACTGTCTATTGTGTTTTTGTTTTTTTGGGGTTTGTGTTTTTTTGTTTTTTTTTGTCCTCCCCCCCCACGCTTTCACACCCCCCACCCCCACCTGCCCCACCCCCCACCCAGAAAAGCACCATTTAAAGTTCCTTCAAATTTTAACAAGTTATTTTTTAATTTCTTATTAAAGTTACTTCTAAGTTGCCCTTTAAGCCCTTTTTCAATTATCCCCAAGTTTTTACTTAAGTTATTTCCCTAATTTTTTAAAATTAAGTTCCCCCCAATTTTTTAATAAGTTCTTAATAATTTCTTGATTAATTTTTTAAATTAAGTTCTTAAACATTTTCTTAATAAGTTCTTGATTAAGTCACCCTTAAAAGTACAACCAAGTTCTTTATTAATTTAATCTTATAATTTTTAAAAAAAAATAAAAATTATTTTTTTTATCTTAAATAGTAAATGTTTAAGAAAGTACACACCGCCTCAAAAAACGCGTTTCGTTGAGGTTGTTTTTCTCAGCGTTCTCAGCATGGGATTTTAAAAGGAAGGTTTTAACCCCGAAGAAACCCGCATTGATTAAAATTTTCGGGTCTATGGAAATTTTCTTTTTTTAACCCAGGTTTTTAATTTATTAAACTTCCATTTTTTAATACCCCCAATGATCTTTTTTTTAAAAAAAAAATTTTTAAAATTAAGTTCTTAAAATTTTAATTCCTTTTTAAAGGGATAAAAAAGATCCCTTTGTTTTTGGGGGGTTTTTTGGCTTTTGCAGTTTGTTTTTTTTCTGTATTTAACGGTTCGGGTTTTTTTTAACTTCTTTCGTTTCTTTGGGGGGGCCATTGTTTTATTTTTTATAGCCTTTTAATAACGGGCCCCCAAAGCAGCAATGGCCCCAAAAATTTGGCAACATTTTAAATTTAAAAATTCCCTTTGAAGATTTTGGGGGCCCCTTGTATCACATGGAGTTTTTTATAGTTTGGCATTGAATAAACTTGTTCGGGGCCTTGGCGGGGGGTTATTTTTTTCCCATAAATCTGAAAACATTTTTTTTTTTGTCTTTTCCCACCTGCTAATTTTTTCCCCCTGCTTCAACACGCCCAGGATTTTTAAGGGTCTCCCCCAAAATTCCCAAAGCGTTTTTTGG
This sequence comes from Conus ventricosus, assembly GCA_018398815.1. NCBI lineage: Eukaryota > Metazoa > Mollusca > Gastropoda > Neogastropoda > Conidae > Conus > Conus ventricosus. Next base: position 38,659,611 of record CM031596.1, on the reverse strand, counting down.
GTTATTTTCTCCCCCTGTTTCAGTGTTTTCGGGTTTTCTGATGATTTTCCACCCTCTTTTCATTTTAAAGGGAAAAAAAAAACCCTATATGTTTAAAAAAAGTTTTTAAATCCCATGTTTGGGCTGGCGAAAACAATGTTCCAAATCTATAGTTTTAAATCACATCCTAGAGACCCTAATGACTTTGTTAAAACTGGATCTTGCTTTTAAATCATACGTAAAAACTTTTTTCAGAATCAAGGGGAGAAAATTTTTACTGACTAGTTTAGTGTACAAACTAAAACCGTTTGCCCCACATTTTCACCATTCTAGACCCCGCTGCGTTTCATACCGTTAGATTTTTTAAAATGTCTTGCGGCGCCATCTGTTAAAATCTTTTTTCAATGCTAAAATTCATTCCGGGGAACTGTTTTGTTTTTCCACACCTGCAAAAAAAATACACCCTTTTCCCCTTTTTTGGGGGCATAACAGCTTGATCCAATTTGGGTTTCATTCTTAATTTGGGGAAGGGTTTTAAAGGCCCGCCTTGAAGTTTTAGTAGATAAATCACTTTTCATGTTTTTTATTAAATTTAATTTTTTTTTTTATAAAAAGACCCCAAAAAAAATTGTTCCCTAACCTTGTATCCCATTTTGCGTTATTGGAGGACTAAGTGTAGGAAAAACCAAAAGTTTGGAAAAAGCTTGTTAAATTTAAACCCCCAGCAGATTTTGGCAAACTAGACTTTGGGGGATTCAGCAAAGCGGGAATTGCTTCATTGCAGCTTGGGTTGCCACAAAAAGTTTTTTCAAATTTAAGGGCAAGGAAAATTCCAGCCCAATATAAAAAATGTAAAAAAAAAACATTTAAAAAAAAAGGCTTCCTCGCAATAATGATAAAGGGGGCGCTGTGGTGAAAGGCCCCTTGTTTTTAGGGGAAGTAATTTCGCTTTTTGAAAAACTGGGGAATAAAGGCGGGGAAAAAAGACATAACAAGCTATGGAGCAACTCCCGCTGCACAAGACGCCTATAAAAGGGGCCGAGACTTGAGCAGTTAGATTTTTTTAAATGACACACTAAAAAGACAGGGGCATGCAGCTTACATTTTTAAAAAAAATTTTGATCAAGAAATTTAAAACAATATTATCTTGTAACGGGGAAAAACCCAAACGAGACTTTCCCCCCCACCAAAATTCAGTGACTTTTATAAACCCCATCAGAAAAAAAAAAATTGCAAAAAAACCCGGGTTTTTTTTTCGTTGGTTTTGACCTTTTGTGTTTTTTGTTGCACTTAATATTGGCTGAATAAAAAATGAAAAAAATCTTTTATTCGCCCAAAAGGGAAAATTTTGGAAAGGGGTTTTTCCCCCCCCAAAAGAAATTTAAAAAAGCAAAGGGCCAAGGGGCAGGAGTCAGTGAACAAACGAAAAGGGAAAGGGTTTATCTAAACAAGCAATTTGGAAAATTTATTTACCCCCCCTAGAGGGAATCCCAGAGCCCACACTTTTTAAATTACAACTCCAAACGACACCCTTTCAAAGGGAAATTTTCTATTTTTACCCTCTGATAGGTTTTAGACAAAAAAAGTTTAAGAAACGCACTTACAGTCATTGACGTAGTTTCAAGATACAAAGATGGGGAAACCCAAATTAAACCCAAAAGAGTGCTTCGCTTTTGCTTTTGAATACAGCTGAAAAACCCAAGGGAGGCCACTAACTTCCCCTTGGGCATGATTCAAGTCGAGGGATGGAAAAAAAATTTTTAAAGGCCCAAGTAAATTCAATTATTGTTAAAACACAGATTTACTATTAGAAGAGGCATTCCGGGAGTTCACAGATCACAGGTTTTTAGTTGAAAACTTTAAAAACATTTAAAGCCGAAAGATTTTCCCTCCAACCAGAAATACAAAAGGGGTTTTGAAAAATTTTTCGCAAAAAAGAAGGGGTTGAAGTTTTTGCCCTCATTTTTGCGCGCCAATGAATAATGAAAAATTTTAAAAGGGCAAAAACCCATTACCAAGAAAACAAAAGAAAAACAATAAATGTTTTTGGGGGGGAGAAGTTCTTCATCCAGCAAATATTACCATTTGGTTTGAAAGTAAGGTACCTTTATTTACCGGGGGAAGCAAAAGGGGACACTCGCATCAGGGCAACAGATCCAAGGGGGGGGAGTGTTACCCATATAATAAAAAGAATTGTTTAAAAATGAATCCGCCCGTGTATTTTTTACGAGAAACTGACCCCAACAAAACAACCGCTCCTCAAAGGGTCTTTTTTGAAAAGAAGAAAATTTCAGATAAAATTTCCCCCAGACACAGTTCCCCCCTTTAATTAATTTCCCGGGTTTTCCCGTTTCCCAAAAGCATATGAAAACTCTGGATTAACAAAAACACCCGTTTTGTTTTGTTCATCTAATTTACTTTTTGTTAAAACTGTTGTTTTTGATCTCTTTAGAAATTTGATCGCATTTTTTCTTGTCATGATGAAAAGTTTTTATTGCCAAAAAAATGCTTCTTTTTAGTTTCATGTGAAATTTTTTACTGCACAACGCTGCGAGATATTTTCCCCTTTCTTTTCTTAATGATTTTTTTCCTGGCTCGAAAACTGTACTTTTTTACCTTAACCCCCCCTACCCTTGGGTCCCTTTCCGATAATTCATCCTTCATCTTTCCTAAAAAACCTTTTTTATTGTTTAAATTTAAAGCAAAAGGGGAATCTTTAGGGTTTAACCCGATGAAAAAAAAACCATCCCCGGTGTCCTTTTAGCACTTCCCTTTTCCAAAGTCTTTATAGATGTCTTCAGTAGGGAAAATCTATAACAAAACTGTCTGTAACGTGTAAAGTACTCTGGAAATCAGGATACAGGGCCTTTAAAATAGTCATAAAGAAAAATCTAACATCAAAACTTTGATAATTCTAAAACAGTAAAACCCCCTAAAAAACAAAGGGTTTTTCCAAAAATTTTACTTTCTTTTTTTTAAACATTAAGCCAAAAAGTGGGCATGAAATCTTTTTAAAATCCTGATAATTTGGTTTTTAAGGGCAGCTTAAATTTCTTTTGTTCCTCTGGTGACCAATCTAAAATCTTTGGGGTTTTTGGGCGAAAATTTTCCATAGTCTTTCCAAAAAAAGCTGTTGTTTATCAGCTTGAAAAAAATCTTTTTCTGAAGCAATTTTTGGGTTTTTGTTTTTGGGCCGTGTTCCCATGATGTATGGTTTAAAGAAAATGTTTTTTGGGTCGAAAAACAATTATGCGATGAACACTGTTAACTTCAAACCATGTCTTAAATAAAATTGTAGAAGTCTGTAATACAGACATAAATTTTTTTTTTCCCCCGAAGATTAGGCACAAATTTAGGGTGGGTTTTCTTGGAACCATCTTTAGATTTTTTGCTGCTAAAGGGTAGTCATTATGCAGGTATGGATTAAAGAAAGGGTAATTTTTAAGGGCAACTTCTAGAATGAAACCCCGCTGTTTTATCAAAGGGGTTTTAAAAAGCCCCAACCCCCTTTTTTTCCTTTTGAATAATTTTTCGTACCCGTGTGCTTTTTTAAAATTTCGTTAAAGGAAGTGGTTGCGCCATTCCCCCAAACCCTACAGAAGTTTGCGTCTAAATACATGAGATAGTTAGACCTTTTTCCCCGGAAATTTAAAAGTTTGTCCATTTTTTTTTTGTTTGCTTTACAGTAATGAAGCGGGCGCCCAAATAATTCCCCCACGCAAACCTTTTTTAATCTCTGAATCATTGGTTTGGTCAAAAATAAATCAATCTGTACTCCAGTAACTTTAAAAAAGCGTCCCAACTCTCCCCGGGCGCAGAAAAGTAAGCGCAGGGTCCAGGCTGTAAAGTTTTTTGCAGGTCTTTTTATAATTTTCAAAGGGGTCCGCCAACAAAAAATACATCTGCCATCAAAAATAAAGGGGTTATGATAGTCCCCCCACGTTTTACCTTTTTAAATTCTGCCACGCATCTTGAGCAAGTTGGTAAACGGAGTCGCGAAAGGGGCCCTTTCCCCTAAAAACTAAAAAGAACGCACCTTTGGGCGGAATGTATCTTCGTCCCAAAACCTTTTCCCCCAACTTTTTATGTACTCATAAAGGGGAAACGCCCTTTTTAAAAGAGTTTGGGGTCAAAATTTCTTCTGTTTATTGGGCAGGCCCTTTTAAAGGGCATAGCTAGTGACTCTAAAGAACCCACAGGGGTTGCTAGGTCATAAAAAGACATGTTATTTAGATTTTAAAAAACATGTTCTTTTCTGAAAGCTGTGCAATGCATGACCCCTGAAGGCATCGTCCCTGCTTTCATTATAAGGAAGTCGAACCCGCAAGTTATGAAAGAATCAGGGAGCTTCCATGTCTTAGGATCAAAATTTAGTTGAAGATTCCCTTTGTTTGCGCCGCTCCTCTGAACTTTCCCCTAATTTTGATCATGGGGCCCCTTACTTTTTGGGTTTTCTGCTCTGATGAGAAGGGCCAAAACCGCAAATCCAAAAAATGTGGGCTGAGTCTACTGTTTTTTGGTCTTTAGGGGCCATTTTTTATTTCAGAAAAAATTCAGATTAATTTGAACAGTCATTAAGCACTTGCGCTTTCGTTCAAGAAGTTTTTCTTTCAGCATTAGACCCTCTATATAATTCTGGGTTTTTAATGGGCGCCTTTTCCCACCTGACAACAATTTAAAAGCAAATGAACAAAAACTGATGATTATCATTAAAAATGTTTTTTTTGAAGTTTTTTTTTGGGGGCTGGGCCCCTTTATAAGGAAAAAATGAGTGATTCGAAGTCTGCGAAACAACATATGGAGAATGTTTTCTTTTTTTCCAGTTCTTAAAAATAAAATTTAGAAACCAGGTGGGGGCGTAATTTTGTTCTGTATTACAGCAAAAAGGGCCCATACAATGTTTTTATGTTCGCTCCCCGGCTTGAAAAGATGGCTTTCCCTTTTTAAAAATTTTCTGCAGAAATTTATGTTTGTGCCCCTCTTTTGAAAATTTGCTGCATTGTTTACCCCAATTTTTCGTATCAAAAAAATAATGTGGCAGCCCCGCTGGTGAAAACTTTTGTAGTAAATCAACATTATTTTTGCTGGTCGGCCCAAACGTTTGGGCTGTTTTTTGGGCACTTTAATCGGGGTAGATTTGTTTCCCCCATTTTCCCCTGTGTAGACAATTTAAAAGTTATTGGGTTTTTTTTGTTCTTCAAAAATTTATTTAAAGGAATTCCCGCTAACAGGAAAGGATATTCCACCAAAAATTAAAATCATTGATGTAAAGGGGATAGTTTTTGACACCCCTCTCTGCGTTTTTTTTCGTATAATGCAGCCTTGGGGAGAAAAACACCACATGAAACATTTGTTTTTCTGTATTCTTTAAAAGTTTAGAAATTTCTTTTTTTGGGAAAACCAAATCTCGGGTATGGAATGGGAAGACCTGCCTACAAACTGTGCCAAACTTAGACTGTTTTTAAACTGATCTCTAGGAACTTGCCCCTCTAACCAACCGGAGCCTCCCCATTTTTGGGTTCCCTTTAGCGGCAGCGTCAAAATGTGGGAAGCAGTTGGGGCGCCCAAAACCGGGGTGTTAAGTAATTTTGAAAAGAATAGGGCTGCTGTTTTTTTGAGACCCAGACTTCTAGGGTTTTTTTTCATTTATTGTTTCATAAATCATTAAAAAAAGCTAACAATTTCTTTTAAATGGTGGGGGCTATTGTTAGTTTTTCCCGGAAATTGAGAAAAGCAAGACCAACGGTTGCCCGTACGCCTTTTCGGGTTAATGACTTCTAAATCTTTTCATTTAAATGCTCTTGATAAAATTTTTTTTGCATTTCTTTTAAAAAAAATTTGTCTTTTCCTTTCCCTTATCTTTGGGCCTGTTGAGTCCTTTTTTAACTCAAAATATTTATTTAAAATTTAAAAAAAAAAATTAATCAGGGAAACAAAATCGAAGGTCTTTTTGGGGCTTGGACCATAAAAAATTTAAAAATATAAAAACCTTTTGGGGTTGTTAGGGGAGCTGTTTTGAAAAAGAGTTTAATGTTCGTTTAAATTTTTTTTTAACATTTCCCTTTTTTTTCTGCTGGGGGTCTGGCTGTGAGAAAAACTTTTCCCGTTTCTTTTAAAATCAAACTTTTTTCTTTTGTAGTCATCAAAATCGGCCTGTAAAAGATTAAAAATTTTTCATCCGTAAAGTTTGAGTCAAAATAGCGTTTTTTATTGTCAGTTTTTTAACAGCTTTAAATTTAGCTTATTAGTTGAACCATAGCGTGTGCTTTGGAGTTTAGTTTTTAATTTTTTCTAGCAGCACCTCGCTAATGAAAAACAGGCCGAGAGCTAAAAACCAAAAACCCACCCCCAAGGTTAAAACGCGGTTTCGCCTATGCCCGTTGCCCAAAGGGACCAACCCCACGTTCCTGCTGTAGAGCACTTTATTTGATGGGTCCATTTTTAACAAATGTAACAAGCATTAAAGGGGAAACAGAAAAACCTTCGGGTTTGGGGTTTTTCCCGTAATTTTTAAAGGTTTTGCTCTAGTTTTTGGGGGGGGGGTTTTTTGTAATGTTTTGGGTTTAAACTAAAGGTTTTTTTTGTTGGGGTTTTTTTACTATCCTTCTTTTGGGGGCGCTGTAGGGACATTTGGATAAACTTGAACAAAACATGCTTTTTAAAAATAAAAAATTTAAATTTAATTTTTGTATATCCCTTTTTAATTTTTGTTTTTTTCAATATTCAGCTGCGCATTTATAATTAAAAACAAATGTACATTAAGCGGTTTATCGGGTTCCTTTTTCTTTAACAATTTTAATTTTATTTCGTCCCCTCACAGCTCTCCCGTTCCATGCAACTGATTATCCTCTGTTTACCTTAGGTCAATTTCCCTTTAAAACCCTATTTTTTTTTGTTAAAAAATCATCAAGCCAACATTTGTGAAGATGTAAATCTTTTGAACCAAGGTCTGCTGTTAACTTCTACCCCTCCCACCCCCAAACAAAATTTTTTTATTTTGTTTAAAATGATGATAAGGTTAAGCCCGCTAGCGTAGATTTTGGGTTTGGACTACCCTCAATTGTACTTTTCCCCTTTCGGGTAATTTTTGGATTAAAAAAAATTTTCCAAATTTCTCTTTTGGGAAAGGTTCTTCATCTTTACACAGCAAAAAAAATACCTTTAAGCGATCTTGCTGCGACATAAAACTAAAAATTTCCCTATAGTGTCTGCCCTGCTTCTGGGGTAAATTTTTATGATGAATCACTCTTTCCCTAAAAATTTTGATAAATTTTTACTGATATTGTTGCTCAAAAATTTAAACCTTGCAAAAATTTGGGTTGCTAACAACCCAAACTCTAACGAGAAGTCAGAAAAGCGTTTCATTTCTTCGGTTTTCTGTTGATCTGTAAAACGTTTTTATTTCCCTTAAAAAATTTTGTTCATATGACAGTCCCGTCTTTTAAAAGCTCCTTGGGAAAGTATTTGGGGGCCCTGCGCTTTTTTTAAAAACTTTAAAATCCCAAGGGAAAAAAAAAGCGATTCCCAAAAGCAAACTTTTACGGTACTACTTTTTGCCCTCTTTTGTATTTTTAGCGCCCCATTCTAGGGTTTTAAGTTCTTAATTTTGGGGTTCCTTGAAACGCAAGATCAGCCCTTTCATTCCCGGTTTTTGCCAAAAGTTTAAATGGATTAAAAAAAATTTCTGCATTGTGTAAAGAAAAAATTTCTTTCCCCCCAAGTTTTATAGAAATTTTTTTAACAATTGCCCCCCAAATTCTGGACAACTGTCCTGTTTGTGTCGGTTTTTTGAATCAATTTAATTTTTGAAAAATTTAAGGGGGCGGGAGAGCCCGGCACAATCACTTAACTGCTCCAAAGGGCCGGAAATTTTACAGTAAGGGAAATTTTATTTTGCATCAATTTAATGGAATTTTTTGGGAACAGGTTTAAAATTTTCCCTTTATTTCCTTCACGCCAAAGGGGTTTTTTCAGTCTTCTATGCGGGTTTAAGAATCAACCATAGCATGTAAAATTTTTTTTTTAAAACAAAATAAAAAAATTTTAAATTTTTTAAAAAAAACATGGCAGGCATTGAAGATAAAAATTTTTTGATTTTTTTGTGTGGAGGGCGGGAAAGGGGTGATTTCCCCCCGGGGGCGGCATCGCTCGGGGCTCTCATTTCATGATGAATTAGCAAAAAATCGGGAGTACATTACCAACAAGTCGGTTTTTAAAAATTAAAAGAAAAATAAAGGGCCCGATCATTATACCAAAGTTTAGGCCAAAACCCCCCGAATTTATAACCCCAATTTATTTTGAAGTAAAAGATGACCATTTTTTTTTGTGGGAGCGAACCCAAAGGGAAAATTGTTCAGCTTACAACTAAAAAAGAACCCCTCAAAGGGTTTTTAGGGGGCCCTGGGTTCAATTAGAAAATAGGCCAAAATTGGGGAAAGATCAAAATCGCCTTTGGGCCCTTTTTTGGCCCAAAAATTTAAGGGGCCGGGGGGGGGGGCCCCCCCCAATTTTTAAACCCCCAAAAACCCCACCCACAAAAACCCCCCGACAAATAACCAAAAGGGGGGGGGAAAAAATTTGGGAAATTTAAAATTAAAACAACGCCAGAACCCAATTAAAAAATTAATAAACAGAATCCCGTTTTTCAGAAGAAAAAGCGTTAAAGACTATACACGAATCCCCCGCTACCCTTTTTAGAAAAGGGGGCCCTTGATCATGCTTTTAAAAACCATCAGAGGGGAATTTAAAAAACAATTTTTGCCAAAAATAGGTGAACTAGATGGGCATATAAAAAGAAAAAAAAAAAATCGTTGAGGCTGATGACGCCAACTTAGGGCATGATATTAAAGAAAGAATAAAAACCCCAAAACCCAAAAAAATCTTGGGAAAAAGAGAGTCAGGGAAGATTGAAAAAGCTAAAATAACCGAGACCAATTAAAGACTCCCAAATGAATAGAATAAGGAAACTATCCCCCCCCCCCCCCCCAAAAAATTTTTTGAAAACACAAACCCAGCAGAACGAACCAAAAACTGTTTAGAGAGGGAAGGGGTCACATTTTGTAAGCGTTTTAAAAAGCCCCCAGGATTTGCAATAAGTAAAAATGGTGTTGGGGTATTTTCAGGCGGCGGGGAGGTCAAAGTCCCGTGCCTCCGCCACCACGCCCCCCCTTATAAAAAAAAGGGTTAAAAAAAAAGCTTGATCATCTTTCGAAAATTTTTTAAAAAAAATTTGCCAGTAAAGCCCCCTGAACGCTTTACCGGGGATATTGGGGGGGGGGGGCTTTTGTTTCTACGGGAAGCAAGTAGTTTGGCTTTTAAAGGGCCCAGAAAATTAAAGGGCATTTGTTCTCTTAAAAAGTTGGGTTTAAAATTTTGTAAAATAAAGACCCAAATAATCCAAGGCCAGTTAATCCAAGAACAAGGCTGGGCTTTTCATATTCAAGGGTCATCGCGAAAAGGTCCGCAAGCTTTTTTTCGAGCCCTTCCCTTACTTTGGGGGGGTTTGGGTTCGAGGGTTAGATGACTTAATCTTGGGGGTTGTTTACTGCTTTGGGAATATTATGGCTCAGAATTTAAAGTCGTTTTTCCCAAACCTTTTGTTCATTTCCTTTCTATAAGGTTTCAATTTTAAAAGTTTATTATTGTACCTATCTTTGGGGTTTTGAGGGCAGGGGGCAGCATGTTTAAAAACCCCGTGCCAAAAGCAAAGTCTACTTTCGATCTTGCGTATTGTAAAAAATGTTGGTACCTTTGAATAATTTAAAGGGAAATCAAAAAATTGAAATTTAAAGGCGTCCTCTAAATTTGCAAGTATTTTTTTGGGGCGTCAAAAACCGTAGAAGGGTCAGTTATGTCGATCTTTCCTGTGCTTTCCCAACCCCAGCAAACACCAAAACCCTAAGTGCCGAAAAAAGAGTCGTTTATTCGTTCTTTTCCCGCTCTAGTTTGGGCCCCTTTGAAGCGTCTAAGAAAAATGTTGTCCATGCTGTTTTATGCTCTTTCTCCCATGGACCGGGGCCCAAAAATTTTTGAAAGGAGAACGCCCGGCAAAATTATACCCTTTTGTTTTCGTGCCCTGAAAATTTAAAAGAAGCCCATGCCCCTGATTATGATCCAAAAATTTTGTCAAAGCTGTCTTAACATTTTTATTAAATTCGTTACAAATTTCCTTTTTAAAAGGGCCCTTTATGTCTATTCTGTTGCTGAATGGGTTAAACGATTTGTCATTCGGTAAAAGGGCGCTTGCCCGGGCAGGCAAAAACGTCTGAAGGGGGAATAAAAAAGAAATCTGTACCCTGACCTCACCCAAAAGGAAACAGGTGAGTTAAATGATTAGCATAAGACAATCCACACCCAGTTTATGCACAAAACACAGCAAAGTTTAACTGGGTTTGATAAAAAATGCAAAAGGATGCTAAACCCCCGCTTTTGGATGTGCTCTTTTTCAATAAAGGGGGGTTTTAAAAATCTGCTTAAAGGGGGTACTCACCTTTTTATGAAAAGAGGCAGTCTGGGGCACGCATGTCAAGAGTAAACAGTTGCTATATTTTTAGGATTGTAGTGCGGCCCCCACAGAATATTTTTGCATCTTTTATTTTTTAAAACACTCTTTTTAATTTGGTTTTTAAAAAAAGTTTGTAACAATAACAACTCAAAAAGGACCCCCTTCGTTTTTTGAACATGCCCATTTATAACCCAAATTTCGGGGGGCCAAAAAAGGCCGGGTCCATGAAATTTTTTTACAAAGTCCCTTTTTTTTAAAATTTAATGAAGCCAAGGGGGAAAAATAAGATTAAAAAAATATGAAAGGAGAACAAACGAGTTTTTTAAAAGTTAACAATACCTGATGGTTTTTTACGGGGCCGGTTTTCCCCCACTAAAAAAGCAATGATTAAATTGACATTTTCTCTTAAACTTAACAAAGCAAATCTAAAAAAAAATAAATTTAAAATTTTAAACCTGAAGAAGCAAAAAAAACGATTTTTTAAAAAAAGAGCTAGCTAAAAGCTAGGCTTACAATACCCAAACTACCCCCCCATAGTTTTTTTGTGTTTCGCCCGATAAAATACGGGTTTTAGGGGGGAAAGTTTCCCCTCAAACTTGCATTTCATTCATTACTCTATGTTCATTTGGATGAGCTAAACACTGATGAAAACTTATTGTTGGAAAAGGGCCCCCCAACTGTTTTAAGACCTCTGGGCCGGGCAGGGGAAAAATGCAAAATTTTCGATTTTGAAATTATTTCAATTCCCTAATTTACAGTTTTAAAAAAATTAGGTTTTTGGGGGTTCGGTCATTTTAAAATAAAAATCAAAGAAAAAACGGGGAAAAATCTTTTAAAAAATGATAACCTGCACAATTTTTTTTGGGGGGAAAAAAAATAATCGCTACTAAAAAATAAAGTCGCGTTTGGGGCCCGAAGAACCGGAGTTACTTAGCGCCTTTTGAGGTGTATAACCTTAGGAAATTAAAAAACCTTGGGAGCGTTTTCGGACTTTTAACAGGAAAAGGGAGATAGGCACTTTGTATGGGTTTTTAGTAAATAAAGATGGTGATTATAAAACGCAAAGAGGGTTTTTTTAAGTAAAAAGTTTTCCCAAAAATAGAACGGGTGCGCAATCTAGAAAACAAAAAAAAGTTTGGGCAGTATGAAAAAAAAAAGTTCGAAAACCTTTACCCCAAAAGGCACTTTGCCAAAATTTAGAATGGGGAAAAAAAATTTCAATTCATAAGCCCAATTTTTCATATTTTTGCCGCCAAAAAAATTTCAGAAAAACATTCAACTTGGCCCTTTTTCATTAAGTCCCTTTTTCCAGAGGACAAAGTCAGAAAAAGATTGAAATAAAGCCCTATTTGGGGAAAAAAACCCGTAATCCCCACAGAAGAGAAACAGTTTTGAAAGATGCTTCTACAAAAAAAAATTTCTTCCGCAAAAGAAATTAGGAGACACTTCACAAAAAATATTTTAAATTTCTGTCTTAAAAGATTTTAAAGGGGGGGAAAGGGGGTTGTGGGCATTAGTGACGTCCTTCTAAAAGGGGAAACTAATTAGCATGGGAAAAAATTTGACGTTGAAAAAAATTTTAAAATTTTCCCCTCCCTCAAATTTTTCACAAAGGCGAGGAAAAATTTAAAGGGCATTTAAAAAACAAACAACCCAAATTTAATATTATCTAAATAGAAACAATCTTACAGAACTGAATTGGATTAATCTTTCGCATTTAGGCCTCAAAAGGGGGTTTTTTTTACACTGACCCAAATTTTAACAGAGGACATGAAAAAACAAAAAAACCCGGGTTTGATTAAGTTTTTTGTTATAAAAATATGGACAGTTAAACTTTAAAAACAAAAACCCCCATTGTTCATTGAAAATTTGGGGCCCGACCGGTTGTGGAAAAACAAAATTTATCCCCCCGACCCCGTTTCAAAAAAGTTTTTTCGTTTTAATTTTTTATCATATTGTGGTTTTCTGCCCCAAAAAAATTAAATGGAAAAAAAGAAAATCATAATGAAAAGGGTTTTTTATGGGGCAATGATGAAAATATAAATTTTTTTTTTTCCTTCCCAAAAAAATGAGTGGTGTTTTGAACAAGTTTTAAAAGTTTGAAAGGGAAAGCAGGGCACTATTTTTTATAGAAAGACGTTCAGCAGAAAAAACAAATTTTTTAAAAAAAAAAAACACTTTGTCCCAAAATTTGCTTTTGGGGAAGGGCTTTCTGGGGTAAGGGGTGGATTTTATGCCAGAAATTTTAACCGGTTTTAAAAGACTTTAAAAGGGAAAAGTTAAAGGGCTGGAGTTTTTTTTTCACATGGGAAAAACAAAGACCATTTGAAGAATTTTTGCGCAAAAAAGATGTTATTGAAAATGAACCAAAGGGAAAAAAATAGGATTAAAACCCCAAAAAAATTTAAATCTGAAAAGTTTAGTAAATTAGAAATTAAAAAAAGGGGTAACCCCGCACATTTGTTTTTTTTGTAGATATCGTTATTTTTTTGGGGTTTTTGAGTCCCTTTCTTGCCAGAGAACATAAATATCGCTTGCGTGTGTTTTGTGTGTGTTGCCCCCTCCTGTCTGTCTGCTGTCTCTCCTCTGTCTCTCTCTTTTTTGTCCCGTCTGCCGGGGGATTTTCTCTCTCTCTCTTCCGCCACAGAAAAAGGGGCTTTAAAAGGGCCCTTCGCCCAAAAACCGGGGGGGGAGCAAGTGAGTCAGGATTGGGAAAAAACTGTTCTAGGAGGACTGAAGGAGGGGATGGACAGGAGAGAGAAGAGAGGGGAGAGAGAGAGAAAAGAGAGAGAAGAAGGAGAGAAGCGGGGAGAGAGTGAGAA
>CM031596.1:38633461-38636206 GCA_018398815.1 Conus ventricosus | reverse complement strand
CATGCAGTAGTCTTTTGGTACTTCGCGTTCTTGTTCAGAAAATCATGTTCTCTTCCATCCTCATGCCGACCTATCTACTTTTGTTCTGAGACAAGTTACCCTTTGTTTTTTTTTTTTTAAAATTGAAATATATACAATTTTCATGTTTTAAACACATTGTTGTTGTTCTTATTATTTGCTCTTTCTTTGAAACCCAAATGTTTTCAGCATTCTACATCAGACATGGTGTTCTTTCATAAACTGAAACATCCCATTTACGTCAGAAATATGGTGACTTCGAAAATGTGATGTAGTTAGGGTTATTGTCAAGAAAGATGACGTTCTCTCCTTGACTCCAAAGTGCACCCAGTTCGTTGTTCTGTAAGACACACTCTCTCCTGAGCTATTTTCTTCTGTGATGTGAAACTCCTATTATTGTACTCTGACCTGAAGAAGCTGTGCATAAGTGAACGCTTGTGAAAAATACATTCAAGTCAAAGGACATGAAAAAACCAGTGCTTTCTCCCAGACCGACAAAAAATGCATCCAGCAGCTTTTCTAATAGAATACAGCGCTGCGGCCTTGGTTCAAATACACCCATAGATCTGGTTTCAAGATATGGTGCTCCCTTCTAATCTGAATCCCGTCTGGGATTTGTTTTATAATATTAGTAATGATAATGATAACTTAATAATAAGAATATGACAATAATAATAATAATAATAATATAATAATAATAATAATAATAATAATAATAATAATAATAATATATGAATAGATAAATGTCTACGTGAATAGAAATTTTTTAAAAAAAATAATAAAATGAAATAATGGCAGTCTCTCCTAAAGTGCAATGTATTCAAGGTTCACGTTGGGATATTCTGGTGTTGCGTTCTTATTTAAATAGCTTCCAAGAACCTTTGTTCAGGATATAATACCCTCCCGTAATTTAAGCTCACACTAAACCGCGAGTTTTTCACATTGATCTTCCGGTTCCCAAAAGCCCCCACTAAGCCGCCTGGGTTTCCAGCGGGAATGAGGAGGAAAGAGAAGGGAAGGCTGACGGGGTGCACGTGCCCGTCTTTACGCTGGGGGGCCTCCACTAACTACATGCTCATCAATCGACTTGGCTTCAACCTGAGAACAGGAGCTCAAGGCAAGATTTTTTTTTAAAAGGAAGCCCAGTGTCTTTTATCAACACACATCTTTGCGCGATTAAGCCTCTCCTTCCGCAAACAGAAAACGATGTTTTTTTCCCATGCACTGGTTTTCTGTTATTGCTAGGGTTTTCCAACAGTTTTTGAGTTCTCCTGTATTCTAAAGACGGTGATCTGTTGATCGTCTTAAATTAACAGACATACATGGAGACAATCTTGACGATGTGACAGCTCAAACAAATGACCCTTCCCACTTTCTTTCGGCTGGTTGGGTTATAAACAAGGTGAATTGAATGGACTCCTATGTATCTAAACAGTTGCAAGCTTCATCTACTAGGGATGTTTACCTGTTGGCCTTGTTGGTCCTTCAATTTCACCCCACTGTAGTAACAGGGCAATAATGAAAAATCGAGCTTCAATACATCATACACAGATGCTGAATATGCATAAAATCGTTTTAGAGTTATCTTGTGAACGCAATAATACACACGCAAACACCAACATGCATGCACGCACGCACGCACGCACACGCACACACACAACGCACGCACGCACACAAACACGCACGCACTCACGCACGCACACACACACACACACACACACACACACACACACACACACACACACACACACACACACACACACACACAACACACACACACACACACACACACACACACACACACACACACACACACACACACACACACACACACACACACATGTATGACCAACAACAGAAGATGTTCTCGCAGATAAGTCTGCCCTGCCGGGAAAACAACGGCGCCAGGCAATTGTCGAAAAGACCTGATTTGGATGAAAAGGAAACTACTGTTCGAATTGCGTTGTGTGACGTTTTCAGGTCAGGCATTTTTATTTCTGCTTTTCGAGCCCCCCCCCCCCCCTCTCTCTCTCTCTCTCTCTCTCTCTCTTCCTTCTCTCTCTCTCTCTCTCTCTCTCTCTCTCTCTCTCTCTCTCTCTCTCTCCTCTCTCTCTCTCTCTCTCTCTCTCTCTCCGCTTGTGCATCAACATTTGGGCATAGGCATTTCGTTCTTTTTGCCTTGCTGTCGCTGTTACTGCTATTCTTGTGGTTGTTGACCTAAATTTTGATACATTCTTTAAAAAAAAAAAGGGGGGGGGAGGAGAGAGAAGAGAGAGAGAAAGAAAGAAAAGACAAGAAAAGAAAAGCTGCTGCCCAAAACGTTTTCAGCATTTGCACTTCCTGAGAGTAAATATTCACTGCTTCTGTCATCTAAATCAGGTTTATGTTTCTGGAGACTGCACCGTGTGTGTACCATAATTGAATTTGTCGATCAATATGTCCGATCTCTTGGCTATTTCTGACCCGCCACCATGACGTTGTTTTAGGTATTCTTTCAAGCGGTCAGACCGATGAACTTTCTCCACAACTTACTCGTACCCATGTCCAATTATAAAGCAGCCATTATTGTCTTCGTGCAACGTTTTCTCCACAACTTACTTGTACCATGTCCAGTTATAAAGCAGCCATTATTGTCTTGGTGCAACGCTTTCTCCACAACTTACTCGTACCATGTCCAGTTATAAAGCAGCCATTATTGTCTTCGTGCAACGCTTTCTCCACAACTTA
>CM031596.1:38623461-38625961 GCA_018398815.1 Conus ventricosus | reverse complement strand
ACTGCAAAGTGTTGAAGCAAGGTTTTTAAATTATGCTTGGGAATCCCTGTACATGCTTCTACAGTAGGGACATATTCGGAAATTGGTGTTTTGCCTTTAAACGAATACAGAACACTCACTTTGGCAAAATATGTTGTGAAATGTACAGCTATGAAAGGTGTAAATGAAACAGAAATCTCTTTAAATCCATCTACTGATTACTCCAAACGAGCGAAAAACATTTCCTGCTTGTCTACTATTGGCTCGTACTCTGCCCATTTGTTGCAGAAAACTGATTTGACCCCCGACTCTTTGGCAAAGATTTCTCATACTGATCCAATCCCAAGCTGGGAAAAAAACAGGGCAAAATTTGACCTTAATCACACTGATGCTAAAACAGCTGATCATCCGCATATCTTGTCATATTCAACAAAGATGCATATGCAAAGCAAGTATCCTAACCATCTTAAGGTATATACTGATGGATCATTGACAAAGAACAAAGACGCTGGATCCGCTTTTGTTATTCCATCACTTAAAGTAGATAGAGCGTATTCAATAGGAAAAAATCGATCTATGTTAGTCGCCGAAATGATAGCAATACTAATGGCTTTGACATATTTAATTGATTTACCGCAATCAATCTTGCAAGTATTATGTGTCGACTCAATGTCAGTACTACAATCTATCAGGCTTTTCAGTTCTAACTCTGAAAACTTTGTTTTTAAAGGAAATATGTCATTTAATTCATATTTTGATGTGCAAAGGGACCGATTTAACTTTTTTCTGGGTCCCTTCCCACTTTGGAATTTGGGCAATGAATTTGCTGAGAGATCTGCCAAAAAAGGAGCCAAAACTGAAATGAGTGCACAGTCACTTTCTGTCCCCTTGACTTTACAAGAGTGTCATCAAGTTTTAAAAACAAGTGGCTTGGGACGTTTTCAGAAACAACCAGAACATCCCCTATTTGCGGGTTAATGCTCGAAATAGCCATGTTCTCAGCTTTGATCAGGTTGAAGGCATTGAACACCTGCAGGTTCGTGATATGTATCAGTACAGAAACTTTGTTTCAGTATTTTATAGACTGAAACTCGACGCATTCAGAACGAAATATAGTGCAGGAACAAAATGTATATGTGGAAAGGCAAACGTGTCGAGAGCCCACGTTTTATTTGATTGTGTGACTCTTAAGGCATACTTACCATGTTTATTAGGCATGACAGTGACTGATCTTTTTTCTGATATTGATTTTGCTTTCAAAGTTACCTTTTGTTTAATATGTAGTCCAGTTAGATATTTGCTATAATGTTATAAGTAGTAAATATTCCATATTTTGCGTGCACTTCCACACACCTATGCTTCACACACATACCCTTACACACACACACACACACACACACACACAACACACACACACACACACACCACTCCTCTCTCTCTCTCTCTCTCTCTCTCTCTCCTCTCTCTCTCTCTCTCTCTCTCTCTCTCTCTCTCTCGTCTAATATCACACAATTTTGTGAAAAGACGTAAAAATGAAAGTACTACTACTACTACTACTACTACTACACACACACACACACACACACCACACACACACACACACACACACACACACACACACACACACACACACACGCACGCACGCACGCACGCACGCACGCACGCACGCACGCACCACACACACACACACACACACACACACACACACACACAAACGCGCGCGCGCGCGCGCACACAACACACACACACACACACACACACACACACACACACACACACACACACACCGCGCGCGCATACGCACGCACGCACGCACGAACACACACACACACACACACACACACACACACACACACACACACACACACACACACACATACACGCAAGTGGGTAAACTGGGGAGAAAAAGAGACAGGCAGACAGACAGACAGACCGACAGTAGACAGATAGACAGAGAGACAGGGAGGCAAAGAGGGAAGGGAAAAGACACTTGATACTTCCCTGGCTTGCTGACTCTATCAGCTTTATTTCTAACTGACACCATTTTCACCGACAACCCACAAAAGAATGAAAATAAACGATCAAGTAATCAAAGAATCGTCTTCCTGATTTACAAGAAACCATTCGATTTTCCTCAAAGAAACCTAGAAGCTTTACATAGCGGAAATGAAATAGCCACACCATGGAATACGTCTTTAATGGCAGAAATCACCTATGGGATTAACGTTCAGCAGTGTGACACAGATTGGTGTGTTACTTTGCTATCTGTCGATTTCTCATTTATTCATTGTGTAAAATCAAACAACGGACATCTGGATCAAACAAAGTACTACAGAGTGGCGAAACGATGGAAGATGAAGTGTGTGTGTGTGTGTGTGTGTGTGTGTGGTGTGTGGTGGTGGTGGTGTGTGTGTGTGTGTGTGTGTGTGTGTGTGTGATGTGTGAGAGAGAGAGAGAGAGAGAGAGAGAGAGAGAGTGAGAGAGAGAGAGAGTGGGTGAGTGTGTGTGCATGCTTTTGCAC
>CM031596.1:38608125-38623361 GCA_018398815.1 Conus ventricosus | reverse complement strand
ATGCGTGCGTGTTTGTGTGTATGTGTTTGTGCGTGCGTGTGTGTGGTGTGTGTGTGTGTGTGTGTGTGCGTGCGTGCGGCGTGCGTGCGTGCGTGCTGTGCGTGCGTGCGTGCGTGCGTGCTGCTGTGTGTGTGTGTGTGTGTGTGTGGTGTGTGTGTGTGTGTGTGTGTGTGTGTGTGTGTGTGCGTGCGTGCGCGCGCGCGTTTGTCAGTGCGTGTGTCCGTGCGTGTGTGCGCGCATGCGCGTTTGTGTGTGTGTGTGTGTGGGGGGGGGGGGGGAGTTGCTCTCTATACCTCTCTCCTCTCTCTCTCTCTCTCTCTTCCTCTCTCTCTCTCTCTGTGCCAATTATACGAAAGCCACCTGCTCGCTTCTGGAGGTGAAAAGTTCACCCCAGACATCTTTTCCTTTCACAGGCCTCAGCCTTAACCACCACCACCACCACCACCACCACCCACCCTTACACCCTCATTCAGCCTTCGCCCTCTCTTTTTCCATCCCACCCATATTCCACCCGTCCAAAATGTGAGATAGGGAAAATGCTTCTCATAGTGTGTGTTTAAATATTAGGGCTTTGTTACGGAAATTCTTTGTCTGCAGTATTTGAGTTATGTTGTAAATATTGGAAGTATGACTTCAACTGTAAATGAAAATGAAGGGGAAAGCGACATAGCCGGACTGTTGAAGATACTGAGTGGAGAGGAGGGGGTGGGGGGGGGGAGAGAGAGAGAGAGAGAGAGAGAGAGAGAGAGAGAGAGAGAGAGAGAGAGAGAGAGAGAGAGAGAGTAGGCGGGAGTCCAGAATGGTATTACTTACCTCCGTGATTCGCCTTTTTCCTTCAACACCAGGGATAAGAAGAAAGGGACGGAGTGAAGAGATGGAGAGGGTTAAAAACAGCCGGACACAGGAGGGGGGGGGGGGGGGAGGTCGCGGTGACCAGCCAAGTGCTCGGCCAAATCAAATTTTCAGTTAGAGAGAGATTCCTCTTCGTACAAAAACCGCAGTACGGGATTCGTCCGCAGTCGTACGTACTCGCTTGTTAGGTACCAAGCGATCACGAGAACAGGGCATAAGATCCTGTCTGTTTTGTTTGTTTGTTTGTTTGTTTTTTACATTGGATCATTTTGCCATTATTGGACAGAGGTGGAGGCAGCGAGCAGAACAGCCAGGACGTTTTTGATTCAACTTCTGTCATCTTTCTCGTCCAGACATCCGGGAGGGAGACAACTCTGCGGACGTCGGTGGAATGCTCTCCCCTGATATTTCATCACAGAGCGTTTTCATGACGGGGAAAATGTAATCAGGATGAAAGATGAAGGAAAGAACTGTGACCAGTCGGCGGAGAGGGTGTTGAGTGAATATGACATCTCTCTCTCTCTCTCTCTCTCTCTCTCTCTCTCTCTCTCTCTCTCTCTCTCTCTCTCTCTCTCTCTCTCTCTCTGTGCATGTGTGTGCTTGGATTAAAACGAAGTAGGCCTATGTGTTTGTGTGCATAAGTTTTTGCACGTCTGTATGAAGTGATCTTGAAGTTTGAATTCATCCATTAGTGAAATCAAAAGACCAAAGAAACCAACTTTTGCATCGTTCCCCATGATAACTGTTAAATTTCACGCATCAAACAAGTGAAGTGGAATGACGATTCCAGGCTCTCAAGAAAGACTGCTTCTCTTCGTCGTATACGAGGAATGTTGACAAAGGTATATGCACACATAGACACAGACACACACACAGACACACACACAGACACACACACACCACACACACACACACACACACACACACACACACACACACACACACACACACACACACACAACGCACACACGCTGAGCTGTCAGGCAAAAGGTCTTCGCATTTGACAATGCTCTATTCTCCTTGCATTTGTTTTTGTTGCTGTTGATGCTGCTGTTGTTGTTTGAACAGATTTTCTATTTCATAATCAGCTCATCTATAAGTAGGATGAATGATGATCTTTTCCTGATTTATTTAAGAAATGATTATTTCAAACTTAAAAATATATACACTCACTAGAATTGTCTCCTCCACCATTTTCTGGAAAAAAATGGTATCCAAAGAAACAACTTTGGGGACTGATTAAGACAACTTTAGTTTTTTTCATTTCCTAGCTGTTCCTTACCTAATATCTTAAATGTTCTGTCTTCGCCTGTGCTGTTTGCATATTTGACTGATTATATGAATGTTGAGATATATTCGAAAAGAAAACAAAATCTGAAGTTGGATCTACTACTTGCATTCATTTGATAAATATTCAAAAAAAGGACTTACTTCTTGACATCTGTTGCAACAACAACAGAAAATTGTTTTTGGAAAAGCGTGAAATGTATGTTTGCTTTTAGTGGGGAAAAAAAAGAGTCTTCACTCCAAGGCGGGGGATTATACTACTTCTATCTTGTCGTCCGCGACTGAGGACAGAGACGTGTAAGGGTTCAGAAGCAGACACCTACAAACTATACAGACTATACAAACTGTGGGCATGAGATGATGAACGATTATTGGGCCAACCTTTCATTTCACGCCGTCTCTTCCTTTTGCTCTCTCTCTCTCTCTCTCTCTCTCTCTCTCTCTCTCCTCTCTCTCTCTCTCTCTCTCTCTCTCTCTCTCTCTCTCTCTTCTGTATAGCGAACTGTGGAGTCAATGCGGAGTCTGTGGCGGCACGTTTTGGTGGTGATGGGGATTCAGTATGTCTAGTTCAATAAGGAAATCGAAACCAGACGGAAAGAGAAAGAAGGATCTGTTCTGTCTCTCTCTCTCTCTCCTCTCCTCTCTCTCTCTCTCTCTCTCCTCTCTCTCTCTCTCTCTCTCTCTCTCTCTCTCTCTCACACACACACACACACACACACACACACACACACACACACACATATATATATATATATATATATATATATATATATATATATATATATATATATATATATATATATATATATAATACATACGTGTGTGTGTGTGTGTGTGTGTGTGTGTGTGTTGTTGTGTGTGTGTGTGTGTGTGTGTGTGTGTGTGTGTGTGTGTGTGTGTGTGTGTGTGTGTGTGTGAAAGAAAAATACAGCAAGACAAAAACTTAATCAAACAAACAAAGCAAAAAGAAACAAAGAACAGAAAAACAGTTTAAACTGATTCAGCATGGAAAGAAAACAAACAACAAAATGCAACGAAATGATCAAAGAAGAAGGAAAAGAAGACCTGCGACGCAAACCCCTTCATCAGAGCGACAAGTCGAGGGGAGGCAGCCGACTTTGTTGAGGGCACCAGGGTGACAGATGAGCGGACTAAAAAGGGCTGGATTGGTACATCCAGTTGTTGAGGGCAGTAGGGTGACAGATGAGCGGAATAAAAAGGGCTGGATTGGTATATGCAGTTGTGAGGGCAGTAGGGTGACAGATGAGCGGACTAAAAAGGGCTGGATTGGTACATCCAGTTGTTGAGGGCAGTAGGGTGACAGATGAGCGGACTAAAAAGGGCTGGATTGGTACATCCCAAGTATCAGCCAATCTGGGTGACGACTTTGAACACCGCTGCACTGGAACAGTATAAAGCATGTATGGTAGATGAGGTCGAGGAGGGGAATAAGAAATGGATTATGGGGCAAAACCTGAGATTACGAGATATGGGAGATCGGGGGATGATGGGGGTGGGATTGCGAATAACAGAAACAGAAACTCTCTAACTCATCAAGCCAAATAAATAGATGGGATTATCTTTCCAAACGGTTTTCTGATTATTCTGCGTTCTAATTCAGAATTTAAGGACAAGCCACGATCGTGTCACCTATCGTTTGCATACCGAATTCCGTATTGGCCAGTCAGATCAGTACTCCTGTCGATCTTGCGCATAAGAACTAAGCAGAACATTTGTTGTAAACGCATCCACTACACGAGAAGCTCAGATCGTCAGATCTGGACGTGGGAGAAAACAACGGTGAAGTTCTTTCGTAACCTGAAGGACTTGCGGTGCTCTGCAGCCTTTGCTTCGAAGACTGGCATCACCATTCAAGAGTGTTCAAGAGAAAGAGCAAGAGCAAGAACAAGAATGTCTATGTTGATGATCGTAGGTTTACGGACTACGAAAGAAATGAACCAGCCGACTAACTTACCAGCCTGCTTAAGTCTACTGAACGTAAATCCGACAGCTGATACTGCCGCAGAGGATTTACGTCACTCCCAGACTGTAGCTGATTTCATTTCCTGTTCATATGGCTCCTAGAGTTTGTTTTTTGAAGAAAATCATATGATTCCTTGTAAGGTGGAATTGATCATATTTTCATATCAAGCATTGCTCTGTGGACGTTCGTCCGGAAGGGTGACCTAGAAATACAAATGATAGGGACGCCGGTATACGGCCCAGGGCAAGGCAAAAGGGATACTCTCTCTCTCTCTCTCTCTCTCTCTCTCTCTCTCTCTCTCCTCTCTCTCCTCTCTCTCTCTTCTTTATTGTTCACGTGTCTCATGTTTGTGTGTGTGTGTGTGTGTGTGTGTGTGTGTGTGTGTGTGTGTGTGTGTGTGTGTGTGTGTGTGTGTGTGTGTGTGTGCGTGCGTGCGTGCGTGCGTGCGTGCGTGCGTACGTGTGTGTGTGTGTGTGTGTGTGTGTGTGTGTGTGTGTGTGTGTGTGTGTGTGTGTGTGTTTGCATATGAGAGAGAGAAAGAGAGAGAGAGAGAGTGACAAAGACAGAGAGAGGGAGAATTTATCTTCCCAACCATATGATATTACAGAAAAAAAAGTTGGCATGAGTGATTGAATGGTCGGGTTTGCACGGTGCGAATGTAGACAGATCTCAAACCAGAGAGGTTTCGTTTTCCCGTGAAGGCTGACGAGAACCTCTTTAGTCAACTGACGACGGCCACACTGCACCCTCAGGACACATCTGAAGGACAATTAGACATGTCTAATAGTCTGGGGCGGTGGATGGGAAGGGGTAGAGGGAGAGAAAGCGGAGGAAGGAGGGGTGGGGGTTCTTGTTTTAAAGTGTCTCCCACACGGACGTATACGACTACGGAAAGGTTGATGAAAAGGAAAGGAAAGGGCTAGGGTAAAGAGGGAGGGGAGGGAGGGGGGGGGGGGGGGGGGGGGGAAGAAAACGGGGTCGCAGGAGGACAGGGAAAATGGGGAAGGGGCCATGAAAGATGGCTCGGGAGGTTAAAGGCAATGAAGGAGTGATTATCACCATCATACAAGCAGTCTATTAACGGTTCACTGTAAACCTCGCAAAAGGAATGGGTAACCAGGCTATGACGTGTGTGTGCGTGCGTGCGCGGCGCGCGCGTGTGTGTGTTGTGTGTGTGTGTGTGTGTGTGTGTGTGTGTGTGTGTGTGTGTGTGTGTGTGTGTGTGTGTGTGTGTGTGTGCGTCTGTCTGTCTGTCTGTCTGTTGGTGTATATGTGGTGTGTGTGTGTGTGTGTGTGTGTGTGTGTGTGTGTGTGTGTGTGTGTTGTGTGTGTGTGCGTGTGTATGTGTGAGCGTGCGTGCGTGCGTGCGTGCGTGTGTGTGTGTGTGTGTTTAAAAAGAGGAAATAAACAGAGCCACCAGAATCTGCATCATGACTAGATTCACTCCTTTGTGATGGACATCTGCCCGCTTGATGACAGTCTTCTCAACACCTTCCCAGGCTCCGTCACGAACAGATAGAAAACGGGAGGGAATAAATTGGGGACATAGTCTGTTACACTTGGGAATTTTAGCGAAACGTGAGTTTGGTCTTGAAAGAAAAAAAAATGTATAGCTTAGTGTCATCCAGGAACAGATATGTAACAACCCTCTGTCAGCCATACAGACAGTTTGGCGTACAAAAGGCATCTTTAGACTAGAAAAACACAATATATGTGACTTCAAAAAGTAGAGTTCTTCTCCTGAACAGCGTGACTCGTGTCGAGAAGACAAGTGACCATAACATTTTCCTGTCTGTGGTGTGTCCCAGCTGGACAGGCGAAGTCGGTGTCCAATGACCTTAGTCTCCACTCAGTAGCTGTGCATATACAAGTGCCTACTTCTTTCATCCATGGCTCCAGATTAATTCCTCTTCTACTACATTTTTTTCACATAGATTTTAATCAACATCAAAAGAGTTGACAGGCGTGCATACGTTACACATAGCATGCACCCTGCGTGAGAAATGGAAAGAATGAAGGAAGTAAGGAAAATGAGTGATCGATATTGAACGATACTGACTGGATGACACGGGAAACGACTAAATGAAGCGCCAGCTGGCAGCTCTTCAGTCGGCACTACCCAGGTAGGCAGCCCGCTGTGTAAACGAGTGTTGATTGTAAAGCGCTTAGAGCTTGGCCTCTAGCCGAGAATAGGCGCTATATAAGTATTCGTTATTATTATTATTATTATTAAAAAGAGGACAGTGCGCAGAGACAATTCACAACTATTTCCTCAGTTGCTACAGAAGAAGACAACTGAATGATAACAAACAAATCAACATATATATATATATATATATATGAATATAATCAAAGAGCCTAAAATGATTTTAAAAGTGCTCGACCCCTTGGGGAGCAAACATTTGTCAATGATGTTAAAAAGGAAGGTTAAAACTCAAGGTTAAAACTCGACAAATTTGTTTCTAGCGGCGTTGCGCTGTCATCAGGATGATTTTTGTTTGCCCACCGCCGATGTTATATAGCGTGTGGGCTCACGTTTGCGGTTGTTAGCACGTGCGGGTTGGCTGCACGTGTTTTTTGGGGCTTTCAGGTTTTTGTTTTGGATGTGTTCACTAACAACGATTTCCATTTATGCCTGCAGTTGTTTACTATTTCTGTTTTGGTGTTTAAAGTTGCTAAGTGTGGTTTGCATAGTATTAACCATTTTTCAGTTAAACATAGGTTGCACCTTTTTGAAACATTGCTGTATGGTGATGCTCTTTTTATGATTTTCCAGGATATATTGTAGCTTGTTTTTGCGTCTTTAAGTTTCCAGATATATTTGCTCAGTTCTGTTTGGTTTTTATATTTTTCTTTATTGAATGACTGTTTGTGGTTTGCATATCTGGTTTTGAAGTGGTTTTCAGTGATCCCTATGTATGTTTCTTTTTCATTTTCTGATGTTACAGTAGCCTGGTATACAATGTTGTTGTGGAGACAATTATTGTTTAGTGGGCACTGCTCCTTTCTCGTGCAATTGCAAGATTTCCTTTCTTCACCCTTCTTTGCTGTGTTGATTTTCATTTTATTGGATGCGTCAATCAGGTTTTTTGAGGTTGGGCATACATGAGTACGATAGTTTGACAGTGTTTTTGTTAAATATTTTGGACAGTTTGTGCTCTTTTGGAAATGAAGTTGCTAGGATTTTGAAGAATTCTTTCCTATGTTTGTTTTGAGTTTCCCGTCGTATGGGGGGTTATACCATATGATTTTTCTTCTCCTATTTTTCTTGCTTTTATTTGTGTTGTTGTCCCGGGGTTGTATTGTAGTTTGTAATTGTATCCACTTGTTTGTAGTGCCTCCTGGTATTCCACTGCTGCATTGTTGAACACTCTCTCATTGCATGACAGGTTTGATAGTCTCTTGTTTATGCCATGGGGTATGGTCTTTAATACAGATGGTGGATGGTTACTTTTGGTGTGTACATAAAGAGGTGTATCGTTGGGTTTCTTGTATGGTTTATATATATGGTTGTTGAGATCCAGTGTTATGTCTAAGTAGTTCACTACCTTTTTGTTTGCTTCAATGGTGATCTTTAAGTTGTGGTTTTGGAAGATTTTGCATAGTTCTTTCTTCTTGTTTTCGATGGTTCTTGGGTTGTTTGTTAGTGCAGCAAGGCCATCGTCTCTGTACAGTCCGACTTGTTTTCCGAGTTTTTTCTTGATGTTGGACAGCATGAATAGTCCGACCAGTTCACATGTTTCTGCACCATCATATGAACCCATGGTTACGTCGAATGTTGAGTTTCTGTTGGTTTTCCTGATCCAGGTTTCATTTCTGCTGTGTAGTAATGTTTTCTTTGGGGTGGAGAAAGATTTCCATTTCTGACCCTGTTATGTCTGTGTGGTTACTGGCAAAACTTCAGGGCTTTGGAGAGTAGTTCCTCATCTATGGATGGGTAAAGTCTACTATGTCAAATGTGATAAATACTGTATTACTTTGTTTATTGAGTTTTGAACATTGGATAACATATGTGTTCTCCAGAGTTGTTCGAAAGGAAAAAGGGGATACCTCTCCTCTCTCTCTCTCTCTTTTCTCTCTCTCTCTCCCCCTTCTTTATTTTTTCACGTGTCTCATGTTTTGTGTGTGTGTGTGTGTTTTGTGTGTGTGTGCGTGCGTGCGTGCGTGCGTGCGTGCTTTGCGTGGGTTTGCGTGCTTTGGCGTGCACTTTGGTTGGGTTGTGTGTGTGTGTGTGTGTGTGTGTGGGTGTGTGTGTTTTGGGTGTTTTTTGTGTGTGTTTGGGATATGAGAAAAGAAAAAGGGGGTGGAGGGGAGAGTGACAAAGACAGAGAGGGGAAAATTTTTATTTTTCCCCAACCCATATGATATTACAGAAAAAAAATTTGGGCATGATTTTTTAAAAGGGGTGGGTTTTTCACGGTGGGGTTTTTAGGGACAGATCCCTAAAACCAGAGGGGTTTCTTTTTCCCGTGAAGGTAAGGGAAAACCCTCTTTATTCAACTGAGGGAACGGTAAAACCTGACCTCAGGACACATTGAAGGACATTAGACATGTCAATAGTCGGGGGGCGGTGGATGGGGGGGAAAGGGGGAGAGAAAGCGGAGGAAGAAGGGGTGGGGGTTCTTTTTTTAAAAGTTTTCCCCACAGGGGAGTAAAACGACTAGGGAAAGGTTGATAAAAAGGGAAAAGGAAAGGGGTGGGGGTTTAAAGGGGGAGGGGAGGGGGGGGGGGGAAAGAAAACGGGGTCGCAGGAGGACAGGGGGAAAAATGGGGAAGGGGCCATGAAAGTGGTTTGGGGAGGTTAAAGGAAATGAAGGGTGATTATCCCCATCTTTCAAGCATTTAAATTAAACGGTTACTGAAACTCGAAAAAGGAAATTGGGAAACCCGGGCTTGACGTGTGTGTGCGTGCGTGCGGCGCGCGCGCGCGCGGGCGCGCCGGTGTGTGTGTGTGTGTGTTGTGTGTGTGTGTGGGGTGTGTGTGTGTTTGTTGTGGGTTTTGGTGTGTGCGTCTGTCTGTTGTCTGTCTGTTGGTGTATGTGTGTGTGTGTGTGTGTGTTTTTGTGGGGTTTTGTGTGGTGTGTGTGTTTGTGTGTGTGTGCGTTTTGTATGTTTGAGCGTGCGTGCGGGGCGTGCGTGCGTGTGTTTTGTTTGTGTTTTAAAAAAAGGGAAAATTTAAAAACAGAGCCCAAAATTCGCATCATGACTAGATTCAACCCCTTTGTGATGGAAATCTGCCCGCTTGTGAGAGTCTTTAAAAAACCTTTCCCAGGCTCCGTCACGAACAGATAAAAAAAGGGGGGGGGAATAAATTGGGGACTAGTCATTTAAATTTGGGGAATTTTTAGCCAAAAAAAGTGAGTTTGGTAAACCCCCCCCAAAAAATTTGTATAGTTTTAGTGTCATCCAGGAACAGATTTTAAAAAACCCTCTGTAAGCCATACGACAGTTGGCGTACAAAAGGCCTTTAGACTAAAAAAACAAAAATTAATGTGACTTAAAAAAGGGTAGGTTCTTCTCCTAAACAGCGTGCTCGTGTCGAGAAGAAAATTGACCAAAATTTTTTTCTGTCTGTGGTTTTGCCCCGCTGGAAAGGCGAAGTCGGTGTCCAATGCCCTTTTAGTCCCCCAATCAGTGCTGGGCTTATAAAAGTGCCACTTCTTTTCACCCTTTGGGCCCCCCAAGTTTAAAATTCCTTTTACTACATTTTTTCCTTTGATTTTAATCAACAAAAAGGTTGAAGGCGTCCCATCGTTACCTTTGTTTGAAACCCCCTGGTGAGAATGGAAAGAATAAAGGGAAGTAAAAAAAAATAAAGTGATCGATTTTGAAACGATACTAAAGGGGATGACACGGGAAATCGACAAAATAGCGCCAGCTGGCGTTTAGTGGCACCCCCAGGTGGGGCAGCCCCCTGTTGAAAACCCGAGTGTTGATTGTAAAGCGGGTTTTGAGCTTGGCCTCTAGGGGAGGGAAAAGGCGCTATTTTTAAATTTTCGTTTTTTTATTTTTAAATTTTTTAAAAAAAGGACAGTGCGCAGAGACCAAAATTTACAAACTATTTTCCCCAGTTGTACAGAAGAAGACAAACCCGAACGATAACAAAAAAAATCAAAACATTTTATATATATTTATATTTTTTATATGTGTGTGTGTGTGGTGTGTTGGGGTGTTTTAAATTAGAGTTAAAAAAAACCCCTCAGAATTTTAAAAGTGCTAAACCAAATAGGGAGGGGGACATGCCGTTTAAAATAGGATTTTTAAAAAGGGGAAAATTAAAACCCCAAAATTGTTTCGAGTAAAATTTCTTCCCCGGGTTTACATCTGGGGACGCCACGGTGTTATATAGTGTGGTGTGTGGGGGGGTGGAGCTTTGCGACGTGTGGCCGTGGCCCGCGGGGTTTTTTTTTTTTTTTTTTTGGGGGCGGGGTTCAGGGGGGGGACTTAAAACCCAAAAGCCCTAATACTGAAAAAAAAGATAAAAAAAGGCAACAAAGCAACCCTTAAAACACTGAAAAAATTTTCAAAGATTGTTTGCAAAACTAGAAATGACAACTATGAAGAGTTGAGTGGCTCTTTTCTCAAGGGGGGTAAGCAAATAAATAGTTGGAGGATGGGTGGTTCGCGATTAAACGATACCATAGGAGCTTTAAAAAAAGGCAACCCGCATAAAGTTCAGGATGCACCGATTCTCAAAATGTGGAAAGGGGATGGAAAAACAAATTTTAGGGGAGACAGATCACCCGGACAGATAATATCCTAGGAGAAAACAATTGGGCACGAAGGGCACAAAACTCAATTTATGTTGCTTATAGTCCAGTGACTTTTAGTGGCGTTTTTAAATCGCCCTTTTACTGACAATTATCGTCGGTGAAGATGAGAATGCAAAAAAAAAACCAAAAAATGAACCGACATTGTCCCAAAAAACCAACTCTGCCGGGGGAAAATTTGGAAAGTTTTAAAAAACATTTTTTATATTGGGTAATTTGCCCCTTTGACCCCAAAATTTGGGGGGGATGGTCTTGTCAAACGGTACGGCAGGGAAGGCAACCATGCGAATTTTGGCAGATTGAAAAATTGTTGATAGAACTTCGGCATTAGAAATTTTGATGGAAAATGCACTTTAACTAGCGTGACTTTTATCGTAGTTCGGGGGAGGGTCACAAGCCGTTTTCATGTTTGGGACAAAGAAAAATTTTCCGGGCATGGAAATAGTATCATTTCAACCTCCCTCCCAAAAAATAGCAGTTTTCTATTTAAAGGGTGAAGCATCATCCGTTTAAAAAGCAAGTAAAAAACAACCCCTGGCAGGTTTAAAACCCATGCCTTTTCCCCCCTTCCCGTTCTGTTTTAAAGTCTGCTTTTTAGAATTTTAAGGGAGGGGGGCAAATTTTTTCCCCTTAGAAACTCCGTATCCCCTTTGGGGAGCAAAAACCCCTTTCCCACATGCATTTCTCAGATGCTTTACACTGTTGGAAAAAGTGGCGGGGATATAAAGGACAGAGCCTCACATGTTGGAGAAATGGCGGGGATAAACAGGACAGATGAAAATCACATGTTGGAAGAAGTGGCGGGGATTTTACAGGATACGAAGTGGGGGTTTGGTTTGGGGGAAGGGGGAGAAAACGTGGTACCCAAAAACCCCCAAGGGAAATCATCCCTCTGGCCGTGAGAAAAAATTTAAGGAAAAAGTAACACGGCAAAAGAAACCAAGTCCCAAAAAAAGTAAAAAACTTGGTTGTCTCCGCGGTCACAAAGGGACTACGAACAAAGAATTTCACGGAGGGAAACAAAAAAGATCAAAAAAAACTCAAAAGACAATTTTGGGGGGTTTAAAGTAACAACTTCCCGTCTAATAAAGGAGTTAAAAAGTAGTGTCTCAGGCCCCCAAAGGGCTTTCAAACCCCATACAAACCAAACTCGGACAATCCCTGTGGGCTGTGCGACTTCTTTAACCCTTTTTTTTCCCTTTAAAAAAATGGAAGGGGAAAGTGAAGCCCTAAGGGCATGACGTATTTTGCGCCTTCCCCCTTGTTTTTAAACTCATGGGGTTTTTGCCCCCTATATGCATGTGCCATCGAAAATGGTGCGAGCAGATCACACTGGTAGGTAAAACAGCTCGTGGGGGTAAGAGTGGGGGGGGTGGTTTAAAGGGGAAATTTGTTTTTTAAATTTTCGCCCGGGTTTATGTTCCACCCTAATGGGTGGAAAAAGGGGGAGTTTTGGGTGGATGGGGGTGAGCCGTTTTGGATATCGGGACGTCCAATGGGGCTGGCCCAAACTGTTATTTTGTGTTTTGTGGGCTTTCCCTTTTTATTTTTTAAACCCCTTTTTTTTTTTCTTTTTTTCCCTTTTAATGTTTTTTTCCCAAAATGTAAAAAACCACACACACACCAAAACCCACACACACCACAAAACACACACACACCACACACACACACACACACACACAAACACACACCACACACACACCACACGGTTGCCCAACCCCAGCCCAGGTGACGGCCCAAATATCCGACCCGATCAAAATTTTCTGTTATAGACAGATTCCTTTTTGTGGGAAAGACCAAACCCCGGGGGTTCGTCCACTCTTCACCCACTGCCCCCCAGGGCCCCCCCAAAACGATCAGTGGAAGGAGCGCAAAAAATTTTTCCCATCTCCTAATTGGATTTATTTCGCCATTTATGGGGAGAAGCGTAGGCAGCAAATTGGGGTCCGCCCCAAAACGTTTCAGATTTTAAAAATATCGCCTTTTTTTCTCTTGAACCTTTGGGGGGGGGGACACCTTTGGGGCGTCAGAGGATTTCGTTCTTTGTTTTGGATCAAATGTGTTCCCGTGACGGGGGAAAAGTAATCCGAGTGAAAAAATGAGGGAAATACGGCTGAATGTGACAAATCAGCAGAGTGGGCGTTGAGTGGATAAAAACTTTTTCTCCTCTTTTCTCTCTCTCCCCTCTCTCTCTCCCCTCTCTCTCTCTCTCTCTCTTCTTCCCCCCCCCCCCTTCTTCTCTCTCTCTCCCTCTTTTCTCTCCTTCTCTCTCTCTCTTCTCTCTCTCTCTCTCTCTCCTCTCCTCTCTCCCCTCTCTTTTCTCGTGTGTGTGGTTTCGTGTCTGTCTGTGTGTTCCCGTCTGTGTTTGGTCTATGTTCTGTTTTGTTTTGACTGCATTTTGTTGCGTGTGTGCATGTGAGTGCTTTTTTTTCTTTTGAAGTTTTGAGTCAAAAATGGTATAGTGTGGGATACTTTAGTATATGTGCATTTGAATTATTTATATTAATTTATAATATAAAATTTTATATATTATAGAGGAGAGAGAGAGGAGAGAGAGAGAGGAGAGAGGAGAAAAGAGATAAATTTTAAAAACATTTATAGATCTCTCTCTCTCTCTCTCCTCCCTCTTTTTCTCCCCCTTTTCTCTCTCTCTCTCTCTCTTCTCTCTCTCTCTCTATGCTTCCATGGCTCTCTGAGTGTAGACGTGCGTGCGTGCCCCCCGCGTTTTGCGTTTCGGGAAAGTATGTTTTTGTGTTTTGGGTTTTTGTGTGTTTCTTTTATGTAAGTGCGCGTAGTTTTGGGTGTGTATGTGTGGGATGTGTGTATGTATGTATGTATGTTTTGTTTGTAAGTATTTTATTTTATGTTTTAAAAAATTGGAGGGAAAGGGTTTTTAAAAAGGAAAGCGAATGCTTCTTAATGTTAAAAAACTTCGGATTTTTAAAAAATTTGCTGGACAAAAGGTTTTGAAAGGGGGGTTTTTAGAGGGAAAGGGGGGGCATGGGTTTGGGGGAGCCCTGGAGTGTGGGAAAAAGGGGGGACAAAGGCAATTTGGGGGGCGGAGGGGAAAGGGTAGGGGGGAAAGTTAAAATTCATGGGCGTTTTGGGTAAACCTTTAAATTTTATCCCAAGGGGCACAATTTTTAAACGTCGAAAAAACCAAAACGTTAAAAGCTTTGTATTTTTTAGTGTTTTTTCCCTTTTTTTCGTTTAACGAAATTCAAAAAAAGTTTATCTAATTGGGTCGAAAGTCAGTTTGGAAATTTCTTTTTGTTTTGCCCTTTTTTGTGGGTCTCATTATAATTGGGAGAGGGAAACTTAGATTCAAAAAACTACGATTGCAAAGGGGTTTTGGTTTGGGTTTAAAGATAAACGGGAAACCCATCAACCTTTCCAATTTAAAATTGTTTTATTTTTTGTTGATTTTTTTAATTTTTCGTATGCCCCACAGACTCTTCCTCTTTTCCCCTTTCTCTCTCTCTCCCCTCTCTCTCTCTCTTTTCTCTTCTCTCTCTCCTCTCTCTTTTCTTCTCTTCCCATCTCTCTCTGGATTTTTGTTTCGGGCGAATTTTTGGCCTTTTAAGGAATTTCTCAAATTTCGCATGTTCCCTTTTTTCATTAAAATAATTGCTGAAATTTAAAAGCCAAGGGTTTTTGTTTTCTTAAACAATTTTTCTCTCTCTCTCTCTCTTCTCTCTCCTCTCTTCCCCCTCTTTTCTCCTCTCTCCCCCTCTCTCTCTGCATGGGGGTTTTTTTTGTTGTAGAGTGCTTTTGTGTACTTTTATATTTTTTAAAAATAAAATTTAAAATATATTTTTATATAATTTTTTATATGTTTATATATTTATATATGTGTGTGTGTGTGTGGGTGTGTTTTGTGTGTGTGTGTGTTGTGGGTCCCCTTTTTTGGGGTGTTTTTTGTGCACACAGTTTATTTAATTATCGCCCTTTTAGAAAACTTTGTTTTAAAAATGAGAAGGGATTTCCCTTTTTGGAGAAAAAGAAAAAAAAGTCTACATTGGAATTTGGGGGCGCGGGGGGACGGGGGGGGGGGAGGGGGGGTGTTTTACTTCCTCCATCCCGTTTTCTACGGGTACGGACGAGTATACAACCCCCGGGGCTTTGGGTTTTCCCCCCCCCCCATTCCCCTTGGGGGGTAAAAAAAATTTTCATTTCAAGCCGTTTTGTTTGCCTTAGTTTTCTTCCTTTTCCGGTTACTCTGGGGGGTTTAACCCAAATCTGTGGTAGGTTTGGTTTGGGGTTTTATGGGGATTTTGACTGTCGAAAATCATTTTTGAAAACGAAAAACCCGACCAAAAGAAAAAAGGAAACCCTCTCTCTCT
>CM031596.1:38585625-38600625 GCA_018398815.1 Conus ventricosus | reverse complement strand
TAGCTCATGAAGAAATTAGATTTAGATTTAGTGTTCTTGATGTAGAAAACTATTTAAAAGTACACATACGTACACGCGTGTATTCACTGAAACCAATTCCTCTTTGAAAGAAAAGAATCTTATGTTTAAGAAAGAAAATGCCTCTTTATCAACATAGGGCTTTGTTCTATAGGTTTATCATGTTTTTCTTTTTTAGTATTTGGGTCATGTTGTTGATATTTTAAACATGAATATGGATGCAAACGAAAACGAACAGTAGAAAGGAATGCAATTCCAAAAGGAGTTAAATTTACTGGGAGGAGCGGGTAGGGATGAGTTTAGTCTTCCAGTATCCATAGCATTACATATATCCATGATTAATTTTTCTTCCCATCAGCACCAGTCGAGGGAGGGGTGAGAGAAGAGGGGCAAGCAAGCAGATTGAGAGGGGACAATATTCGGGAAAAACGCCGAGGTAAGCAGTCACGTACTGGCCAATCAAATTATCTGTTATGGGTAAATCCCTTACTGTACAAAGACCGCAGCACTCGTGGGACTCGTCCACACTCCAACTCACTTGTTGGGCACAAGCGATCAAGGACCCAAAGTGTGAGACGCTCTGAATTCCATGGAATCATTTCGCTATCTCTTGGATAGAACGTGGGCAGCGAACAGAACAGGCGAGACGTTTTTGATTCAACTATCGCCATCTTTCTCCCCGTACATCCGGGAGGGAGACAACTCTGCTGACGTCAAAGGAATGCGCTCTTTTGATGCTTCATCAAATTTCGTTTCAGTAACGGTAAAATGTAATCAGGATGAAGGATGAGGGAAAGGGCTGAAAGTGACAAATCGGTGGAGTGGGCGTTGAGCGCATATGAGCGTTCTCTCTCTCTCTCTCTCTCTCTCTCTCTCTCTCTCTCTCTCTCTCTCTCTCCTCTCTCTCTCTCTCTCTCTCTCTCTATCTGTGTGGTCGTGTATGTGTGTCTGTTTGTCTGTTTGCCTGTCTGTTCTGTCTGGCAATCCGTCTGCCTCCATCTCTGTCTGTCTGTCTGTTGTCCACCTCTCTCTCTCTCTCTCTCTCTCTCTCTCTCTCTCTCTCTCTCTCTCTCTCTCTCTCTCTCTCTGAGTGGTCGTGTATGTGTGTCTGTTTGTCTGTTTGCCTGTCTGTTCTGTCTGTCTGGCAATCCGTCTGCCTCCATCTCTGTCTGTCTGTCTGTTGTCCACCCTCTCTCTCTCTCTCTCTCTCTCTCTCTCTCTCTCTCTCTCTCTCTCTCCTCTCTCTCTTCTCTCTAAATGACCTACCGATGCACATATCTCACAATGATGTCAGCTGTGATCTGTTCGCTGACGATAGTTCTCTTCACTGTAGTGATACAAACATCATGTCTGTACAAATATCGTTACAACAAAGTATCACTGATGTCTTAGAATGGTGCAACCAAAACCGAATGGTCCTTAATCCGCACAAAACAAAATGTATGGTCCTAGCATCGAGACAGAAACATCAACGACAGCATCTTATGTTGAGCCTAAAAATGAGTGAAACCTTGATCGAGCGGGTTACCGAACACCGTGTCTTGGGCGTGATCATTGATGAGAACTTTAAATGGCAATCACATATAAATCATGTTTGCAAACAGTTGGCTCGCAATTTGTTTTTACTCAATAAACTCAGTTATTATGTTGAACCACATATCCGGAAATTATTTTTTGAAGCCCATTGCCTTTCTCACATCAACTATGCGTCCACTGTCTGGAGTGGTGCCGGTGAAAATCACATAAAAAGATCAACTCTATGCATAGACGGGGAATTAAGCTGATTCTTCCCGACAAGTCTCTATCAACCACGGGCAAATTCGCAAAACTAATGATGTTACCACTGCAGAGCCAATTGTCCTATAATAAAGCAGTACTAATGTTTAAAGTCCATGCAAACATGGCGCCAACATATCTTGCTGAGTTTATCCAAATGGCAACAACGCGATATGATTCAAATAATTACATTTTACCACGTGTCCGCATTGATTTGTTCAAATCTAGTTTTGCATTTTTTGGTCCATCTGTGTGGAACTCTCTTCCTCCGTCTGCCAAAACATGTCAGTCACTGCCGTCCTTCAAATCAGTAATACTTAAACATTTACTTGAACAATGAATCTAACCTTTTGATCATAGTCTCAACGCCCTACTTTTATGCTTGCCTCTATACTAGCTAATGAAAATGTTGTGTGTGTGTGTGTGTGTGTGTGTGTGTGTGTGTGTGTGTGTGTGTGTGTGTGTGTGTGTGTGTGTGTGTGTGTGTGTGTGTGTGTGGTGTGGATGTGGGTATGCGCATGCGAGCGTGTATGTGTGGGCGTGTGCATACATGTGAGCGCGCGCGCGTACGTGTCTGACTGTGTTTGTGTAATTTTGTAATGGATTTTTTTTTAAATTATATATAATAATTATTATTCTTATTACTATTGTTATTGTTAATATTATAATGTTGCTATACTCTTCATTGTTTCTGTCATTATTAATATGTGCAGTCTGTTTAGTTGAATGTTGTAGAATAGCAAGGACAGATTGGAAGAATAGGCACTGCCTAAAATCTCTATCCTTGAGTAATAAAGTTTTTGAGTCTTGAGTCTTGAGTCCTCTCCTCTCTCTCTCTCTCTCTCTCTCTCTCTCTCTCTCTCTCTCTCTCTCTCTCTCTCTCTCTGAGTGGTCGTGTATGTGTGTCTGTTTGTCTGTTTGCCTGTCTGTTCTGTCTGACAATCCGTCTGCCTCCATCTCTGTCTGTCTGTCTGCTGTCCACCTGTCTTTCTTCTCCCCTCCTGTCTCTGTCTCTCTCTCTCCACCCTCTCTCTCTTGCTGTGCCTTGCTCTCTCTCTCTCTCTCCTCTCTCTCTCTTGTCTCCCCTCTCTCTCTCTCGCATGTGTTGTGTGTGTGTGTGTGTGTGTGTGTGTGTGTGTGTGTGTGTGTGTGTGTGTGTGTGTGTGTGTGTGTATGTTTGCGCACACACCTGCATGCTGGGGGATAGAAAAACAAAGGAGAGAGAGAGAGAGAGAGGAGAGAGAGAGAGCAAGGCACAGCAAGAGAGAGAGGGTGGAGAGAGAGATAGGACAAATCTTCTAACTAATAAGCAATCCAAGTCATCATAGTTCCCATTTATCAGCTCCGCTACAACGATGACGTGGCTGGCTGTCTGTGCGCCAAACAACCAGATTATAAGCCAGGTGACGACACAGCCCGAGGGGAAAACCAGACAGCAACCAGAAACTGACTCGTCCATCATTCAGTGAATCGTGGGGAGTGAAGGTGAAGGGAACGATGAAACAGAACATCCGCACTTTGCCGTCCGCTCTGTCACTGTTCTGTTTGTTTTCCTTGTTTCTGGCCCCTGTAACCCGTGTCTTTTAGTTTTGAACTTTTGATTTAAAGACCAATTTCGGCCAATTATCCTATTTCAAGTGTTCTTGTTTTCCCTTCACTGAGTTTTCTACTGTGTGTTTTGCAGAAGGGTTCCCCTTGAGTAAGAGGTATTTCAACGAATTACGCAGTTGCGGTTTTGGTTTTGATGACGTATTTCTTTCCAGCTCATAACCAGACGATAGTAGTAGTAGTAGCCTGATGAGGTCCTCAAAACAACTGGCAATTGCTGATCTGCTAACCGAAAGCTTTGGATATTTCAAAACAGCTGTCAATGTAAGATACATAAAATGGAACTGACTGCCGATCTCTGACAGGGTCGACACAAATCTTTTCACCCTCTCCTTAGCTGCTATCTCTAGGTGCGCATCTGGCGACGTGACTGAGCCACTTCACACCCACACAAGTTCTCATCAGCTCCCCTCTTTCCCTGACACTTGTCCCCTGCGACTATCCACATTAAAAACCAAGAAGAGCGGGATAAGGTCTTTTTTCTGTTTCCAAGGCTCACCTTTGAGTAATAGATAACACTGTCTCTCGGGCAGATATGAAAAACCGAAGCAAGCATTCTTCTTGTTCAGTTATGTGTTGGTTAGTCTGCATGGTCAGATTAGTACTGTTTGCTTACTATATTCATGTTCACTACAGAGGGGAAGTATATGTAGATGAATGACTAAATGTGACTTTTGAAGACTGCCATGTGTAGGTTCCTAGAACAACCACTGTCAAATATTATCATTATTCCACTTAGCTTATTAAAAGGCTAGAAGAACATTGTCAGAGCTCTGACCACAATTGAGTTATCTCGAATGACTAGAAGAGAGAGAGAAAAAAGAGAGAGAGAGAGAGAGAGAGAGAGAGAGAGAGAGAGACAGACAGACAGACAGACAGACAGACAGACAGACAGGCAGACAGACAGACAGGCAGGCAGGCAGGCAGGCAGGCAGGCAGGCAGGCAGGCAGACAGGCAGACAGACAGACAGATGGACTGACGGACAGACAGACAGACAGATGGAACAATGGACGGACAGAGAGAGAGAGAGAGAGAGAGAGAGAGAGAGAGAGAGAGAGAGAGAGAGAGAGAGAGAGAGAGAGAGAATGTTGTGGCTGTTTTACAACCAGGCTCACAACAGATATCACCTGCATTGCAATGTTAGTCTGACTGGCTCTCAGTGTGTCAAACAATCAGATTACAAGCGAAGGGGCAGAGGGAGAGAGAGAGAGAGAGAGGTAGGGTCTCAGGAGACAGCACCCAGGGTTTGTCCCATCCATTATTCATTTGGGAGAAAGAGAAACGATGGAAACAAACCCCAGCACTTTTACAGTCTTCTGTCTAGCTCCAATGTGCAATGCTGGAACTATTGTTCGGCCCCCACACAGTGGTAATACAGTAGCATTTGAGGCTATAATCGTGTTGGTTGCCTTGATTTTGAAATGGTCATCAACGGACAAAACATTCACCATGATCTGAGAATCTCTTGTGTTTAAACGAAACAGAAGAACTAATCCAAATATACACCAGCCATAATCAAATTCAACAGGTGTTTTTGTTTTTTGTAGTGCTGTTTTTGTTGCTGTTGTTGTTGGGTATTTTTTTCTTTCTTGTTTGTTTTTTCGAGATTTCCATTTGTAAGTTTCTTTACAAGCAAATAAAAGCGTTGGAAAAAAAAATTCAACAGGCAAAGTCGTTATCAGAAATCCGCCGGGTGAGTGTCAATATAATTAAGTTCGAATTGTCTAGAAATTTACCAAAGCGAGACGTGGGTTTGATAGAGATGACAACCACTGTGAGATATACAACACAACAGGCCATGCTAATTTATCATAGAATCTAATACAGTACCAATGAAAGTAATATACAACACAATATCCGATTGCTATGTGACAGGATACTATCTTACTATGTAATACAAAACCAGATTGCGATTGAACACAGTACAGCACCAATTCACAATAGAAAGCAATTTTAGATCACAGTAGAACACGATGTATTTCGATATCACGTTACAATACACCATAGTACTAGAGGCCAAAATACAAGCAATATCTGATTACAATAGGAAACAATGAGATATAATACCAGATTGCAATAAAGTACAATACTGGAATAGAAGAGACCAGAAAACAATGCAACACTCGATTACAACAGAACACAACGCAATGTCAGATTAAAATGGAACACAACACTCTTCAATTTTAGACTACTTTAGAACACACAATACTAGATTACAAGACACTAGAATGCGACCCTCTACACGTGTAAAAGAAAATGCTATGCAGCTCAGTATCAGATTGTGATGGAACGCAATACTAGATAATGAGCAATTCAGCACCTGATTACAATAAACTACAACATGATGCGGTATCAGACTGCAACAGAACAAGACCATGCAATACAAGATTGCAATAGACCACAATACCATAGACCACAATTCCAAATAATACACGATCAGGGCAGAACACAGTGCAATATTAGATTTCAAGGGTCTACAATGCTGGAATACAATACAACACAAAACAAAACTGGATTGCAATAGAATACAATGCAATATTGAATTATAATGGAACATCATGTAAAACAAAACCTAATTACAAGAATAACCAACGATCTACAAGATTTCAATAGAACATGATGCAATGCCAAATTACAAAAGAACAAATTACAACGCAGAGCACAATCTAGATAGCATTGGATAATCATCATCATCACCATCATCACCATCATCATCAGCAGCAGCAGCAGCTTCATCATCATCATCATCATCATCATCATCATCATCATCATCATCATCATCATCATGTTAATGATAAGAATAACAATGACAATAATATAGTAATAATGATAACAATAACAATAGTAGCAATACTAATAACAGTAACAGTAATAATTATTGTTATAATGATAATAATTATGATGATGATCCTTGCAACCACACTGCAAACAAGTTTTGCATTGTATTGTACTGTATCGTATCATCGAAGATCCTTGAAATGTGATATTGCATTGTGTTCTACCGTGATCGTGTTTTATAATAATTCGCGGTCTATTGTATCTATTGTATTACGATCTATTGAATTCTGGTGCGTGCGTGCGTGCGTGCGTGCGTGCGTGTGTGTGCGTGTGTGCGTGTGTGTGTGTGTGTGTGTGTGTGTGTGTGTGTGTGTGTGTGTGTGTGTGTGCAAGGTGCCAAGTGGGGAGTATTGCCAGGGAAAGAAAGGTTTTACTAAAAGAAAGAAATTGCAAATGGGAAAAAGACTTCAAAGAACGAAAAACAAAGAAAGTTCTAAATGAACCTAGCATGAAAAGAAAGAACAGAATGAAAGAAAACAAAGACAGAGCAGAGCAAAGAAGACCTCCGATTCAACACCTCGTCAGAGCCAGAAGATCAGGGGAGGCAATCGCCTCTATTGGTGACACAAGGGTGACAAACGAGCGGAGAAAAAGGACTGGATTGCACACCTCACGGAACAACGGGGCTGGGGGACGATCACTACTTTGATTAGTTCCGCCACAGCTGCACTGGAAAGGGTTAAGGCACAGGAGACGGTGGAGGTTGTGTAAGGGAATGAGAGATAGGGGGAGAGAGGGAGGAATGGGGTGCGGAAGGGGGATTGGTGGAGTCCGGTATGGTAGGAATGGCAATTGTGAATTGCTGACCCAAATGAATAGAAGAGATTATAGTCTCCAAACTGATTCATGATTTCTCGGTTTGTCTTTAGTGATTTTCAATCTGAACACAGGCCCCAGTCGTCTCGAGTACCTTGCACACCAGGTTCCATATTGGCCAGTGGGACCAGCACCCCTGTCAGTCTGGTGGCATGACAATAGAGCGTCTGTTACTGATGTGCACACCACTTGAGACTCTCAGGTTGTCAAGTCTGGAGAAGGGAAGCGCTGGTGAGGATGAAGCTATTCGGGAGTCTGCAACCTTTGCCCAAGACACTGGTGTGTCGATCTAATCGTATTCGAGAAGAAGAAGAAGAAAGAAGAAGAAGAACAATAACAACAACACAACAACAACACAACAAGATGAAGAAGAGGAGCAACAACAAACAACATTCAGTCTATATGTAATTTCTTGAATGTCTAGGATCTGATCATCAGACCTTCCTGACTTGCTATTGGTCTGGAGAGGAAACTATGACAGTTAAGTATTGTTTACTACTACTACTACTACTACTACTCTGCTGCTGCTGCTGCTGCTGCTACTACTACTACTACTACTATTGCTGCTGCTGCTGCTGGCTGCTGCTGCTTTGTTCAGGTGAAAGGAAACACAGTCAATGTTGAATGCAACATACGATGCAAATCGTCGAACTGGACACCGAAACTGATCTGCCAGTGTCCTGGGATGAATTTGGGAGATGTGGATGATGACGGGACAAAGGAGAGGAATAGATCAAATCAGGAAGCAAAGGAAGACATACAAAACTGCTGTTGAATACTGACCATGCCCCTTAAATTACTAGCAGACAGAAGAAGAAGAAGAAGAAGAAGAAGAGATACTCAGTCAGTTTCAGCAGTCAAGTCATATTGCATGGAGAGATATTGTAAAGGGTTGACCAGTTCAATTAGCTTGTGACCATTCTGCGCAAAGACGGCAGCTAGAGAAACAAGGTCAGCGTGAATCTCTTCTTGGTGATACCTGCCATGATCTTTCTCAGAGAAAGAGGTCTATCAAACTTCACAGAAGTCACTAAGTGACCGGTGATCTCTAGCCTTTACATATGTGAAAACTGAACACTGACATGAGATCTTTAGCAAGAACCCTGGGAATTTGAGAATTAAAGTTTCAGATGGATTCTGAGCATCTCAAGCAATTAACACAAATGCTTCAAGATAAGAACCTCCTCTTGGGGCCATTGAATGTCTGGAACAGGCATTTATCTCCCAATGACTTCTAAGACCATTCTACAGGATTCACGTAGTGAAAGGTGGATGTCTTATGGGTCAATTGAAGAAGTGCAGGATGGATGACATGGAGGACTGAACTGGTCACAGCACCTCTATCCTTTTGCTCATGACCAAGGACAAAAGGCCGGAGAGATTTCTGATGACCCAATCGTCTGTCACGGCATTTCTACGATCTACTGACATGAGACGATAATGATTATTAAAATCCTTCTCATCCCATGGAGAGGGAAATGCACAGATCTCATCTGTATTCATAATTAGGTTGTATGGGGGATGCAACACAGCTGATTAAGGAATAGAGCGTGTTTGATACTTCTGTTACACAAACTCCCTTCAATGTCATTAAAAAAAATCATGTGAATTGGTTGTAAGGGCTGAATTATCTAAATCTATTTTTTCCAGTGTGCATGATGTGGAAATCCGTTTGCCAGAACATTTTTTGCACATGTACGCTTTCGATATAACCATTTCTGCTTGAAAAGAAACGATTTGTGTTTTGGGTAAAAGGGTACCAGGAACAACTCTTTCATTATTTGCTTGTAGATACATTACGAGTACAGGGCTTTGTTCTGGAATATTTTTTGCAGTATTTGCGTTATTTTGCGAATGTTGGAGATGTCAATAATTGTAAATGGAAAGGAGATAGAAACTGAAGAACGGCAGTTTTACAGGCTAGAAGGAAGGGGGAAGGGGGGATCAGTTTCCATAGTATTATTTGTCAATGTATCTCCACGATTCGCATTTTTTCCTCTCCGCATCAGTGGAGGGTGGGAATGCAAAGAGAAGAATGAGATGAAGCGATAGTTAGAAACAAGCGCTAGAGAAAAAGCAGCCAAAAAGCGAAGTGATCAGACAAATCCTTGGTATAATCAAATTATTTGCCACAGGCAGACTCCTTCTTGTACAAAGACGCAGCCGGGAATTTGTCCACGCTAAGGGACAGAGCGAGCGTGAGACGCCCTGATTTCTTACATTGGATCATTTTGCCATTTATTTGATAGAAGCAAAACCAGCGAACAGAACAGCCGAAACGTTTTTGATTCAACTATCGACGTCTTCCTCCTCCGAATATCTGACAGGGAGACAACTTTTCGGACGTCGGTGGAGCGCGCTCCCTAGACACTTCATCACGTTACCCTGACGTGACGGGGAAATGTAATCAGGATGAAAGACGAATGAAAGGGCTGAAGTGACAAATCGGCGCCGTAAGTGTTGAATGAAGATGAACATATCTCTCTCTCTCTCTCTCTCTCTCTCTCCTCTCTCTCTCTCTCTCACACACACACACACACACACACACACACAC
This sequence comes from Conus ventricosus, assembly GCA_018398815.1. Lineage (NCBI taxonomy): Eukaryota > Metazoa > Mollusca > Gastropoda > Neogastropoda > Conidae > Conus > Conus ventricosus. The sequence goes on along the minus strand of CM031596.1, from coordinate 38,591,014 downwards.
ATAAAATCTGGGACATGTTTTTTTTGCAAACATGCCTGTGAATATTGATGCCCACTATTATAGATATACGTGTGTTTTGGGAATGATCGGACAAACTGACTACAGAAGACTGATATTCAGATTGAAAATTTTTTTAGATAAATCAATATATTAGAGGAAGAAAGAAAGACAGAAAGTGATCATCTTTGTTCTCATAACCATATAATTAGAGTAGACGGGGGGGGGGGGGGGGGGGGGGATGAAAGAATTGAACAAACTGAAAAAAAACAGGAAGGAAAGACGAAAGAAAGAAACAGAAAGGTAAAGAAACGTAACAATGAACTGTTTGTTATTGCGTGTTGTTTTTTTAAACCTCATGCTAAATCTGTACAGTATAAAGAAAAAAAAAGAGAATTACGATCATCAAAGGGGACTCCAAACTCGACTGCAACTAAAACAATCATTTATTCTTGGTTCCTAAAATGTGCATTAGCTAGGTACAGGTACGGACGACCTCTATATTTGGAGATTTCTTTTACTTTCAATTCGCTCTCAGAAAATCGATTTAGAAGTGATTAGCATTATTCAGTATGCATGGTTTACATTTGTATCAGGTATAGTAATTAAAGGTGGTTCTGTTATAAAACTGTGTTATATGACATTATTTCACGAGGATATCTAGCGTGGGAGAAATGAGATGCACTCAGAACGTATCATGCACTAAAACACCAAAATTCAAGACATCTGTAAACACTTGATGAAACTGAATAAACAAAAATTAGGTCGAGAAAGGGAATAAGAGACAGACAGACAAATGGACAGACAGAAAACAGACAAACAAATAGAAAAAGTCAGACAGACGGACTGTGGTGTAAAAAAGGAGCTGTGTATCCCAGTATACGTCAAAGTATTAGTAATGACAGCAATATGAAATAAACAGAAAGAAATAAAAGGTACGTTAACGAAAAGAGGAGAAAAGGTCATTTGCCTGTAGCAGCCAATCAAGATCTGACTCCAAGTCCACACACACACACACCACACCACACACACACACACACACCACACACACCACACACACACACCACACACTAACGCACGCACACACGCTGCACGCACGCACGCCGCACACACACACACACACCACACACACACACACACACACACACCACACACACACACCGACAACAACACACACACACGCGACACACACACGCACACATACACACACACAACACACACACACACACACACACACACACACACACACACACACACACACACACTGACAAAGTGGATATTATCAAGACTTTCATGAAAATGCCAGACCATCAAAAGGTGATTAAAAATGGACTTGACCTTTGTATTGCACCAATCCCTCTTAGGCATACATTGATTTTTGTTTCCTGGTTTCAGATCCCTAGCATGTATCAAGAAAATGGCTGAAATGGAAAACTTTACTGCACAAGCTTCACTCTTTCCCGCACCCCTCCTGTTTTACATGTAAACCCTTCATTAAAGTAAGTGTTGAAATGACAGCCAATTTCTCTGGCCAAGACAATCAGCTTTTAACAGCTTACTCTCTCTCTCTCTCTCTCTCTCTCTCTCTCTCTCTCTCTCTCTCTCTCTCTCTCTCTCTCTCCTCTCTCTCTGTGTTTTCTGTGTGTGTGTGTGTGTGTGTGGTGTGTGTGTGTGTGTGTGTGTGTGTGTGTGTGTGTGTGCGTGTGTGTGTGTTGTTTTTGTGTTAGTGTGGTGTGTATGGTGTGTGGATGTGTGTGTGTGTTGTGTGTGTGTGTGTCGTCTGTCTCTCTCTCTCTCTCTCTCTCTCTCTCTCTTTGTGTATGTGTGTAAATGTGTGTGCATATGTGTGTAGGCGCGCGCGCGCGCGCGCGCGCGCGTGTGTGTGTGTGTGTGTGTGTGTGTGTGTGTGTGTGTGTGTGTGTGAAAGTGTGAGTGTTTGTGTGTAAATATGTGTGTGTGCGTGCGCGCATATATGCACATTCTCTCTCTCTCTCTCTCTCTCTCTCTCTCTCTCTCTCTCTCTCTCTCTCTCTCTCTCTCTCTCTCTGTGTGTGTGTGTGTGTGTGTGTGTGTGTGTGGTGTGTGTGTGTGTTGTGTTGTGTGTGTGTGTGTGTGTGTGTGTGTGTGTGTGTGTGTGTGTTCTTGTGTTGTGTGAATGTGTGTGCTGTGTGTGTGGGTGGGTGCGGGTGGGTGTGTGTGTGTGCGTGGTGTGTGTGTGTGTGTGTGTGTGTGTGTGTGAAAGTGTGAGTGTTTGTGTGTAAATATGTGTGTGTGCGTGCGCGCAATAGATTATCCTTCCTCTCTCTCTCTCTCTCTCTCTCTCTCTCTCTCTCTCTCTTGTGTGCTTGTGTTTGTGGTGTGCTGTGTGTGTTTTTGTGTGTTGTGTGTGTGTGTGTGTGTGTGTGTGTGTGTGTGTGTGTGTTGTTGTGTGTGTGCATGTGTGTGTGTGTGTGTGGTGTGTGTGTGTGTGTGTGTGTGTGCGTGTGTGTGGTGTGTGTGTGTGTGTTGCGCGCGCGCGCGCGGGGATGTGTGTGTTGGTTGTGTTGTGTGTGTGTGTTGTGGGTGTGTTGTGGTGTTGTGTGGTGGTGTAGTTGTGGTGTGTGTGTGTGTGTGTGTGTGTGTGTGTGTGTGTGTGTGTGTGTGTGTGTGTGTGGTGTAGAGAGAGAGAGAGAGAGAGAGAGAAGAGAAGAGAGTGTGTGTGTGTTTGTGTATATATGTGTGTGTGTGTGTGTGTGTGTGTGTGTGTGTGTGTGTGTGTGTTGTGTGTGTGTGTGTGTGTGTGTGTGTGTGTGTTGTGTGAAAGTGTGAGTGTTTGTGTGTATATATGTGTGTATATGTGTGCGCATGCATGCACATGCTCTCTCTCTCTCCTCTCTCTCTCTCTCTCTCTCTCTCTCTCTCTCCATGTGCAGACATTGATCGGCAGGACGTTTGCGTGTGTGGTGTGTGTGTGTGTTGTGTTGTGTGTGTGTGTGTGTGTGTGTGTGAGAGAGAGAGAGAGAGAGAGAGAGAGAGAGAGAGAGATGTGTGTGTGTGTGCATGTGTGTGATTTGTTTCTATTTCTCCGCAAACAAATACTCACAAGAGGTATAAAGACAAGACAGACAGACAGACAGAGAGAAAGAGACAGACAGACAGAGAAGACAAATCCTGTCACTGTTAAGCAATCACCTTTCCCTTTTATCACCCCACTACAATGAAAGTGTGGCTGGCTGGCTGAGCGCCAAACAATCAGATTACAAGCCACAGGGATGACACGGCCTCAGAAGACACGCAGACAGCAGCCTGGGACTGAGTCGTCCATTATTCATTAGATCGTGGAGTGTGAAGTAGAAAGGAACGATGAAACAGAACACGTGCCACTTTGCGTCTCTGTTACCTTCCATGTTATTCACCCCGGTTTAAGTTTTGTGTCTGTTACGTTTTTCAGTTTTTGATTTTAAGACAAATTTTAATCAGGTGCTCTATCTAAAGTGTTCTTCGTTTTCCTACAGTAAGTGGTCTAGATTTTATTTGGAGAGATTTTCCTCGTGAGTAAGAGGCATTTTACCCAGACCATACGTAGTTGTGGTTTTCTTTATCCGGAGGTGTTTCTCTCTGGAATGCAATGATAAGATAGTAGTAAGTCTGCTGAGCTCTTCAAACACTTAAAATAGCATCAGTAAGTGGATACTTTCGACACCTTTCACAGTTGTCCCTTTAATCATCCACTCACCAGGAGCTTTGGAATAACAAGTGTTTTAATGAGCCCTCATTGGGTCAGGATTCTTTCTCTCTGTCCTATATGTACAGAGATTTGTCATTTTATTAATATTATATTCCAGGGCATGATTTTGAAAGTGTCTCTCACTTTCTTTCTAACAACAGAAGGTATTTATACCCCCAGCAAGTTGATAATTAATCAACAGCCTACAGTTGTAGTTGATAAGTCATTCAATTGCCATTAGTTCCATTCTAATGTTATTCTGCCTGGCTTACTGTGTCAGGCGAGAGTGATAATGCCTCAGGAGACAGTGCTGGCTGCTGATCTCTCACACGATGGACACTGAACTTATCACCCTCTCCTTTGCTGCCATCTGTAGGTGTGCATCAGACTGCGTGACTGAGCTTACTTCACACCCACGCACGTGCTCCTCAGCGCCCCTCTTTCTCTGTTACTCGTCTCCAGCTACTCTCCACATTAGAAACAAAGATAAGAGGAGTAAGGTCCTTTTTACTCTTTCCAATGCCCCGCTTTGTCTATAACCCTATCTCCCAGTGGAAAACGCATAACAAGCATTCGTTTGCATGACTTTGTGCCGGTTACGTCTGCACGGATAGATTATAGAACTTTGTATATTATGTTCATGTCCGACGTACGTGAGAAATAGTTGTAGATGGATGACTAAATAAATGTGACTTTTGCAGAGTGCCATGAGTATGATCTGAGACCATTCACCGTCACATACTGTCATTATTCACGGTCACATACTGTCATTATTCACCGTCACATACTGTCATTATTCACCGTCACATACTGTCATTATTCACCGTCACATACTGTCATTATTCACCGTCACATACTGTCATTATTCACCGTCACATACTGTCATTATTCACCGTCACATACTGTCATTATTCACCGTCACATACTGTCATTATTACGCACAGCACATCACAGTAACTGGTGACTGTTCTGACCAGCATCAACTGGTCTCCAACGACTAGAAGAGAGAGAGGGGGAGGGGAGAGACAGACTGAGAGAGAGACAGACAGACAGACAGGCAGGCAGGAAGGCAGGCAGAGAGACAGAGACCGCGATAGAGACAGACAGAGAGACAGGGAGAGGAGACAAAACAAAATGTGTCCACTGTTTTGCAATCGGGCTAACACTAGACATCACTTCCATTACAATTTTAGCCTGACCGGCTCTTGGTGTGTCAAAAAATCAGATCCCAAACTAAGGGACAGAGAGACAGAGACAGGGCCTCAGGAGAGACCAGCCAGGATTTGTCCCATCCATTATTCATTTGGGGAGAAAAAGAAACAATGGAAGCAACCCCCAGCGCTTTACTGTCTTCTGTCTACTTTCAATGTTGCATGCTGGAACTATTGTTAGGCCCACACAGTAGTAATGCTATAGCATAATATGAGCTCCAACCATTGTGGTCGCATTGATATGGAAACGATCATTAACAGACAATAAAATCACCATAATGCTTTGACAAAAATACAAAGAATCTTTTGTGTGCAAAATGAATCGATACTGAACAACTTGTCTAAAATGCAATACAATGCCAACTTACAATAAAAACACAACGAAATACTATAGTACAATACAACATGAACTTATTACTTCAGAACACAAAACAATTTCAAATCACAACAGAACACTGAGAACAAGTATATCACA
>CM031596.1:38578125-38580625 GCA_018398815.1 Conus ventricosus | reverse complement strand
GGATATAAGTGTTCTGACCAATATTGAGTTACCTCCAAGAGAGAGAGAATTCTGTCACTTTTGAGCAACCGAATTAACGATGGATATCGCCTACGTTACAATGTTATCGTCTAAGTCTCAAACAATCACATTACAAAGGACAGAGAGAGATACGGCCTCACGAGAGAGCAAATAGAGGGTTGCCTATTCGTTTTTCATCGGAAAGAGAATGAGAAAAGTGCTGAACAATTAAGTAGTGGGGGAAAACAAGTGCAGGCTAACAATTCTTCCATCATTATAATAATGATTTAGAGAAAAATAAAATAAATTTTAAAAAAGGGAGGGGGGGGGGGGGTTGAAGAAGACGAAAATGGGAAAATGTGTACTATACATAGAAAAACATTTCACTAGCTGCATACGGGAACCATCGCAATCCCTCTCAAAGGGCAGATATTTATGTATCGCCTGCTCCTAGGCCTTTCGTCCGTTGGATCGGACTCATCAGGGAGACACGGCTGACTGTGTCTGTTCTCTTGGCGTCAAATAGAGACACACCACAGTCCATAATTTTGTGGTGTTCTCATCACCAAGGGTTCAAAAAAGAATCCAACAGCACCCCCAAAGCAGCCAGCGATAGGTAGTAGAATAAAACATAATGACAGTGTAGAGTGGAAAAAAGTTGCTGAAAAACTAAAAACATTATGCAAACAGTGTAAAATGTAGGGGACAATCTTTGAGCCTATGCTTGAGGATCCATTTAAGGATGCAAGGGAGATCAAAAGATATGGAACAGTTTGAGTGGTCAGTTCTGCTGTTCAATAACCCAAGCATTGTCAGCGGTCAAGAATTGTGCAGAACACCCTTTACTGGGATCTCCTAAGAGGTGCAATCGCCCACCGATTGACCAAACAATACCATGCTGAACAATAAAGTAGTGGGGGAAAACAAGTGCAGGCTAACAATTCTTCCATCATTATAATGATGATATTTTGGCAACGATTTGGAGAAAAATAAAATAAAATAAATTTTGAAACGGGGGGGGGGGGGGGGGGGGGGGGGGGGGGGGGGGTTGGAAGAAGACGAAAATGGGAAAATGTGTACTGTAAATAGGAAAACTCTTCACTAGCTGCATAAGGGAACCATCGCAATCCCTCTCAAAGAGAATGAGAAGAGATGACACCGAACCCCAGACACTTTATTGCCGTCTGTTTTCCTCTGCGTCACTTCAAACTCCAATGTGACATGCTGGTAATGTTATCAATCCCACACTGCAGTCAGTACCATCGTGTTCAGTCTGTAATCATTTTGGGAGCAATATTTTTGCGTCTGATTATTTAAAGACAAGAAAATCACTGTTTCACTTTGGAGAAAAAAAAAACAAAAGAAAGGAAAGAAATGAACTAAAGAATCTATCGTACGTATGTGAAATGGAACACTTAGTTTCAGGTGAATGTGCATGAGATATGTTTAATAGTCAACGGCGTTGTCAGAAAACTGCCGGGTCAATTTTCACCATAAGTGAATCCCAAATCATCATGCAGGCAACCAGAATGAAAACTGATGTTTTGAGAGAGATGGAAGGAATGGTTGAATACACTGCACATGACTAGACTATATAACAAAAAAAAATGCTATACAATACTAGATTACAATACGGAACAACACATGTCAAGTCTGATTAGAATAGAAAAGCATATTAGATCACCTTGAGTGCAATGCAATACAGGGCCATATTTCTATAGAAGGCGGCATAATAGTAGATTACAACACAACACCAATTACAAGAGATTATAGTGTAGTAGTGAATTACAATAGAACAATGCAATACCATATCACGAAAGAATACCAATACAATAGAACATAGCGCTATATTACAATAAGATTTAATGCAAAATATTCTCGGATGACAGGAGACCACACTACCACACCATTTCATCATAGAACACCGTACAATAACCAATCACAACAGAAAACAATACAGCGCTAGAATAAAACATTTCTGCTAGTTAACATAAGCATTTAATGTAAAACATTTTCCGGTTACAGCAGATCCTTCTACAACACCAGTTTACCGTACAACACAGTACGAGAACATATCACAACAGAGCACAATACAATATTATGATGAAACAGAACACTCTGCAATACTAGAACAAAACAGAATGCAACACAGTACTAGACTACATTATTACACTCTGTAACACTACATCACAATGTAACGCAATTCTAAGTTGCAATTGAACACAATGCAGCACAGTGCCCTATTACAATAGAACACAACACAATACAAGATTACAAAAGAATACAAAGCAATACCGAATTGGAGGAGAATGATTCCAAAATCATATTACAACACAACATAGTGCCATGCTAAAATAAACCAGATCACTGTGCTGTACAACATTTCAATAGAACACAGTATGATACTATCCTGCAATAAAGTTTCAAGACTAGATTACGAACAGACAATGCAATGCAATGCAAATTACAATGGAACACAAAAAGCAAAACCGTATTATTT
>CM031596.1:38545625-38553125 GCA_018398815.1 Conus ventricosus | reverse complement strand
CGTACGTACGCACGTACGCACGCACGCACGCACGCACGCACGCACGCACGCACACACACACTACCAACACACAACACACACACACACACACACACGCACGGCATAGGTGGGAATAGGATAGAGACATACTGACAGACAGACAGGGACAGACAGGCGACAGGACAGAAGAAGACAGAAGAAAGACAGACAGAAGACATACAGGACAGACTGACAGACAGAAAGGGAGGTGGGAGGACGACAGAGAGGAGATGGAGTGCAGAAAATTGAGTGGACAGAGAGAGGAGGGTGACGGACAGGGACAGGGACAGGGGGAAGAATGAAGTAAAGAAAGATAGACATGTAAGATGGACAGAATAACAGATAAACAAGCACACAACATAACTAAGAGAGATAGGACAGATCCTTTTTACCTTGAAATAATTGGATATTATGATAAGGTTTAAGTTGACTTCGCAAAGCCAACGACAATACGCATTAATTCGGATAATTCCAGATTCTACGCAATTGTCGGATACCTTGCTCTTCAATATTGTATCTCTAACCCTGCCTGGAAAGGGATCTGGGTCAAATGTTTAACCATTCAACAGGAAGAGTTGAACGACTGGCCCTGATAAAACGAATCTGTATACAGTACACGAAAAAGGCAGAGTCCTGCAATTATCCTCTTCTGGCCGAAATATGCTGAGGTTAGATCTTTCATCGTATTGGAGTTGTCACCGTCTGTTCAGGAAAGAATCTCCAATAGATATCGTTGTTGATGTTTGTGTTATTCGTTTATCTTGTGCCTGATACAACGTAGTTTCACTATTATCATAATGCATATACCTTATATCAGCACAATTACATATCAGGACAAATCTCCAATATAAACCTGGTCGTTAACTACATGTACATTTCCGAAAAATACAAAAAGTATTATGATAATGCAAAGGATATTCTGTAATGGTTACAGATTTATAGCATTTATACCTTAATACTAGTTATCATTTATGTTACATGCCAGTGGAAAAATAAGTAAACAGATAAAACAGATGATGGCGGGTTCCCCCACTAAGTGTGGATGCAAACAATAGGGGATCCTCTGTCCCCTTATCTTTTCTTTCATGTGCGGACATTCTTGCTCACAAGATTAGAAAACATGAAAAAATAAGGGAATTAAACGTAATATGGGGTATCAAAAAAAATTGAACAGTGTCCGAATGACACGAAATAAATGTCGGAGGGGTGGGGGCTGAAGAATTAATTGAAGAAACTATCGAAACTATTTAAGGTATTGGGGGGAGCGGGGGGAGTAATAGTTAGTTCTTCTTAAAATTCGAGCCGGGACTCATGCCATGTGATTTAGGATAGCAAGAAAAACTTCAATGGATTAGATATATGCAACAAACAGTGCACAAAAACTGCAATTCTGAAAACACTTAAAACTTCAGAGTGTTTGTTTTTTTGACTTGATTGTGAAGACACTATGAATTATTCATAAATGGATGAGAAAAAGTTCTGAGGCCAAAACATTCCATAAACTTTGACTGATATGGCATCTTACAAACTCTTGGTAGATTCGCGGTACTGAATTCATTTTATTCTTCCAAGTTTGATATAATCTGTGGCCGTTGCTTACTGTATACATTTTATAATGTTACAAACAGCATTTCGACGATTCAACACAGGAAAAAAAACATTATAAAAAATAAGTGGGAAAAAAAGGGCAATTCTAAGAGTTAGTAAGGCGACAAAAATGTGTTTGATGTTATATAAAAAAAAAAAAACTACCAATGACGTAATTAAATTCACTGATACGGAACATCCTCAGGAAACAGTAAAATCATATTGGCGTATCTTAAAATATTTAGGAAACATACTGGGGTTGAACTCATTTTTGAGCATAGAAATATGAATGCTTTTTGGTTTTATGCGATGCTTATCTCAAGATTAGAAGGTATTTGCTAAGGGTAGGTCTCGGTCATTCAGTGGAGGAGTTTGCAACGAAAACCAATTCTATTATTACTATTGGAATGATTTAAGAAAGAAAAACTTATTGTATAAAATGTTTTGAAAGCCGAATTTAATCAGATAATAGGCATATGTCTGCATGTAGGTATGACGTTTTTGTCATAGGAACAATATTAAACGGTTTGTTGTGTCATTTGATTCTATTTCTTATTCGGGATATTCTTTAGGTGTAAGCAGCTATGCTAGTGAATGTTGGTTGATAAAATAGGAGAGTAACAGAGCAACTGAAACAAAAACGTGTGGAAAAAATCATCCTGTTGTTGTACAAAGGAGCATGGGTTATTGGAATGAAGTTCTGACTAAACAAAATATATAACCATGTACCAAAATATTGCCATTGAAGGAATACGAGATTAAATGTAGAATATCGATTTGGGGGGGGGGGGGGGAGGGAGGGGGTAGGAAAAAGTTCCACTAGAATAAATTTAACGTGGTTTAAAATCAGAATTTTAATTTGCATGCGTGAATAAACGTAATTTTTATCCATGATAACTTGTAGGAGATTGAGTCTTGTTGCTGTTTATTATGTTGAAACTTGACAGTAAACAAAGATATGTTCTGGCACTGTGAGCACTTTAGAAACGTTTTGGGGTACCCGTACCAGGAGGCTGCTGTTGATACAGATACTCATGTTGCGCACTGGCAATTATTGATTAGAAATATTTTGTTTGGACGTAAGTTATTTGTGTCAGGTGCGATTTATTTGATTTGATTTTGCTGGCGGCACTTTTTCCTATTCATAATTTGTAAAATTAGGAACAACGCATACCCCTTTCATCAAAACACTTATTCAAACCATTAGCATACAAAATCGAATAATAGCAACCAGTACTAAATGATGTGAAAAAAGGTTTCATTGATAAGTGGTAGTTACACAAAATTTTGTTTGAAGGCTGATGGTGCTTTGAAGATGTGAGATTATAAATAGGTACACCACTGCGTATTAGTTGTTATATCTCTATGTTTTTGTTCTTGGTTTCCTAATTGTTTCATTTACACATGCCAAGGTTTTTTCTCACCGAGTTTTGTTGTTTCTTGATGTGACATGTATTGTTCTTTACTCCCTACCCCCCCCCCCCCCACCCCCCCCCACCCAACCCCCCCCCCCCCCCCCCCCCCCCCCCACCCCCTCCCCACCCCATTTTTTTTTCCTTTTAGGAAAATGTTGTATTGTTGACATTGTCCGCACCAGGTGGTTATGTTGTTTGCACTTTTTTTTTTTTCCTTTTTCTAATGGATTAAAAAAACACCACCAACAACAACTAAAATAGAATCACTGTTTGCCACTTTTTCTTTCCACTGTAGCAGGCGGGGAGAGGGAACGAAGCGGTGGAGGAGGAGATAGGGAATGGGAGTAGAGAATGGAGAAGCCACAGACACACTTGCAGACAAAGAGACTTTGGACAAAAACGCAACCAAACGCCCAAAAAGGCAGTTAACATAAAACCAAGATGCTGAATCATCTATTATGATTGACTTTAGGGGGTCTTTTTTTCTGTATTTTCTTTCGTTCTTTCCTTTATTTTTTCTTTTCTTTCTATCTGTCTTCTTTCATTCTTTCTTTCTTTCTTTCTTTCTTTGCGTAAGAGATTTGGAGTTTCTCGTGGGGCAGATCTTAAAGAGGGCAGAGTAAGGAGGACGGAGATTAACCGGTGTGAAGACTGTTTCGCTTAGGATATGGGAAGAATATTTTATGCGTCCTAAACCTCATTTTTCGCCTGCTTTTCAAATCAAAAAAAATAATTTTCCACGCAATGCCTTGAACGTGCATGAGAGAGAGAGAGAGTGACGAGAGAGAGAGAGATGAGAGAGAGAGAGAGAGAGAGAGAGAGGAGAGAGATGAGAGAAGAGAGAGAGAGAGAGAGGAGGAGAAGATTCTGGCTTGACATCCACATTTTTGTATAAAAGAAAAAAGTTCAAGGAAAGTTCTCTTTCAACCTGCAGTTTAGGTGACTAAAAGTGTTGTTGTACAATGACGCTATGGTCGGACATCAGGTACCACCAAGCCGCTATCATGAGAAGGGCGATTCAAAGACAGGCTCTCTCTCTCGCTCTTCTTCTCTCTCTCTCTATCTCTCTCTCTCTCTCTCTCTCTCTATCTCTCTCTCTTCTCTCTCCTCTCTCTCTCTCTCTCTCTCGTATGCAGTGACAGAGAAATGAAAAAGAAGGGACAGACAGGCAGACAGGAAAAAACTCAAAGACAGACGGGAACAGACATAAAATTGCAGTATTCTCTACACTTAATGCACACACGGAAAAATTAACAGGCATACAAGCACGCACTCATTTAGCCCGCGAGGCGCAATTACACACATAAATACACATTACAATCTCAACACACACACCACCACAGCATCGCAAAAAACACACACACACACCACACACACACACACAACACCTCACACACAACACACACACACAACACACCACACTGTCCATGCATGCACGCAAGCTTAACGCACAAGGAGTCTTCGCGCACACACGCACACACACACAACAACACACACACACACACCACAAACCCAAACACAAAATATACACACACAAACACACCACTCCACACACACACACGAAACATGCATGTACGCACGCACGCACACATGCACGCACGCATCACGCACGCACACTCACACACCACCACACACCACACACACACACACACACACACACACACACACACAACACTCACACACACACACACACCCCCAACACACACACACACTCACACACCACACAACACCACACACACACACACCACACACACGGAGGCCTCGAAGCGTGCACCACCACAACCAATGTACGCACGCCACGAACGAAAAACACACACACACACACACACACAACACATCACAACAACACCACACACCACACAAACACACCACACCTACACACCACACCACGCACACACACACACACACACACACACAAACACATTATCCCCTCGCACAACACCCAACGCGCGCGCGCGCAAGCGCTGGCGCATTGTACGCACGATAACACACACACACGCGCACACACACGCACACAACAACAACACACTCTCAACACACACTCACACCACACTACACACACACTCACACACACACACAACACACAGTCTACACACAAACACACACACACACACACACACCACACACAACACACACGCACGCACGCAGGCACGCACGCACGCACGCACGCACGCACGCCACGCACGCACACACACACACACACACACACACAAACACACTCACAGGCGCGTAGTTGCACACACACAAACAAACACAACACCCCCACACACACAACACACACACACACACACACACACACACACACAACACACACACACACAACACACCCCCAACGCACCACACCACACGCACGCAGCAACGCACGCACGGCACACCCGCAACAACCACATAACACCCACGCAGCACGCAGCACGCATGCAGCCGAAACACGCCACACACCACACAACACACACACACACACACAACAACACACACCACACACACACTCACACACACACACACACACACAACACACCACACCACACACACACACAGATCAAAACGGATAAGTCGATTAATGGACGACAAAATCAATACACAAACTACATACAAAGAGGAGGGAAAGAGGGAAGAGAGGTGAATCAGACGAGACGAAAAACAGAAAACAGACAGACAGACAGGGACCGACAGACAGACAGACAGGAACAAACAGACAGACAGAAAGGGAAGGAGGAGAAGAGAGTGAGGAGGGAAGGGGAGGGAGGGAGAAGAGAAATACGATAGGACAGACAGGGGAGGACAGCGACAGGGACAGACAGACAGGACAAGGGGCAGGCAGTCATACACATTGCAGACATATAAAGTGCATAAAAGAATTACTTCCGAGACATTTCTTTCGTGGAGAAAGTTATTACGTCTGCTCTGGGTCGCCCGTGTTGTACGTATATTAATGGGTCACAGTTTCTGATTTTTCTGTCTGATCTGATCAGTTGGGTTCTGTTTGTCTTATATAAGGTCTAGGAACCACATTGACAGAGCAGAATGTGAAAAGAGAAAAAGGGTTGCAGTTTACTGTGCGAGAATAAAATATTAATTCTTATTGACGGCTTTGAAATCCGGGGGGATAATGTGTATATTGCTCAAAGTTATAATGCATTAAAGGTTAAGTTTTGCCTTTCCTGTATGGAATACGTTTGGAATACGATTTTCCCTCTTTACTTGGTGTTCAGAGCTAGCCACTTAGTTTTGAGAGAGTAAGGGGAGTTTACAGCTCACCCACAGCTGCAGAGGCCAAGCCGTGAATGCAGATCAGGGAAAGGGGTGTTTTCTGCAGGCTGCTCCCCACCAGCCAGCTAACCGCGCTGTACTAGGCGAACTGAATGTCATCTGTGTAAAAAGCCGTCTGGCAACAGTGTGTTCAGCATTGCTGAGCAGCCATTACAAGTGGGACTGTTAGTTTGATAATTAGTAGTTGTCATGAAAAATGTAATATATCTGTGCTTTTGAGATGACTGAATAGCCAAATTCCCGACAATTCTTTTAATACCACACTCGACTAGGTTTATTTTCCTGTAGATAATGTAGATACGGCATGAAAGCTTGTACACAAGTGGTCAGGCGACATTCAAACAGTGACAACACACACACACACAATTGTGCAAAAATGACGTCATCACTTTCTGGGAACTTAATTTTCCCTAGTTAACTAGTACACAAGTTTGATATATACCTCTGCTTGGACTACAACAACAAAAATGTTGGATTAGAAATGTGTAAGACTTGTTTGTTCGGCCCTTTAACTAAGTGTCTCGAATGGGATGGAAATGTAAAGCTGTGGGTGGATAGTATACTTTTAACTGGGATATGGCATTTTCAGCTTGCAAACTTTCGAAGTTTTGAAAATACTGCCCTCTATTTTTCAAGTTAATCTGAACCTGTATCCAAGCGTATGATTTTTCTGAGACGTAGTAATTTTCCTTTCTAAACACGTTAATTTAAGAGAAAAAAAAGACATTGAAACATGTCTTTGCTGCATTTCAAACCTTATCATTGAAGACAACAGAACAATGAGGTGACATACGACAGAAAGTAATCCAAGATAGCACGTAAATCAAATGCTTGATAGCGCTAATAGAATCTTACTATATATGTCTTTGAGTGTGTGTGTGTGTGTGTGTGTGTGTGTGTGTGTGTGTGTGTGTGTGTGTGTGTGTGTGTGTGTGTGTGTGTGTTCGTGCGTGCGTGCGTGCGTGCGTGCGTGCGTGTGTGTGTGTGTGTGTGCGTGCGTGCGTGCGTGCGTGCGTGTGTGTGTTTATGCGTATGTGTGTGTGTGTGTGCGCGCGCGCGTGCGTGCGTGAGTACGTGTGTGCGTGTGTACGTGTGTGAGCGTGCGTGCGCGCGTGCGTGAGTGAGTGTATGTGTGTGTATGTCTGTGTGTATGTCTGTTTGAATGTCTGTCTGAGTGCCTGTTTGTTTATCTGTCTTTCTGTGTGCATTGTTC
>CM031596.1:38540919-38545525 GCA_018398815.1 Conus ventricosus | reverse complement strand
CTCCACAAAAAGAAACATTGTAAAAAAAGCTTCTACAAAATTACAGTTCTTCAAGCAGAAATTAGGAGACACGTTCACAATGATATTTGAAATTTCTGTCTTTAAAGATGTGGAGAGGGATGGGGTTGTGGGCGTTAGTGATGACCTTATAAAAGGAATTAATATTAGCTGGCAAAACTTAGACGTTAAACGTCTTAAACGTTGTTGTCGTCGTTCTTCACAATGGTGAGGATATTAAGATCATAACAACAAGCAACAAAATCAATGTTGACTTAAATAGAAACAATCTTACAGAACTGAATTGGATTAATCTTACACATTTAGGCCTCGTAGGGTTTTATTATACTGAACAAGTTTTGACAGAGAGTATGATAAAAATAATAACTGGATTAGATTAAATTCTGCTATAAAACTATGGAGCAGTTAAACTTATTGACAAAAACTCCTCATTGCTCATTGATTTGTGGGCAGACTGGTTGTGGAAAAACAATATTTATCCTCGACCTGTTACAAACAGTTTATCGTTATAATTTTAATCATATTGTGGTTTTCTGTCCAACACTTAAATGGAACAAAGCATATCATGATAGAAGGTTTATATGGACAGATGATGACATATATTTAGTTGATCCCAGCAATAAACTGAGTGAGTGTTTAGAACAGTTTTATAGACTGTTTGAAGGAACGCAGACACTATTTATTATAGATGACTGTTCGGCAGAAAGAGACATAGTTAAAAAGAGAAACACTTTGTCGAAACTAGCTTTCAGCGGAAGACATGCTGGATAAGTGTGTGGATTTTATGCCAGAAATATAACTCGGTTTTAAAAGACTTTAGAGAACAGTTAAAGACTGTAGTTTTATTTCACATGAAAGACAGAGACTCATTTGAAGAATGTTTGCGCGAAAATGATGTTATTGAAAATGACCAGAAAAAACACAGGATTAAGCAAAAATTAAAATCTGAAAAGTTTAGTAAATTAGTATTGAAAACGGATAACCCTACACAGTATGTTTGTTTGTAGATAATCGTTATTTTTTGGTTATTGACGTCTTACTTGTCAGAGAACAGTAATATGCTGATTCTAGGTCACTTTCGCCCGAAAACTGGTTGAGGGCGAAAGTGGGGTAGAGTCGGCATATTACTGTTCTCTGCACGGGATCTGAAGAGAGGAAAGACCTCGAAACAAATTTGTAGTCCCGGTTTTAAGATTTGCTTTTAATCATTGTTATATATATATATATATATATGCATGTATAGTAGAGAGAGAGAGGAGAGAGAGAGAGAGAGAGAGAGAGAGAGAGAGAGAGAGAGAGAGAGAGAGTACATGGACAATACACTTTTGCATAAACAGCGAGTAGGTAGACAATTATATCAAATGACATGACAGTTGAGCGTTAATCCATTCTGACTGGGTAATCTAAGAATACTTTGGCTGAGTAGTATAGTACGTTTTTTTAAAAAAATGCTTTATACAAATATATGCAAACATTCTTCAATATAATTTCGTTCCGATTTGCCATGAGCAATACAACTTTAAACAGACATGGCTTTTTAGATATCTAGGGGGAATAAAATCATTTCGTAAATCTTGGAAGACAGGGCAGCACAGCAAAATATGTTGTTCATCCTCTTTGGCATTCTTACATAATGGACATATAATAGCATCTTCATCAACATTAGTATACCGATTCTTCTCTGCGGATATATCGGCTATTCCAAATCTCATTCTTGCCATATAGGTCTTCAAATGTCCATCAATGTCCAGCAAAAGATACGCTTCACAATTCCAAGATGATTTAAGTGTTCTATAAAAAGCATATGCTACAATGCTATCTATGCGCTGACTTCCTCAGTACAAGGTATGTGCAGTACTATAGCTTGTAAGAGTTCGTTGTAGATCCTGTGGTAGGTGTTCGGCTCGCAGACGACAAAATACACCAGGCGGTATTGAAACGAAGAGGATCCTTTTATTTACAAACGTTGAAGAATATAGGAACAAAAGCAAACCACTGACCTTCAGGTTCAATACGTCGTTCAGGAACTCAATCGTACATGCAGCAGCGAATATTCTACTAATGGCAGCTTCTCGTCGACTAGACTCAAACTCAATGAAGACTCGAACACTTCTAGACTAGAACTCTTCAACAAATCTCATTTCGCTCTCTCTCTCTCGTCTGTGTGTCTCTCTCTCCCTCAGTCGCACAGCTCTCATTCTTTTGTATGATATTGAAACAATATTCTCGAACCTACTCGATTATTCTTTTCTAGAATATTCTGCATACCAGTAAGCTTAACCAATGAAATCGCGACGACCGTATGCAAATGTAATTCGGTCAGTTTCTACAACATTCTCGAACCTTCGGCAACGCACTAGCAACTTACTGAAACCTGGAGAACCTTCTAACATAATCTTGAATATTCTAGTCGCATTATCAATCGATCCCAAAACAATACTGAATAATTAGGCATGCATTCATTTTCCAAACGTTTTAAACAAATCAACAACAGCACCACACTGACCGAAAATACAAAGATCTAAAAGCGATATATAATTATAAAAGGAGGCTGCCAGCGCGTCTTTATTGCTATGACGTCTATCACAAAAGTCTCACCCTCTCTTGTCTCCCTTTTAAATTGTAACAGCATACCTGTCACTCTTTTGAACGTGTTCCTCCCATTTTTGCCACCGGTTATCAATCAACCTTTGACGCAGTTCTTTTAAAAAGATATTGACATTTTCCACACCTTGACTGACCCAGACGAACCCGAACCCATTTTGATACAAAAAATCTCGAATGTCAGACGCCCAATTTTTCTTACCTTTTAATTCTAAACTAAGCAAGATTTTATACGCCTCATATGGTAATCTTTTCTCATCCATACGTAGAATTTTCAACCAGTAACTAATACATCGTAAATAGGAGTTGATGTACATAGGATATCCCCATATATAAAAATCATTTGTCGTTTTAGGTTGCACTCCCAAGAATCTTTTCAAAGCAAACAAGTGAACTTTTTCTATTCAGCAACAGCTTTATCCATACCCCATCCCATAACTCTGCTCCATACTGAGCAATTGGTTGGACTTGCGCATCAAAAAGTTTAAGCACAGATTAAGTATATACAGATAGTTCAGTGTCTTCTTTCCCTTACTATCTTGTTACAAGCCAAAATTTCGATTACTTCCCTTTGCTCTGGTGGTCAAAGTGTTCAGGTTTAGTATTTGCTGTTGCATTCAAAGTTGCATATTTCAGGTTTAAAACACACTGACACATTCACATACAACTCATACACATGCATGCATGTACATAAATACGCACACACGCACGCACACAGGAACGTACACAAATGAACACACATACAAACTGCACTCATTTAACCGCATGCATATGCATTAACACATGTGCGCACACACACACACTGAAGCTCATGCACACACACACACACACACACACACACACACACACACACACATACACACACACACACACACACACACACACACACACACACACACACACACACAAACAAAAAACGTTCACACACATGTGTGCGCACGCATACACACATATGCATGCATGCATGCATGTTATACACACATGCATTTAGATGCATACACAAATGCATACACACATGAGTGCGCGCACACACACAGGTACACTCATGCACACACACACACACACACACACACACACACACACACACACACACACACACACACACATGCATATGCGCACACACGTGCACATACACATGCATGCACACGGTTACACACGTGCACACACATATGCATGCAAGTAACACAAATACACAAAGGTACACCCACACATACACACACGTGCATGCGCAGACATGTATGCACAATTGCAAGCACGGTTTTGGAGCAGGACAGTTCACCCCAAGACAGTTCACCCCAGGCAATTCGCCCATCGCAGACAATTCACTTCTGGACATTTACCCCTGACAACCCGCCCTCCTGACAATCCGCTCCCATTGTGCATGTTGCAGAAGGCCTACTTGCACAAACTCAAAGACGTGTGTAATGTGGTGTGTGTGTGTGTGGTGGGGGGGGGGGGGGGGCATGTGATGTGTATGATTGCTTAACAACCACCACACAATTATGCATGCACACCGACACACACGCATGCACGCACGCACGCACGCACGCACGCACGCACGCACACACACACACCACACACACACCACACACACACACACACACGGGCAGACAAACGCACGGACATACAAACGCGCGTGCGCGCGCGCGCACAAACACACACACACACATACACACACTCACACACATTCTCTCTCTCTCTCCTCTAATCTCTCTCTCTCTCTCTCTCACACACACACACGCACACACACAGAGGCAGATCACCCACCCCCCTACACACGCACACAGAGGCAGACACACACACACACACACACACACACACACACACACACACACACACAACGCGCGCTCGCGCGCGCGCGCGCACAGATGCAGACAACCCTCCCCCCCCCCCCCCCCACACACACAGAGGCACACACACACACACACACACACACACACACACACACACACACACACACATATGGGCAGACAAACACACGGAC
>CM031596.1:38515919-38535919 GCA_018398815.1 Conus ventricosus | reverse complement strand
CCTATCTCTTCAGTCTAAGACATAAGAGCAAGCTTTGTTTATAATTCAATATTTCTTGCAGTCATTGCAACACTAAGCTGCTCTGTAAGTTGCTGGAACAGTGCTCGGTACTTATCCTTGGAATTTATTAGTTTGTTGTATTTTAGTCCCTTGCGGATTCATTCCAAGAACTGACCTCAGCGCTTGTGTCTTAGAGGATATCTTTTTATATCTTTTTATATTTTCTACTTTTCACAAGAAAATGTAGCTTGTTTTGCTCTTTCATCATTTTCTTTTGCTTCTTAGATGGCACCTTTGGTTGGTTTTTTGAAAAACTCAACAAACATACTACAGTATTGCACACCAGCCTTTTCTGGGATTGCATTCTTCTTAAAACTGAAAAGGCAGAGGAGTCAAATTACCACTTTCCGCGGTCACTGAGGAGAAACCAGCAAGTTTCGAAATATCGGTATATGACCAGGAGTTATATGTTAGTGAGTTTCCCTCCCTATTGGAGGATGTCTCTCCCCCTTGGAGAATATAAGCTGGCTGATTTTGAGAAGCATTTATTTTATTTTTCCCCATCCACCCACTCAAGCACATACTGTTAGTTAGGCAGAATCATCTGCCACTGCAGGTATGAATGCGTATCTCCCCCTATTTCTTCAATCTAAGACATAAGAGCAAGCTTTGTTTATAATTCAATATTTCTTGCAGTCATTACAACACTAAGCTGCTCTGTAAGTTGCTGGAACGGTGCTCGGTACTTATCCTTGGAATTTATTAGTTTGTTGTATATATATATATATATTTATTAGTTTGTTGTATATATATATATACAACAAACTAATAATAATTTATTAGTTTGTTGTATATATATATATATATTTATTAGTTTGTTGTATATATATATATACAACAAACTAATAATAATCCTTGGAATTTATTAGTTTGTTGTATATATATATATACAACAAACTAATAATAATAATAATAATATATATATTGAGAGAGAGAGAGAGAGAGAGAGAGAGAGAGAGAGAGAGAGAGAGAGAGAGAGAGGAGAGAGACAGACAGACAGAGAGACAGAGAGAGAGAGTGATAAGGAGAGAGAGAGAGAGAGAGAGAGAGAGAGAGAGAGAGAGACAGATAGACAGACAGACAGAGACAGAGAGACAGAGAGAGATGTATGTAGACACGACAAACCAAATCTGTCCAGGCCTTAGAAAAGCCATCAAGCAGAAGTTCGGTCAGAAAAGGAATAAACGAATTGACTGTGCCAAGATAGGCAGCCCGTGCGTAAATGAGAGCGTGGATTGTAAAGCTTAGAGCTCGGTCTGTAACAAAAGATACGTGCTATATAAGTACTCTTAATGCTGCTGCTGCTGCTGCTGCTGCTGCTAATAATAATAATAATAATAATAATAATAATAACGATGATGATGACGATGATGGCAATGATAATATTAACGATAATGATAATTGATAATAATAATAATGATACTACTACTACTACTACTACTACTACTACTACTAATTCCGTGATAAAAAGGGAAAAAAATGGAGAAAAAATGAAAATGTAATTTTCATTTCTTCTTTCTTCGACTGATGTAGAGACGCATGTGAAGCCTGTGTAACTGCCGACGTTGATAAGATTTTGATCCATAGCTCAGTTGGTAGAGCGCCGGACTCGTAACCTTGGTAATCCTGGGGTTGCGGGTTCGAATCTCCGCCGGGCCGTTTCGGTACAGGCGGATTTTTCCCTCGGAGTTAACATTGGTTCTGACTCCGTTTCCCATACAGTCCTTCGAATTGGATTATAAACCGAGGTTCCGTGTGTGAACGCACGCATAACATCTTGCACACACGTAAAATCCCATCACAAACTTTCGGAAGAGTAGGCCAGTTTGGCCGTTGGTATGGATGACACGTTACACATAGCATGCACCCTGCGTGAGAAATGGAAAGAATGAAGGAAGTAAGGAAACTGAGTGATCGATATTGAACGATACTGACTGGATGACACGGGAAACGACTGAAAGAAGCGCCAGCTGGAAGCTCTTCAGTCGGCACTACCCAGGTAGGCAGCCCATTGTGTAAACGAGTGCGAATTTTAAAGCGCTTAGAGCTTGGTCTATAGCCGAGAATAGGCGCTATATACGTACTCATTATTATCATCATTATTATTCATAAATTGGGGCATGTGTGCTTTTTGTTGCCATTAATTTACTTCTCTTTTCCGAAAGGAAAAAGCACGATTTTTTTCTGTATAAAGCACATTAATGCGACGTGCCTTAGCATGTGAACATGTAATTTCAAGACTGTTCTGTCCGGTGCTCTAGAATTCCAGTCTCGTCCAAGACGCTGTGGCCATTTTACTGTCACTGCCTCTTGAGTCCTAACATGCTGGGATTTTGTGGCGGTTACAGCGAGAGTACAATTCAAGCGACAGTCTGAAGTTTAAGTAAATGATTAAAATTTCAAAAGAAAACAAATCAAAACAAAGAAAGAAAGAAAGAAACGACCGACCGACTGACCGACCGACCGACCGAACAAACAGACAAACAACGTGAGCAGGCCTGTCTGCTTGACGGTGTTACTTCAAAGGTTTCCTTGTTACGCTAAAGTATCAACGAATACTAGCGCATATACGAGGCTGCCGAGAACACCTCAACTTAATCGTACTTACAGTTTGAGTTCCTCCTGCTGTTCACTGCGGGTTCAGCTTCCTTGAACATAAATCCAACTTGTTTTACGTGACATTGGCTGTTCAGCATGTAAAGAGCCGCGATATTTCCACAGCGCGTGTTGATGTGAAGGGGATCGTGGTTTGCATGCTCGTCACTTTTTATGCTTGTGGTACCAGTGAAGAGACTGTTTGTGTCATCAAGTAACTGGACTGTCTGAATGTAGTTCACAATGAAAGTGTGATTTGTGAGCTCACCCCAAATCACTGGCCTGTGGACTGCATTAAGGAAACAGGGAAAAGGGGAGGGGGGGGGGGTAGGAAAGAGAGGTACTGAGAAACGGAGGGAGACATTTCTCTATCTTTTACTGTCTCATCCACTACGATTTTGTTTTGTTTGCAAAAAAAAAAAGAAAAAAAGAGAAAAATATTGAACTTATTTGACCATTCCCGTTTTATTCATTTTCGATTTAAAAAATGTGTAACTCAATTTTTATTTTAATGGGCAAAATTGCTCCAGTGTCAGTGATTTTGTATATAGTTTACTTCGATCGAAAGCTTTCCATCACAATAATATTAGACTTTGTAAAGCGGTTGACCAGTGAATTGAGTGAAGCCACCACTTCAGAGCGAGTTCAGTCCTCCATAGTGAGAGGACGTTGAACTTAGTGCGGTCAGAACAGATTGTGTGAAACCCACTGTGTGCCACATGATCCCGCTGAACCTGATGATCTAATTAAAATCGACTCAAATTGCTACGTGTTTTGCAGTATTTGGGAAAGCGAGAACAAAAATAACTGAAATGAAAACACCATCATGTTTTAGTTTATAGAATGGTACATAAGACGTCCGTGTTACATAAAGCAATGTTAGACAGTTTACATGCAGATTTTTACCGCCATTTGCAAGCTGGGTGTTGTCAGGTGTAAAAATCAAGGGTCATTGGCCTCACACGGGCTCTGATTGATTGAGGGACTGGGTTTATCTGATGGGAGCATGTCCAGAAATCAGCTGAAAAGCGGCAATAACAATGTTGAACATGTGTCAATGGTAACACATGGTCCGTTTGCTGCGAGGTTCCAACGGCCTTGCATAGGCATGAAATTGAGACAGTTCGTGTGGCAGAGCCTTTAGTGGACAGGCTGTGAAAACAAAAAGGTGCTACTTCTGAAGCTAAAAGCCTGTTCTGAAATATCCTGCATCACCAACCGCGTCCAACTGATATAATATAAAAAATAATACTGATTTACTTTCAAACATGAAACATCAGATGAGGTGAAACATATTAGAACAAGTTGTTCATGGAACTCCAGTAAAGATGTTTGCGTCTCTGGTCATTCACTTTCCGACACTTAATATCAGATTTAATGGTGAGCCGTTTATTGTGTGGTACACAACATGAAGCTTGGTCATCTTCAAAAGGTAGAAAGGTGTAAAACAGGTGTAAGCAGCAATCTACACAGCACCGTTTGCTCTTTGCAGTTTCTAGAGACAGATGGAAGGAACGTTTTCAGGTCCGGATGGAGCTATTAAAAATTGATTTGTAAAGTAAATTCCTCCAACCAGAGGTCTGGTATATATTTGGGTCTTCAGTTTGAGGTCAGTGAAAGGAATGGACATTTTTGACAATCCATTCCTTTTGGTATTGTTGGCAAGATGGTCAATAGTTTTCTTGCCCTGAATGCTAACACGCTATTAGTTTAAAAGTGGTGCAAATAGAACACCGATGAAGTTATTAGATACAGAAGTTTTTTTCAGTGAAAGATCAGACCACGTTTTGTGTACCTCTTTCCCTGCCTCTAGCTCCTGCACAAAGGCGGATCGAGAAGTACATTCAGCAGATCAGTTCTGCCTTCTGGAAGATCCATGGACTGTCTTTAATTTTAAATAAGATATTTCTCATTAAGATCCATACTTAACGAGGCGTCATGTCGTGTTCCTCGTGTATATTAGTTGGAGTTTTGTCTTTTAGATATATTCATGTTCCTGTCAAAATGCTTTTCGACTCTTAGAATCTTCATCTGAACAGAAGTTCAAATAAAAAGAATCTATTCTCACACAGATCTAATGTCAAATGTTTCATCTCGTGGGCGTGATATTTATCAGAGTATTCGTATAAAATATTTCTAACTCATTATTTTGCAGAGTGTCTAGGTCATGTTTCTTATCAATGTTACTTCTTGGCAGAATCTTCAGGTCAGGTGTTTCGCGTTAAAATCATTCATTCGCAGAACCTTCTTGTCAGATGTTTCTTATCAATATAACTACTGGCCAGTTAACTCGGAGTTAACATTGATTCTGATTCCGTTTCCCATACAGTCCTTCGAATTAGGTTATAAACCGAGGTTCCGTGTGTGAACGCACGCATAACCTCTTGCACACACGTAAAATCCCATCACCAACTTTTCGGAAGAGAAGGCCAGTTTGGCCGTTGGTATGGATGACACGTTACACATAGCATGTACTCCGTGAAAATGAAAGAGTTGTTAAATTGAATGAACAATATAGACTGAATGACACGGGAAACGACTGGATGAAGCGCCAACAGGCAGCTCTTCAGTCGGCTTTACCCAGGCAGACAGCCCGATGTGTAAACGAGAATGGATGAGCCCTACAGTGCAAGTCTGGCCTGTCGAAGAGTGTCAACTAAATATGTCTTAAAAGAGCGAATTTTCCGGGCTACAGAACACAGATTACAGGTTTTCGGTACAAAACATACTCCACCGGAAGTGCTTTACACAAACCAAGTGGATTCTTCGCCACATTTCTTAGACTGACCGCCATGGGTCTAACGTCATCCAGATCTGACACTGTGAAGTTGAAACTGGCTGCCGCTGAAGGTTGGAGTTGATTGTTAAGGGCCAACTTCTCCAGCGTCTGGCTTTAGCCAAGCTGAGTATATCTGCGGTGCACGTGAAGTCTGGAGATGGAATTTGGAGCTGGTTACATGTGGCAGCTAGAACGTCAGTTTATAAACAAAACCACCAGACACAACATAACAAGAAGGACTGGGGATGGGGGTGGGGGTGGGGTTAGGTGGAAGGCAGATGAGTTGTCAGTGATTGCACACAATCCACGCAATGACGTGTGAAGAGAAAACTACTAGAAACTCTTTTTGTTTTATTGCTTATACTAAAAGCAAAAAATACCCCCCTGTGTCAGACAAGAGTTACAAAACTACGGCGGGTTGGACAACGATGCCTTCCCTCAACTGCCAGGGTCTGGGAAAGCTCTGGAAAACACATTGAGACGTTTTCCAATACATCTGAGAAAAACAGTTTTCTGTGTGTTTGTTTTACGGGCTGATCAGATTACTCTGAGCCCGCTTGTGATATCATATATACATGAAAAGATACTATGTATGGAAAACTAAAATGCAAAGCGTATCAGTTGTATGTAATACAGAAATAGTTCCATTAAACGCATAAAATGAGACTATGTATGGAAAACTAAAATGCAAAGTGTATCAGTTGTATGTAATTTGGAAAGAGTTCCACTAAACACATAAGATGAGACTATGTATAGAAAACTAAAATGCAAAGCGTATCAGTTGCATCTAATAGGAAAATAGTTCCACTAAAGTATTCTCTCTCCAAGGACGCCCAGTCCAGAAGCGTGATTGAAGATAAGCTCTACATAACATTGCATATGGTAACTTGCAGTTTGATGTAAGAACCAGGATGAAGATGTATCATGGACAGACACAGTTTCAGACCCGGGCCAAACAATGCAGAGTGTTCAAATGTTTCCTGCTGAATACCTGACTTGCATTCTTGCATTTGGTGTGGTGTGAAGGCAGTCATAATAAATTGAAATGGTCAACTCATACTTATGTTCGGTATATAAATGTAACATTTATGGTTTTAATATAAAAAACGCTTTCTGTACATAATCAGGTTTATTTTGCAGTTTTTCAGAAGCCCACGCCGAATTATGTGGTACTACAAGCAGGGAACCACAACAGATCGCACTTTCAAGAAACAGGAGACATCAAAATTTGCAAGGCCTCGGATTCTTTCTGGAAATACTCAAAACTGACTCGAGGCAAGGACTGGATTTATGTTCACTATCAAATGCCAGAGAATCAAACTGAATATGACTATCGCTTTAAACTGCGTGTTCCTGAAGGCAAGGCCATCGGTATTGTGTTTCATCACCCATTCTGCATTGACTTCAGAAGCATCAGGTTCGGTGGATGTGCAACAGATCGTATGAGGATTTTTGGAAGGCTTGTCCATGTCTCCATGCAGTACTGCGTGAGAAACGATGATTTCTTGCCTTTGTTGTCTGAAGAACATAGCCTTCAAATGATTCTGGAGCACCCACATTATTGCAGAGGTATGGACTTTAAAGCCACCTTCGTGGCGGCACCTGCCCTGGGATTACAGGTTTTGATGATCTCAGAGACTGAAGGTATGCTTCGCAAGGCTTGTTAGTCTGTCGGTTTGAAGTTACGTATGTATGTATGTTTGTATGTTTGTATGTATGTATGTATGTATGTATGTATGTATGTATGTATGTATGTATGTATGTATGTGTATGTATGTATTGGTGTATGTATGTATGTAATTGTGTATCTCAGAGACTTAAGGTATGCGTCTCTAGACTTCTATGTGTGTTGGTTTATTGGCATGTATGTATGTATGTATGTATGTATGTATGTATGTATGTATGTATGTATGTATGTATGTATGTATGTATGTATCTATCTATCTATCTATGTGTGTATGTATGTATGTATATATGTATGTATGTATGTATGTATGTATGTATGTATGTATGTATGTATGTATGTATGTATGTATGTATGTGAAGTCAGGTTGATGGCTCTCATCTACTACTGGCAGCAGAGTAATACATTACTCCCTACCAGATATGGCAATAGACCCAACAAGAAAATCTGACCTGATTCGACTTGCAGCGGGGAATTCGTACCATACCAGATCAGCAACAACTTGGCAAAAACAAAGTCATTTCCAGGAGCTGACATTGGTATGGACCCCTAACTAGTCATGATTAAGTCTAAGGTATGTTCGAAGTAGAAGAACAAAAAAATTAAAAAAAAGGAAATACAACCTTTTCGATTTCAATCTTGACAAACTGGAAGATTCTGACATCGCTGAACAAGTTCAATAGGCCATAGGCAGAAAATTCTGGAAGACAATATTGAAACCCTTACAACCCCAACCAAGTGATGACTTATACAGCGACAAATTTCCTGGGAATATGCCAATGGATATGATGGACATCGAAGTCATAGATCAAAAGCAACATATTAGAGAATTGTGACACTGGAAATATAAAGCAACGTATGAAGACAACGTTATAAACTAGAGGATCATTCAAGAAATGAAGAACGCAAGGGTAAGCTGAATAGCAAAAGAAACCTTTTTAGACCTTAAAAGACTTGAGGAAACGGGGACAAAGTACAGACAGCACTACTCAGGACAAATATGGCAATTGTCTGACACTGAAAGAGGACATCAAAACAACTGCACTGAACAGTGCCCCGAACTCTGCTCATCAAGGACAGAGAGTCAGCCGTGTAATACAACTTTGGATAGAAAGGACGGAGAATGGTTTAGCTCCCGTAGATTATGTATGGAAGTCCTAGGCAGCAAGGGTCTACCCACGCCGAGTACAATGAAAGTGTCAGTCTTGTCAGGTACGCATGAGAAAGATGTCAGATGGCTGTCAAACTTTATTTCCGATTTGCCCGTTCTGCTTCGACATATCCAGGACATTGTTTTACTAAGCCCCGTAGCTAACGACAGACAGAATAAATCGCAGCTGTAGATGAAGCATCCATGTCCACAGTTCAGTTCAGTTCAGTTCAGTGGTTTATTTAATGTCTTTTCATCGCCAGATGATATTAGACACTTGTTTTAAAAGAAGAAGAAGAAGAAGAAGAAGAAGAAGAAGAAGAAGAAAAACCTTCACACTCAACTTATCTAGTACATGCAAAGCCACATCTGATATGTGCATATTTACATAAGTGAAATACCCTAGTGGTACACAAAGTTGTGATCTTTACAAAAATTTTGCAACCTGTGACTGCAAAAATGGCAATTTCAGCAACACATAAACCGTATAAGACAGTATTGACATTATCAAAGTTCTTCATCTCAATACCTTTCTCCTGATAGAGCGAGGTCAACACTGAGCATTCAAACAAAAGATGACGCACAGAAATGTTTTTCTATGTCCATCCACGTCCCTTCAACCACATGTCCATCATTTTGCCAACAACGAAGGCACCACGATCTTTGGCATGAACTCAAACTCGGTGGTTCAGAGGAATTTAAAACTAATATCCACTGAAGATGTGAGGGTTAAATAGTGACAGAATTTCAGATTTTTCGTATTATGACGGATGATGATTGTGAGGCTGACTACACTGATGGATTTTACTCAACAACAAGATCCAGAATAAGGTTCCCTATTTTCGCAGCACTGTCAGCAGCAAAGGATCTCCATATGCCAAAATGACTGCATGAATGGCAAAGGGCAACACTGCCTTTGGTAGACTCACGAAGAAACTGGGAAAATCATGGCATTAAACACTCAACCCAAATCGCGATATGCAGAGCAGTGGTCATGACTGCACTGCAGAGGAGCTATGAGGCCTGGGCCCTCCACCGGTGACATATGTGACAACTGGGACATTTTTTTCGGCACAAGATCTGGAACAAATGACTTGAAGTGTCCAGCCGTCACGTTTTTGAAAAGTGTGGACTTTTCAGCATAGAGTGTCTACTCATCAAGAATCAGTTGAGATGGGTGGGACAGGTAACACACTTAGAGAACAGCTGGGTCCAGCTGAAGCAGAGAAAACAAGACCAATGTAGACCTCATGAGGTACAGTGACTCACTGATGGCCCACCTCAAGAGCGGAAACGTAGACTCAGTCATCTGGGAATATACGGCACTTTACAGACCCCACTGGAGATCCATGTACTGTCAGAGTACAACAAAGATTTTCGAGTTGAAGAGAGAGCATAAAGCAAGACTCCATCTCACTGAAGTCTTTTCCTTACAACATCATTGGTGACTGTTCCACAAAGATGGATCTCCACTCCCACATGAACACATATTCTAGCAATTATCTGCCTGGCTAATTCACCTTTCTATCCAAAAGGAGATTTTATTTACGCGCGTTTAAGTACATCAACGCACTATGCAAATCGAAATCGGGCGGGGAAAGGGAAGGCGAAGGGGAGGGAGAGAGGGGGGTCGAAGTGGTGAGGAGTATGCCCTTTTGCGGTATCTAGTCCAGAGTGACTGCGCCGACCGTATCATCAGTCTACTGCTCTTCACAATCCTTAGTGATTCTTAATCACTCTTCATCCTGTTCCACATTTCTACATCAGTTTTTCAGTAAACATGAGGGGATTTGTTTGTTTGGTCGTTTATTTTTTTTCATAGGAATACTTACTCAATGAAAAATGAAAACTCTTTCGTCCTCTCAGCTTCACAGGGATGGTCAGAATAAAGAAAGATGAGAACTGTCCTTGCGAATTTTATATAATTTCATGTAACTCGAGAAAGGCGAATCATCGAGTTGAAAAAAAAGAGATCTGAATGGAAAACATTTTACTTCATGAAGGTGTATTTGTGTCTTTGTCAAGAATGTACCAATACCCATCATTTCAGTGTCAGCGTGTCTTTGTAGAGAATGTATCTATACCTATCATTTCAGTATCAGCTTTCTCACGTAAACAAATCCGAAAGGTATTTCAAAATCTTACAATACAAGGTAAACTCCATGATATTTGGCTGTTGATTGCTTGCACTATGATAGCAGTTGTGTGAGCATTGTATGACTGTGTATGGAGAATTCAGAATGGTCGACATGGGAGCAAAGTCATCTGGAAGGTGTAGCAGAAAAGGACTCCGGTAGAATGGTTACTGAAAGGAAGTTTTGTAACAATTCAGATGCCTACGAACTGACCTGAATTTGGTAAAATTTGATAAACATTTAGATTTCTTTCGTTTCAGGTTACGTTCAGTCACACATGTGGGACAAGGGGTGGCCGAATAGATGTATAGGTGGAAAGTTTTGGGCTGAGGTGTCAGTTCCAAAGGCACACAGTGTGATGATCAGTGTGCGTCTCATGGATATTGATACCACGGACTGGCTGACGCAGCCCTGCAATGAGGGTTATGCCACTCTGCGTGTTTATGTAGGAAACAAGTCAGAATCTGACAGAGTTCTCCTGATGTGTGCTACGAAGCCCCCGCCCCCTGCCATCTATGACACAGCTGTTGTGTACTTTCTCTTTGAAGCACACCCGTTCAGTCAGATATTGCAGGGCTTTCGGGTGGCCTTTTCATATCACAGGGTTCGAGGTTTTGATGTGTTACTTAAGATACAAGTTTGTATGTAAGACGCTTAATAATAACTTTGTCCGGTATATATTTACTTCATTCGTAAATTGGCGTCTCACATGTTTTGTTTGATTTTTCGCGTATACAATAAGGTATAAGAAACACAGTTAGTTGTCACTGCATTTGTAGCATGAAAACATTGTTGTGGTCGGAAGAGGATAAGTGGTTTGCATGTATCTCAAGGGAAAAAAAGAAATAAAAGAAAAAGAGCAAAACAAAACAAAAGCCCAGTGCAGAATATTCGCCAACCAACACACAACCACCTACAGAGTCAGGAACAAACAGAGTTTACACAAATCAATTTTTCCGAAGATGGTTCAAAAGACGTTTCCACTTGATATTTAGAGTACCAGTTGACGTTCGAATAAACGACGTAATAATTCCAAATATTTCTGGAGAGCCCATGAACCTTTGTCTCAAGTTAAAAAAAAACCATGGCAATGGTGATGGTGCTCGTCTGCAGCTGAACAAAGCACCAATTGCACTACAGAAGTTCCTTCCCTTTGAGGAAGGGGCCAGCTTTTGTTGCTGGAGCTAGAAAAAAAATGATATGAACCTTACATGTTTGGAGAAAGAAATTTCCGTCCGTGCAAGATTTGTTCCTGGGCGCATAGAGTTTGTCCATCGTGAGGGGAAGGGGAGAGAAGGGGGTGAAGCGGAATCGTTACCCTGCGATTGATAGGGTACTGAGCCAAACAGTAATTTGCTGGAGAAAGATAGGGCACTAAGCTAAACAGTAGTTTGCTGGAAAGATTGGGCACTGAGGTAAACAGTAATTTGCTGGAGAAAGACAGGACACTGAGCTAGACAGTAATTTGCAGGAGAAAGATGGGGCACTGAGCTAAACAGTAATTTGCAGGAGAAAGATAGGGCACTGAGTTAAACAGTAATTTGCTGGAGAAAGATTGGGGCACTGAGTTAAACAGTAATTTGCTGGAGAAAGATAGGGCACTGAACTAAACAGTAATGTGCTGGAGAAAGATAGGGCACTGAGCTAAAGAGTAATTTGCTGGAGAATGATAGGGCACTGAGCTAAACAGTAATTTGCTGGAGAAACATAGGGCACTGAGTTAAAGAGTAATTTGCTGGAGAAAGATAGGGCACTGAGCTAAAGAGTAATTTGTTGGAGAAAGATAGGGCACTGAGTTAAACAGTAATTTGTTGGTGAAAGATTGGGCACTGAGTTAAACAGTAATTTGCTGGAGAAAGATAGGGCACTGAGCTAAAGAGTAATTTGTTGGAGAAAGATAGGGCACTGAGCTAAAGAGTAATTTGTTGGAGAAATCGGTCTTCGTGCTGTGATGCAGGACTTGTACATATTTCTTGTACTTGAATCCTTCCAAGAAGTCAGACGTCAATAGTTTTCTTCATTTCCCTGGTACGTACACTACATTATATCTTACGAAAGATTATTTGATCTCCAAAAATGCCAACGTTCCAAACATCACCACGTAAAATGTTTAGAAAGTTTCTCTCTTACCTCCAAGGTACTGCTAGTCCCAAACATCACAGCATCATACTTCATCAAAGATAATTTTACCCCCAAGGTGCTGTTGTTCCAAACATAGCAGCGTCGTATCTTATCAAAGATTATCTTTCATCCAGGATGATGTTGTTCCAAACATCAAACATCACTTAGGATGAAAGGTTTTCTTTTCCACAGCGTACCACTGTTCCTGCTATTCTAACTTAGGAAAGATTCTCTGTTCTCCAAGAATCTATGGTTCCCAATATTATCTGTCATACCTGATGAAAGATCATCCTATCTCCAGCTTACCATTATTTCAGACATTGTATTGTATGAAAGATTGAGTTATCTCAAAGATATTATCATTCCAAACATTGCGCATTCATATCTTATTAACGATTGATTCAAGTCCAAGATTCAATTGTTCCAAGTATCTATCAATCAGTCAATTAATCAATCAACTAATCAATCAACATATCTATCTGTCCATCCATCTCTCTCTCTCTCTCTCTCTCTCTCTCTCTCTCTCTCTATATATATATATATATATATATATATATATATATATATATATATGTGTCTATCTGTCTCTACCTACCTATCTACCTAACTGTCTGTCTGCATACACATATCTATCTATCTATCTGTCTATCTGTCTGTCTGTCTATCCAATGACAGATTATTCCATCTCAAAGATACCATCGTTTACAATGCATGCATCTACTACAATACATCTACTAAAATGTTATTTTGGTGATTCCAAGACGTTAGTGTTCAAACTTTATTGTACTATTTGTACATCTCACAAAAATCCTATCTCCAAGCTACTACCAGTCCAAGCACAACTTTATTGTACTATTTGTATATATCACACAAATCCTACCTCCAAGCTACTACCAGTCCAGGCACCTTCTTTTCATCACCGCCCATCTGTCTGGTTGACTGCTTTAAATGTTTTGAATTTGTTCTATCAGCAAGCTATGAAGCCGCAGGAAATATCGGGTGGTCTGTGGAACTGTTCTGTGGCG
The DNA here is from genome assembly GCA_018398815.1 of Conus ventricosus. Classification (NCBI taxonomy): domain Eukaryota; kingdom Metazoa; phylum Mollusca; class Gastropoda; order Neogastropoda; family Conidae; genus Conus; species Conus ventricosus. The sequence goes on along the minus strand of CM031596.1, from coordinate 38,522,370 downwards.
TTCTGGTCTGACTTTTCCAGACATCTACAATGCAACCTGAGGACTGAATGCTATTACAAAGAAGATGAGGCCAACTGCAGTTACAGGTCAGGGACTGGTTGTGTGCAGAGTAAACGTAGCAACATCGTTAGTGCGTGGTTTCAAAGTCAAGGGGAATGGCATTGAAATCTGTATACTCTACCAGTTAATATAGTTTTGGTATAACAGGTGCGTGCGTGCGTACGTGTGTGTGTGTGTGTGTGTGTGTGTGTGTGTGTGTGTGTGTGTGTGTGTGTGTGTGTGTGTGTGTGTGTGTGTGTGTGTGTGTGTCAGAAATAGGAAGTCCGATTGATTGTTTACCGAACTGTATTTCTTCTGATGCATTCTGATGCTTGTTCTGAGATTTTCATGAACTAGTTTCACTTTCCGTTTCCTTGCATGTGTTCTACTCCCCTGACCATCTACGTAACTATACAAAGTCACGACACTATCCGTCTACATAACATTTGTTTTTGCATTAGCTTGTCATCTAGACATCGAAGTATGAGCATCCTTTTATACAGTCCAGTCCTTGAGGATAAAATAAAGTTTACTCATCTTGATTTTATTAGTATGCCTAACATTGGTTAAAATCTTTTGAATGATATTGTGTGACTGCAGTTTCCAAGATTTGGAAAATTTCTGAAGATTTCTCATGAAACAATTATGTTAACCCATCAAACGTAAATGATTAATCTCGGTGAAATACAAACATAGTCGAAACTAAATGAATCTAGATAGTATCTGGAGTTTATACATGAATTTATTTCAGGCTGAAATTAATCCTACGATTCGGAACGACACGACAATAGATGTGATAGATTTAGTTTAATAAATCATTAAAGATATCGGTTTTTCTTTTAAGATTTCAGATAGTACTATTTCACGTTCGTACTCAGATGGAATCAGTTTGTTCTTTTCTATCCTCGAAACAGCACCGCCAACACTCCATTTTCCAGGTGACAACGTTGAAAAATCAGGATATGTTTGAGCAGTAGGTTACATTAAGCATGAGTTCGGAGTTAGATACACGGAAAAGAGAAGCCCTTCAGCCAACTATCTGCCACAGTTGGGTTGCCAGTGGAGACGTCGTCCAATGAGGATAACCAAAGCTGCCCAAGAATCATCACAGTTACTGAGGAATCACCATTGCAAGCGAAGAATCATCACAGTCCCTAAAAAATCAATGTAGCTTTGAAGACTCCTCACAGAAAACGAACACTCACCTCAGTGATTGGTGTATTTCGACTCCTCACAGAAAACGAACACTCACCTCAGTGATTAGTGTATATCGACTCCTCACAGAAAACGAACACTCACCTCAGTGATTAGTGTATATCGACTCCTCACAGAAAACGAACACTCACCTCAGTGATTAGTGTATATCGACTCCTCACAGCAAACGAACACTCACCTCAGTGATTAGTGTATATCGACTCCTCACAGAAAACGAACACTCACCTCAGTGATTAGTGTATATCGAGTCCTCACAGAAAACGAACACTCACCTCAGTGATTGGTGTATTTCGACTCCTCACAGAAAACGAACACTCACCTCAGTGATTAGTGTATATCGATTCCTCACAGAAAACGAACACTCACCTCAGTGATTAGTGTATATCGACTCCTCACAGAAAACGAACACTCACCTCAGTGATTAGTGTATATCGACTCCTCACAGAAAACGAACACTCGCCTCGGTGATTAGTGTATCTCCACAGCTAACAGAAAAACTAATACAGCCTGTAAAGAATCACCATTGCCACCAAAGAATTCTCGCAGCAAATGAAGAATCGCCACAACAAAAGAATCCACAGAACCCACGATAAATCACCACAGTCACCAGAGAATCATCACAGAAAACGAACAATCACCATGTTCATGGAAAAAATCGTCAAAACCAACAAAGTATCATTGCAGTTCTTGAAGAATCACCCAATCAGATTCAGTTTTAGTTTCATCAACGAGGCGTCACTGCATGCGGACTAATTATACGCTACACCACATCCGCTACGTTTTGAGACCACACTGCGCATGATTCTAAGCTGATGGATAAATGAATTCACAACTAAGATGAGAGAATTGAACAAGAGGGTCTCGTGGATACGACTTAGAGGAGTCTGACCTACGCATTAGCCCAACGCGCTGGTCAGACCTTGAGTGCCTACCTAATATTGGTTGTGTCTTTTTTGTTTTGTTTTGTTTTGTGTGTGTGTGTGTGTGTGTGTGTGTGTGTGTGTGTGTGTGTGTGTGTGTGTGTGTGTGTGTGTGTGTGTGTGTGCGTGCGTGCGTGTGTGTGTGTGTGTGTTTTTTTTTAAATGTATGTGTGTGTAGTGAATGAACACACACGTGTGTGTATGGGCACGGGCCCATGTGTGTGCGCTTGCGCATGCATGTGTGCATGATGTGCGTGTATGCGTACCCATGTGTGTGTGTGTGTGTGTGTGTGTGTGTGTGTGTGTGTGTGTGTGTGTGTGTGTGTGTGTGTGTGTGTGTGTGTGTGCGTGCGCGCATGTTTGTGTGCGTGCTTGTGTGTGTATGTGTGCGCGCATGTGTGTGTGTGTGTGTGTGTGTGTGGGTGGGTGCGTGCGTGCGTGCGCGCGCGCGCGCGCGCGCGCGCGCGTGTGTGTGTGTGTGTGTGTGTGTGTGTGTGTGTGTGTGTGATCGTGCGTATGTGTGTGTGCGTGCGCGTGTGAGCCTGTGTGTATGTGCGCGCGTGTGCAGAAGTGCATGTGCATGTGTATATATGATTTGTGGGTTTGTGTGAGCATGCACACGAATCTGCATATGTATGTGTACATATAAGTGTGTATATGTATGTGTCTTTCTTTGTGGGCGTGTACGTATGTGCGTGTGTGTATGCACGTGTGCGTTCATGTGTTTGGGTGTATGTGTGCACACGTGTAGGTGTAGATGTGCACATCCACGCATATGCATATGTGTGTGCGAAGGAACGAGTGCCTGTACGAGCGCACGTTTGCGTGTGTGTGTGCGTGCGCGCGTGTGCGTGCGCACGTGCGCGTGTGTGCGTGCGCGTGCGCGCTATGTATGTGTGTGTGTGTGTGTGTGTGTGTGTGTGTGTGTGTGTGTGTGTGTGTGTGTAGTGACCTTTATAGCCAACAGAAACACATCGCATACGGAAAAAGTATCACAGTCAACAGCACCATAATCATTAAAAATCATCACAGCCAATTAAAAGCATCCCAAAGTCACCAAAAAAGCATGAAGATAAAAAAACAACACACCACTGGCAATAAAGTATTATCACAGCATCACTCAAGAATTGCGTTTCAGCCTAAACAGAAACGCCGCCTTGACTGAAAAATCACTCATTTCATGTCCAACTGCTTCTAGCTGGTGGCAGTTAGCTTAGCAAGAGATGGACATGCCACGGTGTGTCGTTCTCCCATTCGTAAGTATGTCTCGTTACCACCCAGCAGCCGGTTGGACGTTAAACCTGGCGGGAACCGCGGCTGGGTACGTGATCAGCTCAAAGATTGAACACTGAGTAGACAGTCAGGACGATGCCAGTTTGCTGCCAGACAAAAGGTATCTCATTTCGCTGCTAGTTTTCACACATTGTCGAACTAGCAGCATGTATGTAGGGTAAGAAAGTTCCCTTCGTCGCATTTCCCAGGGTGGTTATTCCACTATGTGACACTACTTCTGATTGTTGTGAACAATGGGTCGTTCCGTCGGGTTCTAGTACATACAGACCCTGCACAGTCCTATTTCATTCGAGTAGTGCACGGTGTTTACAGACAGATAGGCACTGGGCCCTAGTGGGCCTGGGATCTAACGACAGTATCCCTGAACGATTGACGTAAACGTGACTATCTAATGGTGCACAGGAGCCCAAACCAGAAGCGGGATGAAAACAGTGACAGTTTTGCCCCTTACTAGCTGTTTCCAGACATCAGAACTCCCCATAATCAGGGTGTCTGGACACATTTTAATGCAGAACACTTGACCAAATGTATGGTTTCAGGCTGTGCGCTAGACCGCTTTTAGTTCTGAACAAAAATGAACTGTTAAAAAGTTTTCATAAGGAATACCGAAAGCATGAAAAAAAAAAAAAAGGAAGAATGCAGCTAGAATTGTTTTCTTCTTAATTGTGACAAAAGTTTACACATAATCAGACTGCCGTGGTTGTCTGTTTTGCTAGTTATTTAGCGGGAATTTACTATTCTTTCAAGACAGCAGTTCAGCTGCATCTCAATTTCATGTTTTTACAGGAGCTGTGGTTCCGGAGTGAACAGCACGCATTGCCCATGTGAGCCAGGATACTTCCCAGCCCACGACAAATGTTACGTTCTGATAGACCCCAGGAAACATGTGACCTGGATGGAGGCCAGGGCTTTGTGCAGAGAACTTGAATCCAGTCATCTGGCCAGCTTAAACACCCCTCAAGAGTGGTATAGCGTGGTCAACGTCATCAGTGACGTGTCACCCAGATTTAGAACCTACGTCGGCCTGCGCTCAAGGCTAAATATGATTGATTTGTCCGTTCCAGCTTTCATCTCTTCTTTTCCGTTTCGTTTCGTTTTGTTTTGTTCTGATATGTCTCTTTTCTTTTTTTTTGTTTTTTTTTTTGTTTTTTTGTTTGTTAGGCATTTCCATCAAATGTTTTGTCCCATCAGTTCTGCTCTGACCTGTCTAGCGCTGTTCTCTTCTACAGCGGTCTGTTCTGATCCGTTTCATGATGTTCTTTACTGTTTCTTTCCCACTGTGTGGTTTGACACGCTCACATCCGCTCTGTTTGGTTTTGGCCTTTCTTCTGTCCTAATCTACTCTGCCGTTTCTGTTATGTTCGGCTCTGTCATCCCCCCCCCCCCCCCCCCAGCTTTTCCCTTTCATGTCATCCATGCCTTCCCGGGGAGCAAGACCAACGACTTCTTCATAAATTCATCACAGACAGAATTAGAGGAAACAGATTTGGGATTACTGCGAGGGAAGGGCATGAAAGGCCATGCACTAGAACATTTTGCGATGCTCAAACAGGATGAGGACAGTCTAGATATTGTTATGGAGTGTGCTTTTGGTGTCAGGCAAGATGAAAGGGCTGAATTCTGCGATTTTTCGTTTTCTTAATATATGTCTTATCAGTTGCGGTATATTTGGCTAAAACGAGAGAATATGTTATTGACCAATGAAACAAAGCTGTCCACAGCTTCCGGTTGAGTGATGCTCCGATATAGCGTTTCTCTGGGCACACCAGTAAGTGGATGGAGTGGGTTCTTTCTTTCTTTTTTTTTTTTTTTTTGGCTGTCTCAACCTCTGCGCCACCACAGAGGCAGTGCACCCACGCCGCTCATTCCGACACCCCGTCCACAGCCACAGCTTGGTCGGACCCGCCGCAGCCCCGGCACCGGCAATCCACAGGGAGCAGTCAATTTCAAGTCGTCAAGAGGCAACCCACCGGAGGAGACACTACACTGCTGCCGAGTCACTTCGGTGGTGTTCAGTGGCGCCTGTTCTGATCTAACATACGCAGGACACCACCTACTAAGTCCCCTACTGACGACAATAATTGTTTAGTCGCGGAGCCGGCGTGAGTGAGCTCTCCCTCCGGAGGGCGCCACCACGTCCATCCAACGACACCCCCCATGGACTCGCCGATACCGGTGACCTCGACGGAACCAAACCACAGCCACAGACGTGGAGAGGACATCGAAATTGAGGTCACCATGAGAGCAGGGCATGAATGGCCACAGAACGTGAGACATTGTTTTATGCTGATCGATAAGAATGAGGACGATTAAGATGATGCTACGGATTTCCATTTCGGTCTGAGACTACATGACAGGGCTGTACTCTACGCTTCCTTTAATAATATATCCCGGCGTCAACCAGGCCCGAGAGATACAGGCACCTGTAGTGTTGGTCAGGAAATTTGAGCAACACTCTCAGAAACGCATCCATTAAGTGGATGAAACTCGACGACTGTGTGGTCCCAGTCTTCCCAACTGAGTCCGCATCAAACTCAACTCTGGGTAGGAGCCGGTCGGGGCAGAAAAACCCACATGACTCTAATGGGATTTGACCCCACGACCTCCCAGCCGGGAGTCCGCGACGCTAACCACTTCGCCACGGCGGCTGGTGAGTGGGTTCTTTCTGTCAAGATCACAACTTCATCCTTATTCCTTTTTTACCTCTGCAAAAGCTGGGAGGTTCACCACTGGCGCTATTCCGAAGATGGTTTTTAATCACGACGCTATTGTAGAAGTATGACTAACACAACAAACACCTAAAAGACACAACCCTCGCAAGCGTTGCGAAGTTTGTCTACATGTCTAGGAGATATGTACCAATTTTGGGAGTGACTAACAACGCATCGATCGTATCGAGAGGCCAACAGCTCTATGTCCGTCTGATCTGTCACATTATGCCTCATGGCAGCAATGGTGTAGTAGTTCAGAACCACAGAAAACTC
>CM031596.1:38491642-38513526 GCA_018398815.1 Conus ventricosus | reverse complement strand
GCATGAAACACACTCAAGAAAGAGGGAGGGGAGGGGGTTGGGGGTGGAGAAAGAGTGGGCAGGGAGAAAGGGAAGGCGGGAGGTCGGTAAGACATGCAGCCACATGCCTGCACCGGGGTCAGTTCTTATCAATGGGACAATGCTGGCTAGGGTTCAGTCTTGTCTTATCTCTTGTACAGAATGACGTCTTCCTCCTAATTCTGAACCTTCTAGGCCTTCGCACCAAGGTCAGCCTTCTTCCTCAGTCCCTTTCTATTGCCACCTACAACCCCAAGCCCCCCTACCCCCACCCCCATCTCCACCTCCTTCCGCCCCTATTCTCTCTCTCTCTGTCTCTGTCTCTGTCTCTCTCTCTCTCCGTCTTCTCTCTCTCTCTCTCTCTCTCTCCTCTCTCTCTCTCTCTCTCTCTCATCTCTCTTCAGATAAACTTGATTACTTAATCTCTTTAGGCTTTGAGCAGAAAAATGGAACTGTAGAATATTAGGACAGACAGACAAAGAGGGCCAGGGGGACAGGTGTGAGGAGGAGGGGGGGGGGGGGGGGGCAAGAAAGTCTACAACTAGCATAAAAAATAATCACAAATCCTAATTTCTTATCTCCTATCTGTTACAACTGGTGGTGTGGCCGGACAGTCAACCTCCACCCTGTTACAACATCACAAAGGTCAAAGACAACTCCCGAATGACCGCCCGCCGAGTATTTATAAAAGGTCGGCGTCTGATCCTGCCAGTTTACCTCTGACTTGAAGCTGCCAGCCTGTGTCTCCTTGACCACCAGCAAGGTAAGAACCTGTATCAATAATTATTGTACCTGTTTGCTTGTAACTCATCAAGACACGCTTGTCATTCTTGCCGCTCAAATTGCATACTCTCAATTGCTGAAGACCCGATGTGAACTGCAGGTTTGCATCACTTCCGTCCGGAGGGTTGCCGTGTTCACCGTGGTCTGTGATTTGTTTGTCTGTCTGTTGGAAAGTTGATGCAGACACCACCATTTCACACCGGTTTTTAACGAGACTTGGTGAAAAGAAGAAAGGCGACCAAAAGACGAATCCATTTCATTTCGGTAGGGATCCGTTCGCAAGGGCAGATGAAGGTTTCGATCGGCGAAATAGCGGAGAGAAAAAAGAAGAAGAAAATATTTAGTCGATATTATGAACATTCAGCGTGAAGATGGAAGGCGTCTCATGGACAAACCCCTTCGATAAGTTTATTTCTCTAAGTTCATCTGAGCATGAATAGCTAGTCGTGACAACTGTATCGAAAATTGTGAAATGAGCATCAAGTTGAGTGAGTTAGTGCAAGACAAGAGTGTCCGACTTTTTTTTTATCCCCGACTGACGGACAGACTTGTTGATCGATCAATGAACGGATGTGTCTCTGGGCTCTGACATACCACCTGATCAACGCCGAGGTGTCCACCATCCTGCGCAGCAACCAGGGCATCAGCGTGGACGACTGCGCCACCAAGTGTGACGCCCTCTTCGACCTGGCCGCCGGCCACGACGAGGAGATGACCGACAAGCTGTGCCGCGACGAGTGTGCCCAGTGAGTCTTCTCTATGTTCGTGTGTGGACAGTAGGGCGGGGCCTCCTCTGCAGTGTAGCCTGAGAGCGTCCTGACAGAGTGTTCTTGTTGTTGCTGTCCGAGTAGCTGTGATGACGTTGTGGTGGGTCATGAGAGAAATGCTGGATGCTGTCTCCTTTCCTTGGTAAGCCTGCTGCTGGTTGCATGCTGAGAGATGTAGAGTTTCAATGACGAGAGATGAATTAAACAGAGGTCATTCCATGTGTCTGTCATAAGCCACCACGATTCTGCCACCACCCTCCGAATGAGGCAGGGGAAAGTGGAGTCTATGATGGGCGTGACTGACAAGGGGGTTGGTTAGCAGCAGTTCTGCACAATATGTCGACTGGGGTTTAGGTTGACTGGGCTTTCTGTTGCCCAGGGTTTATCTTCCCTGGGTTTTCAGGTGACTGGGGTTCTCAGTTGACTGGGTTTTAGATTGACCGGGCTTTAGGTTGCCTGGAACCAAGGGTCATCGTGATTTATGTTGACTGGGGTTTATGTTGCTTGACGTTTTATTTTGATTGGGGGTCATGCTGACAGGAGTTCATATTGACAACGGTTCATGCTGACTGGGGTTCGTATTGACAGGGTACATGATCAGTGGGGTTCGCATTAACATGGATGCTGAGTGGGGTTCATATTGACAGGGGTACATGATGAGTGGGGTTCATATTGACAGGGGTACATGATCAGTGGGGTTCATATTGACAGGGGTACATGGTCAGTGGGGTTCACACTGACATGGATGCTGAGTGGTGTGCATATTGACAGAGGTACATGATGAGTGGGGTTCATATTGACAGGGGTACATGGTCAGTGGGGTTCACACTGACATGGATGCTGAGTGGTGTTCATATTGACAGGGGTACATGATGAGTGGGGTTCATATTGACAGGGGTTCATGATGAGTGGGGCTCATGCTGATTATGGTTTGTAATGACTGGAGTTCACGTGGACTACGGTTTATAATTGCGGGGTTCATGCTAACTACGGTTCATGATGACTTGGGTTCATGCTGGATATAATTCATAATGACTGGAATTCATGCTGGCAGCGGTTCATGATGGCTGGGGATCACGATGACTACGGTTGATAATGACTGGAATTCATGCTGACTACGGTTCATGATGGCTGTGATTGATGATGACTGGGTTCATGATGACCGGTTCATAATGACTAGCGTTTATGCTCACTATGGTTCGTCATGACTTGAGTTCATGCTGACTACGGTTCCTGATGACTCTAGGTTCATGCTGACTAAGGTTCATAATGACTGGAGTTCATGCTGGCTACGGTTCATGATGATCGGGGTTCACGCTGACTATGGTTCATAATAACTTGAGTTCATGCTAACTACGGTTCCTGATAACTAGAGGTTCATGATGACTTGGAGTTCATGCTGACTATGGTTCATAATGACTGGAGTTCATGCTAACTACGGTTCCTGATAACTAGAGTTTCATGATGCCTTGGATTTCATGCAAACTACGGTTCTTGATAACTAGAGGTTCATGATGACTTGGAGTTCATGCTGACTATGGTTCGTGATTACTGTAATTGATGCAGACAACGGTTCATGGTGACTATGGTTCATGATGACTTGGAGTTCATGCTGACTACGGTTCATGATTACTGTGATTGATGCAGACAACGGTTCATGGTGACTATGGTTCATGATGACTGGAGTTCATGCTGACTATGGTTCGTGATTACTGTGATTGATGCAGACAGCGGTTCATGGTGACTATGGTTCATGATGACTAGGAGTTCATGCTGACTACGGTTCATGATTACTGTGATTGATGCAGACAACGGTTCATGGTGACTATGGTTCATGATGACTGGAGTTCATGCTGACTATGCTTCGTGATTACTGTGATTGATGCAGACAATGGTTCATGGTGACTATGGTTCATGATGACTTGGACTTCATGCTGACTACGGTTCATGATGACTGTGATTGATGCAGACAACGGTTCATGGTGACTATGGTTCATGATGACTTGGACTTCATGCTGACTACGGTTCATGATGACTGTGATTGATGCAGACAACGGTTCATGGTGACTATGGTTCATGATGACTTGGACTTCATGCTGACTACGGTTCATGATGACTGTGATTGATGCAGACAACGGTTCATGGTGACTATGGTTCATGGTGACTATGGTTCATGATGACCGGGGTTCATGCTGATTATGGTTCATGATGACTGAGGTTCATAACGATTGGGATTCAGACACAGTTCGTTGTTTCAGCTTCTTCTCGCTCAAATCCATTTAACCGTTAACAAAAAGCAAGATGCATGTATCTGATGTGGTTCTTTTTTGAATGGAACTTCATTATATTTTTCAAAAAATCCATTTATTTTATTTCTATCAAAACATAAATGTTGTTTGTGAGATACACACACCAGAAAGAAACCCTGTCCTAATTATGATGCTCTGTCATTTTACCCAATGCATTGTAATTAGTAACGTTCCATGACTGGCCCACGAAACAATAGGGATTTTCATTGTTCCTGTGATTAATCCTGTTGCAGTCAAATTAACCAGGGGAACCATCACGTTAGACCTACTGGGCACAACTAGATGTCATCAGCAAACGTCATGAAGTTGACGTCATCGGCACAGACAAGACTAATCGTCTGCTGCTGGTGTTGTCCAGATTGGCATGCAGAATGAAAATGAAGAATGAATGTTGTATAGAAACAGACATGAGGCAATAAATTGTAGAAACTGATAGTAAAAGTGTGTGTGTGTCAGTGTGTGCATGTTAGCGCGTGTAGTCTTCAATTTAATGTCTATTCACGTTATATGATCTTAGACCAAGAAAAGGAAAAAAAATTAGGAAAAAAGAGAACGCAGCAGCATTTGAAAATAAACCAAGTAACATCAAATACAAACATGCATCTGCATCTCATTACAAGTAGGTAAAAATCGGACTTTGAGTTAATGCTAATCCAGTGTCACAGTTAGTGAGGGATTATTTAAAATTTCATCCAGAGAAGATTCAGATAAAGCAGGCAACAATTTTTCAACTGTTTAATTTTAGAAGTATATGCATATTTGATATTTTTCCACCAAAAACGCATTTTATGTCCTTAGCAAAATTTGGTTTTTAAAAGCATTTGGTTTAAGTCTGTAAATCAAATAGGTTTTTGACCGAACATGATATAAGCCATTTTGAGTTCTTAAGATAATATTTTACCGTGGAGGCAGATTTTGGGGGGAGGGGGGTGGTGGTGGTGGATAAGATAGTATTACACCGTGGTGGCTAATTTTGGGGGGATGGACAGAAAGTACCCAGAATCCTTGAGCTTCTTGATGAAGTGTTTCCGACACGCGTTCTGCTCCCATAGTGGGCAAGGGGGAAAATAAGTTTCTGACTTTACCATTTTCTTATTTTCTTCATATCAATTTCTGATCATTGGAATAACTCAGCAGTGTACGTTCCAAATGTAGCGAGGGAAGCTATACATTTTTTTAGCCCGTTTTGGAAAATCTGTATCAGATCTTAGGCTAACTTCATTTTCAACATTATAGTTATTTACTGAGCTACGTAAAACATATTTTGTAAGAGCAAGTTGTCATACTCATCCAAAGGTAGAACTACTTCCCAATATGTACCCATTGTTGATGCATGACAGGCTACACCCAGGGTAAGTCTGAATGCCTAACAATCTAAACTTTGCAATGCTTTTCAATAAATATTTCGGAGCACTAAAAAAAAAAACAGAAAAAAAACCTAACACTTCTTGGCCATACGTCAGCTTGAAGCGTACAAGATAAAGTGAAAGTTGTTCTTAATACTTTAAGATCTCGGCGCCAATGTTGTTTGCTTGTTGTTTTGAAAATTGAAACTTTTCTTGGTTTTCGTTAGTAGATAGTCAGCATAATAATCCACATCAGTTTTAATGTAAGGTGTATGCCCAATAATTTTACGACATGTTTATATTTTAGAACTTCGTCATTGATTCGTAACGTTGGCAGTATGAGAGGATCCACCCAATTAATAAAAAGAATAACATTAGTCCTCCCGGTGGTTAAAGATAACCCATTCGGAGTAAGGTAGTTGCTGAGCTTATCAAGTTCAAACTGATGTGTTTTTCTGTAGAAAGTAAGCTCTCTTTTAGAAGTTTTCTTTTTCATGTTTATTTTCATCCACATGCAAATGTCGCCAGCATACTGCACAGGACAGCATTGCTTGATAGACATTTTGGTAAATCATAAAGCATAATGTTGAATAGTTGAGGCGCAATTGCCGCCCCCTGGGGATGCCCATTCCTAGAAATCTTAATGTGAGTAAACATTTCCACTTTTATCTGTATGCGTCTTTTGCTAGGACATTCTTGACATAACAATAGCATTTCCTGACAGTCTGACAGACTTTTATTTTACATAGCATCTGTCAGGCCACACATGATCGTATGCTTTTTATGTGGATCTTGGGGTCGGCAACAAAAGGGGGTGTGTGGAGAAAGCAGCATACGATGGATGGACCTATGTGGATACAACACACACACACACACACACACACACACACACCCACACACACACACGCACGCACGCCGCACGCACGCACGCACGCACGCACACACGCACGCACGCACGCACGCACGACGCACGCACACACACACAAAACACACACACACACCCACACACACACACACACACACACACACACGCACACACACGGACACGGACACACGCAACAAGTTGACGCGCACGCGCGCGCGTGTGCGAGAGAGAGAGAGAGAGAGAGAGAGGAGAGAGAAGAGGAGAAGGGGAGAAAGAGAGAGACAGCCAGACAGAGAGAGAGAGAGAGAGAGAGAGGAGAGAGAGAGAGAGAGAGAACACACTCTTCTCTCTCTCTCTCGGATCCCTTTCTCTCTATTTCCTCCCACCCCTTTCCCCCCGCCAGTCTCTTCACCCTCTTTTCTCTTTCCTCGTGTCTCTTTACCCCCTTTTCTTTCGTATGCTACTCTGTATCAAACAAAGTGCTCCACGTCGATGTCTTCCAAACCCGACTCCTTCCACATCCTCTAGCCTATTAGACCCAATACTAGTTTAAATACCCCCCGTTCCAAACACGCCTGAACTGCCGATCGACCTCCCTTTTGGACTCCTGTAAACTGGACATCAAGTCTCTTTCAACCAGTAAGTCGACCCGGCAAGGAGACCTCCCCCCCCCCTTTCCCCATCCCCACTCCCCACCCCCCATCCCATCCCGATCAATCGTTAGATAGTCAAGGACAGAGTTTATTCAATTTAAAATATCAGCTCGTAAGAAAAAAGAGGCCGATTAGTGACATAGGGATTACAACGCTCCAGGTTTCCCGTTCCCTCCTTCCTCCCCTTTCCCTATCACCATCCATATACGTGTATGACTAAAAAAAAATCATAATAATCAAAACTTTTCCCTCTCCCCCCTCCCCCCTCGCATCCCCCTCCCTTTCCACACACAGGCACCATTTCTACCCCCATACAAGAAAGGTGATGGTGTTCGATGTGGTTCGAGAACCCTTTCCCCAACCACCCTACCTAGAAGATCTCCTCCATCCTACCCCCCCACCCCCACTACTCCATAAGGATTTTTTCACACCCACACCCACCCACACGCCATCCTTCCATTCGTTATCCTGGGTTTTCACTTTGGAAGGGTAAATTCTGCAAAGGACACAGAAAGACATGAAGGTTCAGAGCCAATGCAAAACCCCATCTCCCTACTCCCGCCCATATTGACAACTTGTGCAAATTCCTAGATTATCTTTGACTATCTGACGATCGATCAGTCGATGGGGTGCGGGGAGGGGATGGGATGGTGGGGTGGTGGGGAAGGTGGGAGGAGAGAGAGAGAGAGAGAGAGAGAGAGAGAGAGAGAGGAGAGAGAGAGAGAGAGAGAGAGAGAGAGAGAGAGAGACAGACAGACAACAGACAGAAGAGAGAGAGAGAGAGGAGAGAGAGAGAGAGGAGAGAGAGGAGAGAGAGAGAGAGAGTGGGACTCTTTGCCGGGGCGTCTGACTGGTTAAAAGAGGCTTTTGATGTCCACGTTATCTGGAGTCCACAAAGAGGTCGGAACGGCAGTTCAGGAGAGGTTTGGCACTGGGTATCTAAATTAGTATTGCGTCTAAAGGACGGAGGACGGGGAAGTGGAGAGAGAGATGGCGGGGGGTGAGGGGGAGGGGGAGAGAGTGGTGGTGGTGGGAGGGGGGAGAGGGGAAGAGAGAAGGGGGAGGGCAGTTTTTGTGATACGGAGATGAGATGAAATACGAAAGAAAAGGGGATGAGAAATAACGGAAGAGAAAGAGATGGAAGAGGATAGGGAGGTCGGCAGAGGTAAGAGAGAGAGAGAGAGAGAGAGAGAGAAGAGAGAGGGGAGGAGAGAGAGAGAGAGAGGAGAGAGAGAAATCACGATCAAGATCAAAAACTTTATTACTCAAGGAATAGAGATTTTTTGGAGTGCTATTTCTTCCAATCTGTCCTTGCTATTCTACAAATCAACTAAACAAACTTGCCCAAATAATTAATAATGACCAGAACAATGGGGAAAAAAAAAATATATATATCTATAGCTACATTATAATATTAACAATAACAATAGTAATAAGTATAATAATTATTAAAAAAAAAAAAAAAAATCAATTACACCATTACAAACCACAGTTCCAACACATACGTCTGCGCGCTCACATGCATGCACACGCCACACAATTTTACACACGCACGCTGCGCAATACCCACATCACCACCACACCCCCAAACCCACACACACACACACAACAACACAACACACACACACACACACACACACACACATTTTCATTAGATATTATAGAGGCAAAGCTAAAGTAGGGCGTTTTTGGATATGATCAAAAGGTTAGTTTTATTGTTAAGTAATGTTTAAGTCTGTGATTTGAGGACGGCAGTGATTGACATGTTTTGGCAGACGGAGGAGGAGAGTTCACAAGATGGCCAAAAAAAATGCAAAACTAGACCTTGAACAAATCAATGCGGCCACGTGGTTAGAATGTAATTATTTGTATCATATCGCGTTGTTGCCATTGGCTAATCAGAAAGATATGATGGCGCATGTTAGATGGACTTTAAAATTAGTATGCTTAATATAGGTCCAGTTGGCTTGCAGTGGTAACTTTTAGTTTGCGAATTTGCCCGTGGTTGATAGAGACTTGTCGGGAAGAATCAGCTTAATTCGTCTATGCATAGAGTGATCTTTTTATGTGATTTTCACCGGCCCACCTCCAGACAGTGGAGCATAGATGATGTGAGAAAGGCAATGGGCTTCAAAAAAATAATTTCGGATATGTGGTTCAACATAATAATGAGTTTATTGAGTACAAACCAATTGCGAGCCAACTGTTTGCAAAACATGATTTATATGTGATTGCCCATTTAAAGTTTCATCAATTGATCACGCTAAGACACGTGTGTTCGGAGAACCGCTGATCAAGGTAGTTTCGCTCATTTATTTAGGCTCAACATAGATGATGTCGTTGATGTTCTGCGCTCGATGTAGGACATAATTTTGTTTTGTGAGGATTAATGGACCATTCGGTTTTGGTTGCACCTTTCAGCCATCCAGTGATTACTTTGTTGTAACGATATTTTACAGACATGATGATTGTATCACCCAAAATACGTGAAGAGAACTATCGTCAGCGAACAGATCCACAGTTGACCACATTGTGAGATATGTGCACTCGGTAGGTCATTTATACAAATACAGAAGAGAAGAGGTTCTCCAAGGACAGGACCTTGTGGAACGCCACAGTACTATTCCTTCAGAGGGAATAAAGTCACCGTTTAAGTAACCACGCGGGGTCCTGCTTTCAAGATATGACTGAAAGAAGGTGACTACTGCCGGCTGGAATGTTGAACATATGCAGTCATTTTTTTTAATAATATGTTGTGGTCTACAAGATCAAACGTTTCTTAAAATCGAGGAACACAGTTCAGTGAGTTGTTCTTTCGTTGATGGCTGATAGCCATGTATCACAGAGGCGTGTTAAGGCCGTGTTGTGGCATGAGTGATTTTGACCGAAAGCAGACTGAAATGGTTGCTGGAACAGTTTGTGATGTTCCATATGTTTAGTTCGGTGTTGTGAACATGCATCTCTAGAGGTTTGTACAACGGAATAAAGAGATATTGGTCTAAATTGTTTAAAATCAGTGGATCTCTTGATTTGGGTATGGGAACCACTTTTGCTATTCCTTTAGAACCACATGGGAAGACATTCTGATCATACACAAATTATAACATACGTAAGGGTATAACAATGTACGGTAGAGCAAGCTTAGTTATAGAAGCATTTATGGTATCTGGGACCCATTGTTTTTATTTTAGTTTGAATTAAGGAGGGCCAATTCATTAATAGCAAGATAAGGGGATGATAATTGAATCTTAGTATTTATCGTTGTTGCAAAAACGATTGAAGACAAGCTGGAGTTTTCATACGATTAAAAAATGTGACAAGGCAGCCGTTTGTATGATTCAGTTACCTGAAGGAAATGATTGTTGAAAGATGTTAGCAGACCACAGAGTCGCCGTATTATCTGATTTTCTTTCTCGACTTTGGCAGTTATTTCATTAACAGCAAGCCATAATGATGCTGTATCCCTGTTTTCGTTTATAGTTTCCTAAAATGTCAGATTTTGATTTTCTTACTAGATCTGATACTCTGTTTCTCTGCTTTTTATATTCATTACTTTTTTGCGGTTTTAAGTGATCCTTAGTGCCATTTCTATAATAATGTCTTTTGTCAGCCAGCTGGGAAGTATCTGTGTTTATCCCTTTTTTTCTAAGATGGGGCAGGTTTATCAACGATTAGAGAGAAAGATATTATACAGGTATATATACGCTTCATTTGGATCTGTGTAAATGATGTACACTAGAAGGATGCTAAGCTTAAGCGAGGAAAATTCATCCCTTACTGAATTTTGAAGCGCGATATTGACTGGTTGTGTGGCCCTTATGCTGTTGCTTTGGAAGTTACAAGACCAAGTGCACAAAATGAGACAGTGGTCGCATATGCTTTTTGTTGCCACTGTTATGTTAGATCCCATGGCTTTGTTGTTCGTGTAGATATGATCTGCATGTGAAGATTGTTATGGATTCTAGTTGGGATTAGAATACGCTGATGAAGCAAAGAGTGTGGTGGTCGCATCCCAGGAGGCTGCCGTTATATCAGATCAATGTTAAAATCACCGAGAAGAATGACATTTGGATAGCTCTTATATAATCATCATATGTTGTACAAAGTTGTATACCAAAGGAAAGTGGCAGCGGGATTCATGTACACATATCCCTATAAGAGGGCTGAGTTGGAGGGTTTTACCTGCAGCACAGTGCATCTCTCCATTTATCAGGTTCAAGGTCACGCCCGCCTGTTTGTCAGTGAGCGATGCTTTGATGAATATATATTCCAAGTCTGTTCACCAGAGTTATGTGCAATCGCGTGGACAAAGTTAATAGTTAGTTATGGATAAAGCTGTATCATTGAAACGGTAGTCAGGGCGAGTTTCACTAAGACAAGCCAGATGAATTAGAGGGATTCGTTTAGAAGAAAACAGACATCATGAATCTTATTTGGCCAAATGATAAAACATTTAGGTGACCAAAGCGTATCAGCATCAGTATTATTACATTAACTTTGGTCATATGTATAATTCTAGGGTAAAGTCCTGAGCAAGAAAACAAAATAGATATACTGTTACAACAACAATTAAAATATAAAACAGCAATACTGTTAAACAGCAAGAAAATATAAAATCAGCAATCATAAAATATCCAAGGAAACACACAAAATCCGAAAAGCAGGGCAATTAAGTTCGTCCAAAGGACAATTCAAGTATGGGTATGATAAACAATATTCAGGGACATATGGCAACAAGATAAATGTGCTTTTCAAGCTGTCCGGGTCACAATAGTACAGTCATCCACAGGTACTAAGCACTACCGGGGAGAAGTGGGAGGGGGGGGGTGGGGAGGGGGGGGGTGAACAAGACACAGGGTTGGGGGGAGGGGGGAAGGGAGGAGGAGTGAGTGCGTGATGGAAGGTTGAAGTGAGACGGAGCAAGCAGGAGGGAAAGAGGACTACGGTGGGGGTGAGGGGGGAAGGGGGAGGGTAGTGGAGCTGAGAGGAGGGATGGGTAAATTTGGGCGGGGGGGGGGGGGGGGGGAGGGGAAAGGGTGTCAAGGGCTCGTGCCTGAACACTTGGAAGGCGAGACAGGCCAGATGTTATACTGAAATTCCGTGATACCGGTATTTCTGTTAAAGCAGGGGGAGTAGGGAAGATAATGATGCATTTGTGTCCAGGGCTTGAAGGCAGAGCGGGAAGGGGGCGAAGGCCACTGGGGGGAAACATGGATTGATGTCATGGGAGGTCTGTTAAAGTACGGCATGGGATGGCATCGCCTTGGTGGGAAAGGTTTCATTTTGAAGAACATGGATTTCTGGTGGACAATTTCCAGGAGCATTGTCCAAGTGACTGTTTGTGTTACGTTGAACTGTTTGGGGGTAAATTTGTAGAATAAGAATCAGAGGACGATATCCTTACTGACTGGGGGTTACATGGGCTGAACACTCAAACGAAAACTCGTAGGACAGGCCTGCTTGACTGGTTTTCTTTTAATTTTGAAGACTGTGATCTGTTAGGTTTGTTTCAATGGGCTGTTCTGACATAGCTCTGGGTTTGCCCCATTACCCGTATTCCGTGGAGGCCGGTTCTCACGGAGATGCCAGAAACTGAATGGATTTGCCGTAACAGCAGCGACAAGCATGGCAGACAGGTGAATACTCCGATGTGAGATAGCTTTGGAACGCTCCTAAGATTTTGATCAACGAAATTTGTTTCCCCCCCCCATGCACTTGCTTCTGCACATAGGACATGCAGTTTCCTTATTCATCAAATTACTGATTTTCAAAGGAATAGCGTTTTCTAGGAAGTAGAGCAGAGACAGACAATTTTGGCAGCAGGAAAACTCTTTTCACGTCCCAGAAGCTGCCCAACGTCCTGCTGAAAGCGTGTCTAAGAGTAGTGTCTTGAAGGTCGTTTCCCCCCCACATGCAATGCTACCCCGGTGCAACATCCTCTCGTACTGCACAATCTTGAGGGCTCTCAGAACAGGACGTCACGTCACCTTTGTCCCAGGCATTGTGCGTACATGAGTGGAGCCCGTCCTGTCAGTCTCTGTCGGTCTATATACTGGAGGTTAGAATCCCCACAAATGAATGTTGACAAGTTTGCTTTCGGGGGGAAGACGGATCCGAATTTTGGGGTGTTTGATGAGCTGTCGGTCAGAGATGCATGTGGTATGACTAAGAAAGGGGTGGAGTCAGTCTGCTGTCTGTCAAAGGCTGGTTTGTTGCTGGTGACAGTTGACGGAAAGTCTGGTTCACAGAGTGCGTGACAGTTGTTTTTGTCGCCGTAACA
Source organism: Conus ventricosus (assembly GCA_018398815.1). Classification (NCBI taxonomy): domain Eukaryota; kingdom Metazoa; phylum Mollusca; class Gastropoda; order Neogastropoda; family Conidae; genus Conus; species Conus ventricosus. Next base: position 38,500,505 of record CM031596.1, on the reverse strand, counting down.
CCACTATGTTTGTACACACGACGCTGATTGTTCCCTGTTGCTTTTATTCTGGCTGCGTTGACTTTTTTGATGAATTTAAGTGGACGTGGTATGGTGCTGACCGTCACGTGCTGTGTTTTCAAGAAGGTGCTTTTTTGGACGGTCAGAAACCCCAACCCCCCCCAATTTGTCATCAGCTTGTTTGTTCTCTTGAGTGATAGGTAGTGTGTTGCACTCATCTTGCAGACTGCTCAATTTTTCCTGTTCGTCTGTTTTAAATCCTCAGTTTGTTGTCAATCTGGTTTCCACATATCTGCATCAAGGTTTTTGAAGATGCAAGTATATACAGACAGATGCAGTGAAAGAACGAGAGCACTGGTGCAATTCCTTAGCGTCTGTGATTGTACTGGCATTGGTGGTGGTGGGGTCTGTTGTTTGTCAGTAGAAATGGTCCCATCTGTGGTGGTTTGCGTCAGTCTGACCAGTAGTTGTTCTTATCTCTGGGTTGTAGTGGGGTCAGTGTCATTGGTGTGTTTTCTCTGGGGTAGTGGGGTCAGTGTCATCTGGTAGATGTTTTTCTGGGGTTATTGGCGTCAGTGTCATAGTAGTTGTTGTTTCTCTGGGGTAGTGGGGTCACGTGTCATTATTAGTTGTTTTCTTGGGGAAGTTGGCTCAGTGTCATTAGTAGTTGTTTTCTCTGGGGTAGTGGGGTCCGTGTCATAGGTGGTTGTTTTTAGGGGTAGTGGGGTCGTGTCAATGGCAGCTGTTTTCTTGGAGGGTATGGGGTCGTGTCACTGGTAGTTGTTGTCTCTGGGGTAGTGAGGCCGTGTCCCTGGTAGCTTTCTTTCTCTGGGGTAGTGGGGTCAGTGACATGGCAGTCTCTGTGACATTCAGTGTTGATTTCACAGGACTGTGAATCATCACAGTGATGCGGGTCTCCGTGGTTTCAGGAAAGATGAGTGGTGGCGGCTGTATCGGACTAGGAGCTCAGTGATAACGGGGCTTCACACTGAGTTCCTGCATTGTCTGCTGGTCATGTGGCATAGTATCGGTGATGTAGCCAGCGCCCCTGTGCTTTCCCACACATGTTTGGCATCCATGCCAGGAGTCTTGGAGTTTGCCACAATGGCACCACAATATTTTACATAGTCTTTGCATGCCCCTCACACTTAAAACCCTGACTAAGCATGAGCCTGCACCCTTTTTTCTTGTTATTTTTTTAGGAATAATGGTTATTGTGTGGCATTTTTCAGTGTCATGCTTGTAATCGAACAAATGTTCTTAGCTAATGTATTTGGAAACTCCTCACAGCCACAGCGGTACTTTTGATAATGAATAACTTTATTTCCCTCATCCCGGTCTTCTCATATATGTTGAACGGAGAGTCAGGGACGGGTCTTTTAGGTACGCGAAGAGTAAGTACGCCAACGAGTGAGAGTTCTGGTTTAGGGGAACATCTAAAATAAAAAAAAAAAACAGTTTCTGTATTGTGTCAAGCGTGGCTTTTAGTTTAGAGGTTTTGTCCAACGACATGTACCCTACTAATGCGCCTGCATCGTCATTCTGTGACGACTTGACCATGTTGATGTGGGGGGGGGGGGGGGGGGGTGGAGTTACATGCTAGACTGTGACGGCCATCCTGGCGTGGAAGACGTGATGTACTGCAGTTGTAAGGTGGTGAGGAAGTAGTACAACAGCACAACACAGAAGGATGGAATGGGGAAAAACCGGAACAAAGGACCACGGGTTGCGAGGTCCATCTGATCTCCACCACAAAATGATTAGCTGCTTTTACAGCCCATTTACAACACCACTGGCCATGGACAGAACAGTCGTCCTTGTATGAACTTCAGGCGCGGGGGGGCTGTTTCCTCGGCAAGAGGATCAGTTACAGTGGTGACGACGATGAGGTCACCTAGGGCGCCCGGAGGGTAATGCTTAACAGTGGAAGCACTAAGGGTCTCGCCTGCGTCTGCCGCACTGCAAAACACCAATAAAAGGTTGAAAAGAAATCTTGATGGAAAAAGCAATTCACACTGATTCAAAAATAAAACACACGTTAATTCCAATAAGAAAATCCGTTCTGTTCCAGAAGCAATGTCACGAAGCACCAGGCACTGTGTCGGTCAATTCTACACGGGACGAAACTGAGTAGATATAAACACGAACCTGGCAATAAAATAGTACGCGAGTGGGCCACACACAGTCGCACGGTCGGGGGGATAAGTCGCAGAGAGAGAGAGAGAGAGAGGAGAGAGGAGATGGAGGGAAGGGATGTTAAACCTTGACTCGCAAGAAGGTAGAGTCTAAGTCACTTTTTTGTTCCTTCCATAGGCCCTCCACTCTCTCTCTCTCTCTTCTTTCGTCTTCGGGGGTGGGTGTTGTATGGAGAAGCGTTTCCATGCAACGGTGTCTTGCCACAGGATCCCAGAAAATATGATCGAAGGATATGATGGAGGATGAGTGCGTAGGTATGATGTGATTTAAGGGTGAAAACAATGAGTGGCTAGGTGCGAGGGGTGTTGGGGACAGGATGGGTTCAGAGCAGGGGTTTGTGTGTGTGTGTGTGTGTGTGTGTGGTGTTGCTGTGTGTGAGTGATACTCATTAGAGTAACAAATCGGATGTCAATAATCTCATGCCTAGATTTTTGGCATATCTGCCACAAATGTATCAAGGCATCAGCAACATCAATGTTTATGTCTGTACATTAGAATCTGAGTCTGTCTGTCTGTCTGTTATTGTCCGTTCTCTCAGTTCGCCCCCCCCCCCTTATTTTTTTATGTTTGAGATAGCTCTGATTCGACAAGATACGCTTTCAGCTGTACTTTGACAAATTAAGGTTGTAAGTATGTTGTTGATGATTCCTTGTCAACTTGGAAATTATACATAACTCGACACTGAAGAATGATGCTTCTTTTGTTTTAAATTGAAAGCGAGGACATTACACTGTTGTCGTCCTTCAGGTTGACTACGGTTACGACCATTCCCGGTCACACTTCCTCAGCGTTCCTATGCTGTGACTCGCGGGAAAACGTCCTGCAGGCAAACAAGGACAAGCGAAGGTGAGGAACACAGGAGAACCTTGGCAGGCAAGTGAGCGTTTTTCATCTCTCTGGTTTATTTTGCCAAACTACAGTTTTTTATGGCGCTGATACTGTTAGCAAGAAAATTGATGTACGATACTTACGTAGCGACAAATGAATCATCGTTTATGTCTGCTCTGTTCCAGTCCTTGTATGACTACTTAAAAACAATGAACGACAAATCGACATGAAACTCGATGACTCTAGATGAAAAGCTTGCGCGGCCAGAAACAGTTTTTCATATGGGTTTTAGGTACAGGAAATCGAAGGCTGTGCACAGGAAAATGAAACTTTTCCCATTTCTCTGCGCCCACTCCACAGAAACTAACAATGTGCTAGAGCAAAGAATCTGATAAGAAGCCAACATTTACACAGAAACAATCGCGACGCATTGAGGAAAGAAGGAGAGCTTGACATTATCCTCGTGTTTGCTGCCAACGGTCCCAAAATCCCTTCCAGCTGGACAAAGATGTGTTCAAGGAAATGTCCAGAACCATCGTGACGTTGTGTTGTACAGTGTGAAGTGGACTCTTATAGTATGTGATTGAAGCCCCAGTATATTTACAAATAGATTCGATACGACAATGAGGGAATCCATGGTCACGATGAACGTTTGTAAGTAATTGTACAGTGTTTTTGATAAAATTTTGTGTATGTGCCTCCTCCCCCATCCGTTTTTCCACAGCTTCCGCCTACCCCGTCCCCTCCACCCTAATTCTCTACAGTCCGTTTGTGTGAATGGGCCTTATAGCTAAACACACTTAACTATTCGATTCTTGTGACTGTGTCTTATGTCTGTACCTCTTGTTGTAGTCGTTGTTTGTTCGTCTGTCTTTCTGTCTGGTAGTCTACGCCGTCATCTCTCTATGTCTCTACTGTCCATTCCTCTTTCTTTCTTTTTTCGTTTTTTCATCTCACCCCCCCCCTCCCCGTGTTTTCTCCCACTCTCTGACACACCTCGGATCTTTACCAGTTGACGAAGTGCTCTCTCTCTCTTCTCTTCTCTCTCTGGACTTACACCAATACATGATACCTCCGCCAGGCATGCTGTACTGTCGTCTTCCGCTCTTCGTTGCCACTCCGTCATACGGACATCATGAAGTCTACAGTCAGCGCCCTGGCAATGAAACCGGTACTCCTATCCACCAATCATCGTCATTCAGGCAAGGAAGGAAGTACGGGTTATGGCGTATACTGCAGCATAACGAAAGGGGTGGCTTCGCGTACTGGGATTACACGGTTCCGACTTTCGTCTTTTCCCGTGCTAGCAAGTCTCTCTTCCTTATCCTCCTTGCACACACAAAATGTCACCACATTAGTTTACACACCTTCCAAAACCACCCAACCACCACCACACACACACACACAGCCGCCCGGCAACGCATGCTCAGAGCGAGAGAGAGAGAAGGAGAGAGAGAGAGCGAGAGAGAGAGAGAGGAGAGGGCGCTAAAGACTTACACACAACCCCCCCCACCCCCCACAACAACACACCCCCACGCACGCACGCAGCACGGCACGCAGCACGCACCACACGCACGCACGCCACACACACACACACACAACCACACACCACAGAGACACGCCACACCACCCACACACGCACGCACGCACGCACGCACGCACGCCCGCACGCACGCAGCACGCAGCTCGCCCGCAGCACGCACACACACCAACACACACAACACACACACACACCCACACACACGAGAAACTTTCTATAGCAGCGGAAGAGCGTCTAATGGCGACAATGGCGTTTTCTCAAGAAAACAGCTGCTGACGAAAACATGGAACACAGAGAAACAGGTGTTATTCCTGAGGACTGACGTGTGTGTTTTCTCACGATTGTAAGTGGTGTTTCCTGATTTCCTCAGTTTTAAAAAAAATCTTTGTTCCAATAGTATTAAAAAAACATACAATTGACATCTGTTATTTTAAAGGATACATAATATGTATCCCTGTTTTCACGAGGAAAACGGGCATTATCTCAATGACAACGGCAATCAGATGGAAATAATTATAATCCTGATTTTCTCCTGAACAAGCGCGTGCGCGCTGGTTTCGTTGATGTCACGATGGATTGAACGTTTCTGCTTATAGGACAATTACCGATTTCTCCGCAGCAACCAAAGATGTCTTGTAACAAACAGTTGTTATCATTATTTGAATCTCCGAGGGAAAGATGGGAAACAGTTGTAACATTTCGACAGCGCACGAAAAAACAGTTTTAATCCTGTGCGGACAAGAGGTTGTTTCTTAGGGTTAACGGCATGAACCCGATTTCTGGAGGACACAAACGTTTCCCCCAGAAGACATGGAAACAGCTTTTTTTTTTGACATACAGAGCTCATTGCAACGATGATTCTCTGCCCGTTCTCTTCTACACCCAGGTACAGCGGTCACTTGACATCAGTCATCCATTTGATTCCAGTATAGTATTAGAAGTGATGTGTCTTTAGTTCCCTTCCACCCCTGTCCTGAGGCTCCACCTAGCCCTTTCCTCATTTTCTTTTACACGTCTAGCCCTCGCACCCAGTCTTCTGTCATCATCGATACCACCAGTTATGGTTGTTTGTTGTGTTGGCCAGAGTGCATAGTCCATGGGTATTGTCCGTATCACGCGCCACAGAGAGAGAGAGAGAGAGCGAGAGAAGAGAGAGAGAGAGGAGAGAGAGAGAGAGAGGTTTAATGGAAGTAACACCTACAGACATAGACACAGGATCACACACACACACACACACACACACACACACACGCACACGCACTCATATAGACACCACACAACACACACACACACACCGTGAACGTAGGTGCATGTCTGGTAATTTTGGTGCCTTCTTTTCAGTACTGTGTATTTCTCTATCTCTCTGTCTCTCTCTATCTCTCTCTCCTCTAGCTCTCTCTCTCTCTCTCTTCTCTCTCTCACTCTCCCTTCTCTCAAGCTGGAAACAGAGGATCGGATTCCAATTTCTGGGTATAGTTACTTTGTTCATCTCCCTTTTCTCGACATGTATGCTCTCTGTCTGGTCTGTCTGTCTGTCTTTCTTCATATCTCTATCTCCGTCTGCATCTCGGTCTCTGTCTTGTCTCTGTCTCTCTCTCTCTCTCTCTCTCTCTCTCTCTCTCTCTCTCTCTCACACCCACCCCTTCTCTTTCTCTCTTCTGTTTGTCTTCCCTTTTCTCTCATAACTCATCTTATATTCACATAAAAAACCTTTCCCATCCTCTCTACCCTTTTCACTCACCTCCTCCTCCCCCCCCCTAACCCCCCCCCCCCTTCCTGTCCAACACTCTTCCCTCCCTCTGCCGTTTTGAGTCAATACTCATTTAGGATATCCAGCGGCAGGCCCGCCTGTACTGCCGTTCAGACCTCTTTGTGGAGTCCTCATCACACGCACATCAAAGCCTCTTTCAACCAATCAGCCGTCCCGGCGAGGAGCGAGACCCCTGCCCCCCCCCCCCCCCCCTCCCCCCTTCCACATCTCTTTCCCTCCCATCCACTGGTCAATCGTTAGGGAGTCCAATGATGAACGTCCGGGTATGACGTATAGAGCAGGTTCTCAGTAGGGGCGGTTTAGGGTGATGGGAGGGTTACGTCGGCCCCGGACCTTCCTCTTCTCCTCCCGCTTCTCGTTTCCTACTTCCTCATTCCACATCCATACACATACATGGGGGGGGGGGGGGGGGGGGGGGGAAATCAAAAGATACCCCTCCGTGCCTCTCTCTCTCTGTCTTCTCTCTGTGCTCTCACTCTCTCTCTTCCTCACTCTCTCTCTCTCTGTCCTCCGCATTACATCCCCATACAAGGGAGGTAATAATGTTCTGGGGGCCAGTCACCCATTTGCTTTGCGTGGTTGCCAGGGAGACGTCTTCCTAAACCTCTCACGACCTCCCCCCACCCCGTCTCCCCCCACCTACCCCTCATCAGAGCCATTCCACTCCTCCACCCTTCCCTAGAAAATCATTTTTACCCCGTACCCACCCATCCATCCTCCGACCTTCAGTTTGGGTGTGCAGATATTCCATACACACCGTGCACAGCTACCCCACCCCCACCTCACCATTTTCCACCCCTCTGCACTAAAGTTGCCCCCCCCCCCCCCCATCCCCACCATATCTTCTCCCCCACCCGTCTCCTTGCCCTCTGGCCGAACGGATCCGCCCTGCTCCATTTTCTCCCACTTTGATGTGCTTGGGAGCCCGAAAATGGTAAAAAGAAGATATGTGAGTCAATCAGAATGACAAAGGAGGACATATGAGTCAAGGAAAACGGTCAAGGAATATGTCTGCGAGAATGGCTAAAGGATAATGTCAGAAAAAAAGTGAAGGATATGTCGATTAACGAGAGTGGTATGTGGTATGTGAACAACAACAACAACAACAACAACAACAACAAAGAGTAAAATTCAAGCCAGTCCACGAAACTAGTAAAAAATATGCCAGTCAGCGAAAATGGTATGGGATATGTCTTGTAATTTATTCATCCCTTTTATCTGGCGGGTTAATTATACTTTCTTTTTAAACATTTGGTAAGTGATAAGCCAGTAAATAAGAATGGTAAAAGAAATGCCAGTCAACGAGAATGGTAAAGGATATACCAGCAAACGAGAAAGGGAAAGGATAGATCAATCAACGTAAAGAATGGTAAAGGATATGTCTGTCAACGTAAAACATACGCTTGCAAAAGATAAATAGTGAAGGAAGATACGTGCTCTTCACTGAGAATGGCATCAAGAATGGTGAAGGATACGCCAGTCAACGACCATAGTAAAGAACTTGCCGATCAACGAGGACGGTGACAAAGGAGGATGTGTAAAGAATGCTAAGATGACATGAGAATCACCGAGAATGGTACAGGGGGTATGGGAGACAAGGCCAAGGACACGTGCGAAGGAAGATTTGGTAAAGGACAGCATGTGAGGAAGGTATGGTAAGGGATAACATGTGGGGGAATGTGAATGGTAATAAAAATGGTGGCGTGAGGAAGGTGGGGGGGGGTTGGGGGTGGTGGTAAAGGAGAAGGACATTGGGGGAGAGGAGGATTACACAAAATGAAAACGTGAACGAGAACGATAAGAACGTGGAGGAAAATGTCTTGATTTTGTGTAGAAAGAAGCCCGGTAAAGAAAGGCCTATGGTGAAAGTAAAATGGTGACGGAGAACATGAAGAAAAAGAGAAAGGTACAAGAGGACATGGCAAGAAAAGACAATGAAAAAGGATGGTAGCAGAAAGGAGGAAAAACAGCTGTGCAAAGCTGGACATGAGAATCTAGACTAGTAACGGTGGACACGAGAGGAAAATAAACTGTAAAAGGAGGACGCGATGGGAAAATGAAATGGTGACAGAGGATGAGAGAAAAAGAGAACACTAAAATGAGGACATTAGAGCGAAGCAGAATAGCAGAGAGTGGAGTAAGAGAAAAAGACAATGGAACAGAACAGAAGAGAACAGGGAATTGGTGCAGAAGGCTATGAAAGGAAAGGGAATTGGGAAAGGAGGACATGAGGGGAAAACAAATGGTAAAGATGGCCATGAGAGGAAAGGGAATTGGTAAAGAAGGACGTGAAAGGTAAGGGAATCGGGAAAGGAGGACATGAGAAGAAAGGAAATTGGTAAAGAAGGCCATGAAAGAAAAGGGAATTTGTAAATAAGGCCATAAAAGAAAAGAGAATTGGTAAAGAAGGTCATGAAAGAAAAGGGAATTGGTAAAGGCCAAGAAAGAAAAGGGAATTGGTAAAGAAGGCCATGAAAGAAAAGGGAATTGGTAAAGAAGGCCATGAAAGAAAAGGGAATTGGTAAAGT
>CM031596.1:38471642-38486642 GCA_018398815.1 Conus ventricosus | reverse complement strand
CACACACACACACACACACACACACACACACACACACACACACACACACACACACACACATATTATATGATAAAAAGAGGAGGAACTTGGAATGGAAGCGGCTGACTGGAGAAGAGGGTGTGGAAAAGAAGGGGGAGGGGGAGGGGGGGGGGGGGGGGTCATATAGTGTGCAGTGGGAAGCAGAATAAGGAGGAATCAGAGATGGACATCTGAAACGATCTAACGTACAATCTTACAATGTTACCCAATGGACTTTGTGGAAGGTAAGTCGTTAATTCAGCTGGGGAAGCAGCCGATGCCGATTTAAAACATAGTATCGACGCGTCTGGTTTTTTGCAGGTAACCGAATTTTGACAGAACAAAGGCTTTATTACACCAGATCCAAAAACTGCATGCGAAGCGGGGCTATCACTAAAATACGCTATTGCAACATTTAGTCACTCGCTCAGACCACCCTTTCTATGTTTCGTATAGAATTTACCAGTGAAACGTATGAAGATAGACGAGCATTTCGAATGAGTCAGTGGAATGTTGTTTCCACTTCACTGCTTTTGCGGTTTTTAGTCGCTACACTGTCGTAAGGTGCTGAGAGTTGTTCGTGTGTTTGATTTCTAAATTGGAAAGCTGGAATAGTGAGGAGATGGTTGGGCGGGTCGAGCCACCCACCATGATGATGACCTGGTCGAGCCACCACCACCAGTCTGACCCTGACTTCTGACCACCATGCGGTCTGGCTAATCTGAACACATCTGCTCCTATTAAGCCTCCCAGGTACGTCGAGTCCAGGGACCTTGCTTCCATCGACCTTGACATCTTCCGAGCTGACCTGCTGTCCTCCTTCAATCTGTACCTTCACTGTCTGCGGAGCAATTCCATGGCCTACTTCAAGATGTCCTTGATCACCATGCCCAGTACTTAGACGCAAGATTTCCAGCCGTCCACCCTCACCTGGTTCCCAGCAGTTGGCCCTGAAGTTCTTGATGCTAAACGTGTTAGACGTAGGGCCGAAAGGCAGTGGCTAAAGACAAACTCGAGATTCACAAACAAATTTTGCGAATTGCTAGTAATGCTGTGAATGAAATTGTTCAAAAAGCAAATCAGCCTTCTACAATGCTAAAATATTAGCATGCACAACAACCAAGCAATTGTTTAAGGTCACTGATACACTCATGGGGAGAACAAAATCATCTCCCCTTCCTTCATCTGTCTGTCCTCTGACATTCCACAGAAATTTTGTGACTTTTTCACTAGCAAAATTAGACTTATCCGTGAAAGTCTGGATGCTCAGTCAGTATCTGAACCTGATATTCCATACAACTCTTTTTCCGGCATTTCATTGACTGACTTTGAACCTGTGACAGTTGCTGTTGTCAAAGAAGTCATCGACAAGACTGTTATCAAAACATGTGTACTGGATCCTCTTCCATCTACTTTATTATCTGCATGCATGGATGTTTTGTTGCCATATATCACTAGTGTGGTAAATGAATCTCTCACTTCTGGTTGTTTCCCACCTGCACTGAAAGCTGCTGTTGTCCGACCTCTTTTGAAGAAACCCTCTCTTGACCCTGAAAACCTAAAAAATTATCGACCTGTCTCCAACTTGTCTTTTCTTTCAAAGATAATTGAAAAGATAGCACTTCTCCAACTCCAAAACCACCTTGACCAAAACAACTTGCTCTATTCGTTGCAGTCCGCCTATAGCACTGGACACAGTACAGAAACTGCTCTGCTGAAAATAATAAACGATCTTCTCTCTGCTCTGGATAATGGTCAGGTTTCACTGCTTTCTCTTCTTGACTTGTCCGCTGCCTTTGATACCATTGATCACTCCACCCTCCTCACTAGACTTCAACATACTTTTGGCATCTCTTCTCACGCTTTGGCATGGTTTTATTCTTACCTTTCTGGTCGAACCCAAATTGTCTCTGTCAATGGTTTTTCTTCAAGCTCTGCTGACTTGAATTATGGTGTTCCCCAAGGCTCTGTCCTTGGTCCCATTCTGTTTGTTCTATATACCCAACCCATCTCTGACATTGTAGCCCATCATGACATTTCACACACTGCTTCTCTGATGACAATCAAATCTATATTTCTGGTGACATCTCTCTCCTCTCCTCCATCATCGATCGCTCACAGCTCTGCATCTCTGACATAAAGGCATGGATGACTTGCAACAAACTTCAGTTAAACAATGACAAAACTGAACTGATCTTCATTCTCCCAAAACGGCTCATGTCTACAATCTCTGTTCCTTCTTCTGTCCAACTTGGTACCTCTCTCATTCAGACCTCTACCACTGTGCGAAATCTAGGCGTTGTATTGATCAGACACTCTCTTTTCAAAATCAGATTTCTTCTATCTGCCGTGCTGCTACTTGGAGCTTCGGCGAATCAGTTCTGTGCGCCACCTTCTGTCTGAAGAAACCACCAAGACTCTGGTTTCTGCTTTCATTCTTTCAAGACTTGACTACTGTAATTCTCTTCTTGCTGGCTGTCCACAGAATCTTCTTGCAAAATTGCAGAAAGTCCAAAATAATGCTGCTCGCCTTGTCTCGAAATCTCCGAAAACCTCTCATGTTTCTCCTTGCTTAAATCTTTGCACTGGCTTCCTGTTGAAAAACGCATCAAGTACAAACTTTCTTTGCTCTGTTACAAGGCATTGGATGGCCTCGCTCCATCTTACCTCTCTAAACTTCTGTCGACCTATACTCCTTCCAGACAGCTTCGCTCTTCCTCTGACACTCGCATTATGCAGATCCCTCGTTTTCGGGCCAGAACACTTGGTGAACGTTCTTTTACTTTTCAGGCTCCTTCCTGCTGGAACAATCTCCCTTCTGCACTCCGAAACTCAAACAGTCTTTCTTCTTTCAAGTCCTCCTCAAAACAACTCTCTTCAAAACATAATTTTTCTGCTCCTTCGCTGGTGTGTGGGTGTGTGCGTGTGTGTGTGTGTTTGTGTGTGTGTGTGTGTGTGTGTGTGTGTGTGTGTGTGTGTGTGTGTGTGTGTGTGTGTGTGTGTGTGTGTGTTTGTGTGTGTGTGTGTGTGTGTGTGTGTGTGTGTGTGTGTGTGTGTGTGTGTGTGTGTGTGTTAGGGCTTATTGCTGTAAGCGCTTAGGGCTTTTGTTTAAGATTAAGCGCACTAAATGTTCCTTATTATTATTATTATTAAGGTGGGATTGAGGAGGGGAAAAGTGGAGGGTGGGGGAGGGAATGGGAGGGAACGGAGTGGACTAACATGTATTTGGCATAGCTGTCTAGAAAAATGAGTTTCATTTTTCGACCACTGTACATACTGAGCCTTCTCCGTCTTCCTAGAATTCATGAACTGACTGTCACGGCAGGATTAAGGAGGTGGTTATTAATCACTGGTAACCCAGAGATATAGAGCTGATTGTCTCAATATTTGTCCCGTGTTTTATTTTGTAGGTGCCTCGTTGTGTTCAGGATTATCTCTTGGTATGTTGAATATAGTAGCCTACTAGAGTTACGCATCTCACTTAACTACAGCATAGTAGCGGCTGTATGGTGAGAGTTACAAGCTAGACCTGTTGATCTGCTGTTCCGTAAGCTGGCTCTCTGAGCTGTGGTCCCTCAATTCTAGATGTTAGGCATCTGAGGGACGGTGTTCTGTGTCTCCTTGTTCCTGTGGATCTCTACAGCTGCCTGAAGAGGCGGTGATCCTAGTGGAGTGTTAGTTCGGTTTGCCTCCCACGTCTATAGAGCCGTTTGAAGAAATGGCTGACGTGACCTCGAGGCTCTTGTAATCTTTAAATTGTTTGTCAGAGATCCTTGGGGCTGTGCATTGGCTGGAACTATTGAGGTGCTGCCGGCCGGATTTGAGGACCGGAGTAGGATCTGCCCAGCCCATTGTGTCTGCATGCGTCGTGAGGAGGTGGGATCGAATATTTGTATTCTTTTCATGGGATGCGACGTTGAAGTGACAAGTGGGGAGTTTCTGAAGCAACAATTTAGGATGAGAACCTGAATACAAGAAAAAGGAGACGATTTAAAAGTTCCGAAGAGACTGGTGATTCTGACTTTATGCCAGGGTCCGAGTTTGGGCCATCGGAATAACTTTGTGTGAATGTACGGTGCGACCGACTGTAGCATAGTAGAGAGAGAGAAAAAAAAAATATATATTTGATGCTTCATGTATACAAAAATGAAACTGTTGATGGATGAATGAATGAGTGTGTGATTGTTAATTGGAAATTTGTTGATTTGAGAGTATGAATATTGTGGGAGTTTGTGTCGAGATTGGCACGCATTTCCAATTAAAAAAAAATCAAAATCCCCCCCCCCCAATCCCCTTTACACTGACCTCTAAGTTGGTCATGAGCGCTGACGCGACGTCTGCCGAGTTCACGTCTTTGTTCGCAATTTTTTACATTCATTATGCATGATTTTTGTCAGTAATTTCATGTAAATTTGAGGGGAAATTGTAGTCCTGAAGTGCTGCGTTTCGTTTGCGGAAGCCTTTGTTTGTTCATGACTTTTCATTCTCTTGATACTAATGGTAGATTATCTCTTCAAGACATTAAATGCAGATCATTTCAGAAAGAGGACAAAATTGCAGAATGGACCTCCCCTCGGCAACCCCCCCCCCCCCCCCCCCCCCACCCCGAAAAAAGAGAAAGTCGCGCAGATCCATGTTTACGTTTTTTGCATACACAACCCACTGACCTGGAGTTATCTGGTCGACTGTTCTTCAGGAGACTCTGGCTTCCACGAAATTAACTAAGGGATGGGGAGGAAGAGGAGAGAAGGTGTATGAGTAGGACTGGTTCTGTTTATACATCATGCCTATGCCACTTTATGTGTGAACTATGAGCGAAAAAACACACACGAAAAAAAAAACAACCCACTAGCGTATGCGAAAAATTGATGATGCAATTTCTTGCTCTATCTCAGCATCACGATCTAGTGGGGGGAAAAGTCCCCAGAGACACGTCTGCATGAGCCTATGCTAACATTGTAATCCTTTTCCGCAAACGTTTACGTTTGATTTAATTCTATCCTCTTGTGTGTGTGTGTGTGTGTGTGTGTGTGTGTGCGTGCGTGCGTGCGTGCGTGCGTGCGTTGATCGCGGGTGACAATCTATACCGCAACAGAGGTCGGACAGATTCTCACATTTTGTATCCTAGAAAAAAGATAGAAACAGTGATCTGATCATGCCGTGATTTAAAAAAAACAAAATACAAAAAAAACAAAAAAACAACGGAAACCAGATTTCAGACGGATATCGATATTGCTGTGATATGCACCTCGCAGAAATGAATCTCTGGACATTTCCTTGATCGTCAAGGGATGTGCAGAGCTATGACTGCTCGCTTTGCAGGATGGTTTGCAGACAGGATTCTTGACCCATACTTAAAAATCAAGGCACATACTCACATCCGTTTTGTAAAGATAACTTTTGTGTCTTCGATCATTCCAAATTCTCATTTGTTGCAATGCATTTCAACGAATCAATTATGTTGAAGCACACACACACATACACACACACACGCACGACACATACATCGCCGATTATTAAAACACCACACGACGCGTTGCGATTCTTTTGTAATAGAGACCAAACAGTAGCAAAACAACACTTCCGATGTATGTTATCTCTTGAACAACAAGGTTTCATTATTGCCTTCTTTAAGTGCAACTCGACTCCAGGGGATCATCCCAGGGCTGATGCAACATTCAAATTACATATAAAAGAGAAAAATAGTAACGATTATTTCAAATACCCTTTCAAATGTAAACCTCTCTCTCTCTCTCTCTCTCTCTCTCCTCTCTCTCTCTCTCTCTCTCTCTCTCTCTCTCTCCTCTCTCTCTCTCTCTCTAATTTCCAAACGAATGTCCTTTTGCACAAATGGCGCACCATGATAGGCCCTTACCTTGCACACATTTGGCAGCAACCCGACCCAATAAACCAAATATGGAGTAATAACCAACTTGCATGAAAAGGGGAAACATTTCATCGCCCTACAAACCTCAGGGCTGTAACGATGTCCACATCAATACTATAAAAGACAAAATAAAAAATGCACTCTAAAACGTCTTTCCACGCATGCTGAAAAATACGGAATGGATAAACCCACGATCTATTGCTTGCACACACAAACACACACACACACCCTCCCCTAGCCACAGACCAACAAACCACGCGTACATGTAAGCACACACAAATCAACAACCCGTTCACATACGCACATCATTGCAAAATGAACCCAGCTATCATCGACGATTCATCATATTAAGTTCTGTTACCGAAATGTACAATTATAATTCCTTGCATACATTTGATAACACGAACTGCTTATTTTATTGCAGAGCAGTAAATCAGCTGGCATGTGTGTGCGTGTGTGTGTGTGTGTGTTGTGTGTGTGTGTGTGTGTGTGTGTGTGTGTGTGTGTTTTGTGTGTGTGTGTGCGCGCACTATATTATATATATATATATATATTTATATATATATATATATATTATATAATATATATATATATATATATATATATATATATATATATATATAGATAGATAGATAGATAGATAGTAGATTCCATTGAAGCAAATAAAAAGTAGTGAACTACTTAGACATAACACTGGATCTCAACAATCACATATATAAACAATACAAGAAACCCAACGATACACCTCTTTATGTACACACCAAAAGTAACCATCCACCATCTGTATTAAAGACCATACCCCACGGCATAAACAAGAGACTATCAAACCTGTCATGCAGTGAGAGGGTGTTCAACAATGCAGCAGTAGAATACCAGAGGCACTACAAAGAAGTGGATACAATTACAAATTACAATACAACCCAGACAACACAAATAAAAGCAAGAAAAATAGGAAAAGAAAAATCATATGGTATAACCCCCCATACGACGGGAAACTCAAAACAAACATAGGAAAGAATTCTTCAAAATCCTAACAACTTCATTTCCAAAAGAACACAAACTGTCCAAAATATTTAACAAAAACACTGTCAAACTATCGTACTCATGTATGCCCAACCTCAAAAACCTAATCGACGCATCCAAGAAAATGAAAATCAACACAGCAAAGAAGGGTGAAGAAAGGAAATCTTGCAATGGCACAAAAAAGAGCAGTGCCCACTAAACAATAAATGTCTTCACAACAACATTGTATACCAGGCTACTGTGACATCAGAAAATGAAAATGAAACATACATAGGGATCACTGAAAGCCACTTCAAAACCAGATATACAAACCAGTCATTCAACAAAGAAAAAATAAAAAAAAACAAATGAATTGAGCAAATACATTTGGAAACTTAAAGACGCAAAAATAAAACTATAACATATCCTGGAAAATCATAAAAAGGGCATCACCATACAGCAATATTTCAAAAAGATGCAACCTATGCCTAACTGAAAAATGGCTAATACTATGTAAACCACACTTAGCAACTCATAATACTAAAACAGAAATAGTAAATAACTGCAGGCATAAATGGAAATCGTTGTTAGTGAACACACCCGTACAACAACCTGAAAACCCCCCAAAACACGCACGCAAAAACTGCTGCAACTGGGCCTCACACGCTATATAACATCGGCGGTGGGCAACCCAAACTTCATCCTGACAATAGCCAAGCCGCTAGAAACAAATTTGTAGATAGTTTTAAGATTCCTCTTATTACTCGTTTTAACACACCAAGGCTACATCAAAATGTTGTTATGCTCTGCATAGTTATGTGGGGATTGTCTTCAGTCGTGACAAGCTCCTAGCATAACATTATCAGTCTCCCAAATCCCCGAAGTCGGAGTGTGGCTGCGCATGTGGCGGGGTAATCAAAACGGTCACACACGTAATGTTCTCATCCCCAGCTGATGCATTTGTGCCATAGTGTTCAAATACTTCGGCTGTTCGGATGATCCCTGGAGTCTTTTAGCCAGGGTTCGACAACAACAACAACAACTCGTTTTAACGATTTTCATTTTGTTGGATACGTCGATTGGGGGTGCTGTTGGATTCTTTTTTTTTTAACCCTTGGTGATGAGAACACCATAGAATTATGGACTCTGGTGCGTCTCTATTTGACACCAAGAGCACAGACACAATCAGCCGTGTCTCCCTGATGAGTCCGATCCAGCGGACGAAAGGCCTAGGAGCAGGCAATACAAATAGATCTGTCTTTCAAGGAGAGTACGATGGTTCCCTCTGGCAGCTAGTGAAGGGTTTCTCATATTTATAATATATTCCCCCCATTTTCTTCATCTTCTTCTTCTTTTTTTTTTTTTTAAATCAAATCTTTCCCAAGTCATTACTATAATGACTGAAGAATTGTTAACTTGCACTTGTTTTCTCCCACTGTTTAATTGTTCAGCAGTATAATGTTTGGTCAATTGGTGGGAGATTGCATCTCTTAGGAGATCCAAGTAAAGGTTGTTCTGTACAATTCTTAGCCACTCACAATGCTTGGGTTATTGAACAGCAGAGCTGACCACCCACACTGTTCCATATCTTTTGATCTCCCTTGCATCCTTGAATGGATCCTCAAGCATAGGCTCAAAGATTGTCCCCTACATTTTATACTGTTTGCATAATGGTTTTAGTTTTTCAGCAACTTTTTTCCTCTCCACGTTTTCCTTTTGTTCCATTTACTACCCTTCGCTGGCTGCTTTGGGGGTGCTGTTGGATTCTTTTTTTTTTTACCCTTGGTGATGAGAACACCATAGAATTATGGACTCTGGTGTGTCTTTATTTGACACCAAGAGCACACACAATCAGCCGTGTCTCCCTGATGAGTCCGATCCAGCGGACGAAAGGCCTAGGAGCAGGCAATACAAATAGATCTGTCTTTTAAGGAGAGTACGATGGTTCCCTCTGGCAGCTAGTGAAGGGTTTCTCATATTTATAATATATTCCCCCATTTTCTTCATCTTTTTTTAATTTTTTTTTTAAAAATTCAAATCTTTGCCTAGTCATTACTATAATGACTGAAGAATTGTTAACTTGCACTTGTTTTCTCCCACTGTTTAATTGTTCAGCAGTATATATATATATATATATATATATACGTGTGTGTGTGTATTTATATATTCATACACTGACATTAAAAGGGAAAAGATTGTTTTATTGGTTGCTTTCCTCACAGCCAAACCGACCTCATCTCAATGCCAGTTCTATCAAAACGGACAAAAAAACGATTAAATGCACCTTAAAATGGCATTTCACACAGGCGGCTCATACCAGAATTTGACACAAACTCTCTCCCTCCCCACCCCTTTCCTTACCCTCATACACACATGCACACACACACACACACGCGCACACACACACACACACACACACAGCACACACATTTCCTAACGACCCCTGTTTGCACACGCACACACATATCCCAACCTACCCATTGTCCATCACACCCACGCACTAACGTACACAAGCAAGCTATATATCTCCAATAAATTCCATTCAGACTTGTTACTGAAACATTAGAAAAGGCTAATCATTGACAGGCCTTTGCAAACGTTTGGCATCAACACACGAAACGTTTACTGGAATGTGGAGTAATCAATCAACTGACATGAAAAGCGGGCAAAAAATCATTACTCAGACTTATTCATCTTATAGCCCACAGTCCTCATGGGTCATCTCAGGGCTGTAGCAATGTCTACATTCATGCTGTAAAGCACTAACTAAAACGTCCCCTGAAAAGCCATAGTATACATGCTTAAGAAAGAATGGGTTAAAACAGGATCTCTTTTATACACACACACACGGACACACCCCAAACCACGGACAAACCTTACCACAGACACGCACACATAACCACAGACATAGAAATCAACGCCTACATGTAAGCACACTTAGCTCACCACAAGTCACCAACCCAACAAATAGCAAAAAACATGAAGCCAGCTATTACCAACAGTTCATCACATTCTGTTCTGTTACTGAAATGTACAATGATAGGAAACTGCATTCACTTGGCAGCAACACGACCCGTTTATTTCAAGGTAGAGTAGTGAATCAACTGGCATACAGTCAAATAATTTAATTACTCACTTTTTTTTTGCATTTTACAGTCCCACAGACCTCAGGACGTCATCTCAGGGATGTAACAATATCCACATCAGTACTGTAAACCACTAACGCCCCCCCCCCCCAAAAAAAAAAAAAAAAATATTCACGCTACAAAAGGATGGATTAAAACGGTCTATTAATTCATGTACACACACTTGTGGGCTAAAACACACAAACCTTACATCTACAAACAAGCACGCGAACACGCGCAACCTGACTCACCAACCCTTTCACATTTACATATCCTGATATATACTAGCTTATATGAACCAAGTTACGCAGCCACAATCCTTCACTGTATATCTTGTTTCCAATCGCGTACAAATCATATTCTCTTCGAAGGAATTGGCAGCAATACAACCCATTCATCGGGGGAAAACATATGTAAAATGCACACATAGATAGAAAGCCTATCTCTCTATAGGCGTATTTTACGTATCTATTTTTCCCGATAAATGGGTTACGTTGCTCTATCTGTCTATCTATATATGTATGTATGTATCTATATATATAATAATATACTGACATTAAAAACGAAAAGACTTAATATTTTCTTGGTCATTTTGCTCACAGCCCAACTGACCTTTATGGGTCATATCAGGGCTGTAAAATATAAAATAATTCTATTAAAAAATCAGCGCCCCCCCCCCCCCCCCCCTAAAAAAATCCCCTAAAATGTCAATCCACACAGGCGGATTATACTAGACTTTAACACAAACTCTCCCCGCCCCCGCCCCTTCTCTCACTCTCTTCCCCTCATGCATACACACACACACACGCGCACGGAGCCATTTCCAAACGATGCCTGTTTACACACACACACACACACACACACACACACACACACACACACACACACACACACACACACACACACCAATCTACCTACTATCGAACACGCCCACACACTAACTTACACAAGCAAGCTATTTATTTCCAGTTCCATTCCGATTTGTTACTGAAACATTTGCAACGGCGTATCACTGATAGGCCTTTGCAAACATTTGGCAGTAACACGAAACGTTTACTGCAATGTGGAGTAGTCAAATCATCTGGCATTAAAAGCAGAAGAGAAACCATTCCTCATATTTATAGCCCATAGTTCCACAAGGAATTGGCAGCAGCACAACCCATTTATCAGGGGAAACATATATAAAGTACACACTTAGATTGACAATTTACCTTTGTGTGTATTTTACATGTCTATTTTTCCCTAATAAATGGGTTCTGTTGCTCATTCATACAAAAACATCTCTCTCACTCTCTCTCTCTCTCTCTCTCTCTCTCTCTCTCTCTCTCTCTCTCTCTCTCTCTCTATATATATATATATATATTGATATAGTAATAAACTGACATTAAAAGTCAAAAGATTCTATATCTTCTCGGTGATTTTGCTCACAGCCCAACCGACCTTTATAGGTAACAGAGCTGTAACATAAAAATTCTATCAAAAAACTGACAAACTCCCCATAAAAGTCTCCTAGACCGTCATTCTACACTGGCTTATAACACAATTTAACACAAACCCACTCTCTCCCGCCCCCACCCCTTCTTTGTCTTCCCCCCTCTCTCACACACACTGAAGGAATTGGCAGCAGTACAACGCATTATCGGGGGAAAACGGATATATAAAGTACACACATAAATAGACTGTGTATTTTACATATCTATTTTTCCTTGCAAAATGGGTTGTGTAGCTCTCTCTCATTCATATCTATCTATATCTACACACACACACACACACACACACACACACACACACACACACACACACACATATATATATATATATATATATATATATATATATATATATATATATATATATATATATATATATATATTACACACACACACACACATACATATATATATATATATATAATATATAATATATATATATATATATATATATATATATATATATATATATATATGTATATACACACAGTAATAAACTGACATTAAAAGTGAAAAGATGTTATATTTTCTCGGTCATTTTGCTCACAGCCCAACCGACCTTTATAGGTCATATCAGAGCTGTAATAATGATTCTATCCAAAAAAAAGCCTCCCCATGAAACTCCCCTAGACTGTCATTCCACACTGTGACTAATAATGGAATTTAACACAACTCACTCTCCCCCCCCCCCCCTCTCTCACAAACACACAAGGACGTGGCAGCAGCACAGCCCATTTTTCGGGGGGAAACAGATAGAGTACACACATAGATCGACTATTTATGTGTGTATTTTAGATATCTTTTTTTTTTAACCATAATACATGGGTTGTGTTGCTCTCTCTCTCATTCACACACACACACACACACACACACACACACACACACACACACACACACACACACACACACACACACACACACACACACACACACACACACACACACATACATATATATATAAGTAATAAACTGACATTAAAAATGAAAAGATCTTATATTTTCTCGGTCATTTTGCTCACAGCCCAATCGACCTTTATAGGTCATATCAGAGCTGTAACAACAAATAATTCTATCACAAAACTGACAAACTCCCCATAAAATTCCCCTAGACTGTCATTCCACATTGTGACTTATAACAGAATTTAACACAAACTCACTCTCCCGCCCCCTCCCTCTCTTTCTCTTTCTCTCTCAAACACAAAACACACACGGAGACATTTTTAAATGACGCCTGTCTGCACACAGACACACCAACCTACCGACTGTCGAACACGCCCACATACTAACTAACACAAGCAAGCTATGTATTTCCGGTTCCATTCCAATTTGTTACTGAAACATTTGCAACGGCGTATCATTGATAGGCCTTTGCAAACATTTGGCAGTAACACGAAACGTTACTGCAATGTGGAGTAGTCAATCATCTGGTGTGAAAAGCAGAATTAAAATCATTACAGCCCATAGCTCCACGAGGAATTGGCAGCAGCAGAACCCATTTATCAGGGGAAACGATATATAAAGTACACACATAGATAGACAATTTAGCTATGTGTGTATTTTACATCTCTATTTTTCCCTAATAAATGGCTTGTGTTACTCATTCTCATTAATACAAATCTCTCTCTAGTAATAAACCCACACAAAAAGTCAAAAGATTGTATATCTTCTCGGTGATTTTGCTCACAGCCCAACCGACCTTTATAGGTCATATCAGAACTGTAACATAAAAAATAATTATATAAAAAAAACTGACAAACTCCTCATAAATGACCCCTAGACTGTCATTCCACATTGTGACTTATAACACAATCTAACACAAACCCACTCTCTCCCGGCCCCCACCCCTTCTTTCTCTCTCCCCCCCTCTCTCTCTCGCACACAGAAGGAATTGGCAGCAGCACAACGCATTATCGGGGGAAAACGGATATATAAAGTACACACATAAATAGATAGACTATCTATGTGTGTATTTTACATATCTATTTTTCCCTGCAAAATTGGTTGTCTTGCTCTCTCTCTCATTCATATCTATCTATATCTACACAACACACACACACACATATATATGTATATACACACAGTAATAAACTGACATTAAAAGTGAAAAGATTTTATATTTTCTCGGTCATTTTGATCACAACCCAACCGACCTTTATAGGTCATACCAGAGCTGTAATAAAAAATAATTCTATCAAAAAAAGACCCATAAAACTCCCCTACACTGTCATTCACACTGTGACTTATAATGGAATTCAACACAAACTCACTCTCTCCCGCTCCCCACCCCTTCTCTCCCTCTCACACACACAAGGAAATGGCAGCAGCACAACTCATTTTTCGGGGGAAAACAGATATATAAAGTGCACACATAAATAAACTATGCGTGTATTTTAGATATTTTTTTTTACCATCATAAATGGGTTGTGCTGCTCTCTCTCCATTCATAGTAATAAACTGACATTAAAAACGAAAAGATCTTATATTTTCTCGGTCATTTTGCTCACAGCCCAATCGACCTTTATAGGTCATATCAGAGCTGTAACAACAAATAATTCTATCACAAAACTGACGAATTCCCCATAAAAGTCCCCTAGACTGTCATTCAACTTTGTGACTTATAACAGAATTTAACACAAACTCAATCTCCCGCCCCCTCCCTCTCTTTCTCTCTCTCAAACACAAAACACACACGGAGACATTTCTAAATGACGCCTGTCTGCACACACACACACACACCAATCTACCTACTGTCGAACTCGCCCACACACTAACTTACACAAGCAAGCTATGTATTTCCGGTTCCATTCCAATTTGTTACTGAAACATTTGCAACGGCGTATCATTGATAGGCCTTTGCAAACATTTGGCAGTAACACGAAACGTTTACTGCAATGTGAAGTCGTCAATCATCTGGCATGAACAGACACAGGAACTCTTACAAGATACTTAATCTGTATGATAGTTAACGGAATATTTACAAATCGATTGGGAAACTCGTTTACCCGAGTTAGCACTTCAATCTTCTGCTTGATCATAAGATTTTGCTTCCATGTTTACGTTGTGTGTGAACTTGATTCAGCGAATCTCGCCAAGTTAAAAAATGCATATGTTCTTCACAGTCGTTTAGAACGTTCCAGGAATCTCTCCTGCATGGAGCAGTATTTGTTCACTGCTCACCTCAGAAATAATTGTCATTGGCTCGGATGATTTTTCTACTTCATCCCCTTCAGCATACTTCTTCAGAAGATTTTCATGGAATACCTACGCTTTCTATCGTCTCTTCTTTGTATTATCGAAAGGAAAGTTTATAAGCCCACCCCATCAATGACATGTTGATATATGTAAGCATTAGCACTTTGTTTTCATTCTGATGCAACATATTTCCCTTCCGGTCCGAGATTGCATGACAGGGCTGCACTCTACGCTTACTTGCATAATGATTCCCAGAGTCAACCAACCCCGAGATACACAGACACCT